>CM062818.1:1629336906-1629936906 GCA_031772625.1 Pinus tabuliformis | reverse complement strand
GTCCAACTTATGTCAAAGCAAGGATGCTACATAGGAAGAAAGAATTGGTTAATCGGTTGTGGATGATGGCATTTTTCCTAGAAAATGCAATATCTCCTTCATTGATTTCAAAACTCCATTGCTTCACTTGCACCTATCTTCTCAGGCTTTCATATTGATAAAAACAATGTAGAAAATTTTGGTTGAGTTAGTTTCAAACCATAAAATCTACCCCAACTTCATCTAATGGGCTTGTAATATAGCCTTCTTTCCCGCATTTTCTTGATTATAAAATAATGTCAAAGTAAAACGAGAGTTAGAAATATTTTTCAACAATAGTCACTTGCATCAGATGATTATTATCTCGCTTGGTTTTCATCCTTATGGCTTAATATGGACGGACCATTTTCTGCAAGATTAGGAAAGCCTACTGTGTCTTTGAAAGATCGATTTGATTAATGGACATAAGTTAAAAATGCAGTGATCATCCTGTAAACAAATATATATACTCTATATATATCAAAGCAGCAGACTGAAGGCACTGAATTTGCCCATTTCAGACTCATATATGATATATCTATTCAAATGTTTACATAAACCAATATTTCATCCACAGTGGCTAAGAGTAGTATATATCAAAGACTGAAGGCACTGAAATTGCCCAATTCACTCATATATCTACTCAAATTTCTACACAAACCAATATTTCATTCACAGTGGCTAAGAGTATAAATCAAAGTAGCAGACTGAAGGCACTGAACTTGCCCATTTGAGACTTATATATCTATTCAAATTTTTAAACAAACCAATGTGTGATCCACAGTGGCTAAGAGTATCTATCAAAGTAGCAGAGTGAAGGCACTGAACATGCCCATTGCAAAATTCAGACTCATATCTATTCAAACTTTTACACAAACCAATGTTCATCCACATAGGATAAGAATATATATCGAAGTAGCAGATTGAAGGCACTGAACTTGCCCTTTTCATATTCATATATCTATTCAAACTTTTACATAAACCAGTCTTTCATCCACAGTGGCTCGTGATTTTCAAATTTTTTATGTATGCCATAATAAGCACTTCACGAATCAACTAGGAATTGAAGGCACTTGCACAAAGAATATAATATCATAAAACCAACGTATTCTTGCACAATAATATTATTGATGATAACACTATGCATAAATTGCTATCGCTTTGTTGTAAGCCACAGCAGGATCTTGATCTTCCTTGGCACAGATGTTACTGTCAGATGGACTGAGATGAATTTTTGCAGCCCCATTATCCAACTTTATTCCTTTTCAATTTTGGGGCCATGAGAATCTGATAGCAGCCAACAAGTTTCTTCTTCTCCTTCTCAACCATCTCACCACCATCTTTCTGCTTTTCTTGATCTTTTCCCTGTTCCTTGCATGCACTACTGTTGAAGTCTTGACAGCGGGATTGTTGTTCTTGGGCATCAACAACATTATTAGGTTTAATGGACAGTAATTTTCTCACAAATGAAGGCCTGGGTTTGACAGGATTCCCCATCAAATCTCTGAAACCCACAACCCCCAGTTGCAGGGATGAATCTGTTCATTCTGTGAAGATCTACTCCATCAAGAATCATGGTGCCAAGGTTGAGAATGCCCTGTGGGTGACCAGAAGGACGACGGACCTGCAGTGCCAAGAAACTCATCCCACTGAAATCTGTGCTCCCGTAGCCCTTGAGGAGAGTGGAAAGCAAGACCCTCACAGTGCCTAGCAGGGTATCCCTGAGGCAACCCACGCAGTATATCTCCATCATCACAGCAGAGGTTTCACAGCGCAGCAAACTCTCTTCCACTCTAAAGATGGCCTTGTCGTTCCAAGTAGGGTTTGCGCCCCCTGTTCTGTCAATTGTGTCGTCAGTTTTTTCTCGAAATTGATCCATACAACACAGTAGGTCTACATCATGCCAACAAGATGCATCTCCTTCAAATCTTGAGCTGAGATGATGTTAAGCTCCAGCTGTGTGTAAGCTTCCCCCATGATGTAGAGTGAATTTACTGCACAAGGAAACGCAATATTCAGAGACCACCGTGATTGAAATTACAGGAGAAGAAATGCCATGAATGAAATCTTTTGAAATCTGAACATTGTATAGAACTGATTTATAAGACAAAACACATCATAGACTCTCTAGCTCATGATGATGAAAGCAGATGGAAATCAGTGCAGAAGGCCACCCCAAATGGTCATGATCGAAGCCAAGAAGCAGAAAAACCCATTCATAGATACAACAATAATGGAACAAGCAAAAACAAATTTGTACCAAATCCATTTGTTGTTTCATTTTAGAATTTTATTGTTGTGATTTCCATTTCAAAACTCCATTACTTCACCTGCACCTATAGTCTCAGGCTCTCATATTCATAAAAACAATGTACAAAATTTTGCTTGAGTTAGTTTTAGATTATAAAATCTACCCATTTCAAAACTCCATTGCTTCACCTGCACCTATCTTCTTAGAATATCATATTGATAAAATCAATGTCGAAAATTTTGGTTGTTAGTGTTAGACTATAGAATGGAGGGTTAGGAAGTGGTCGCCATCGGGGTCTCAGTCCTCGATACAGGTGTAGTTCAAGTTATGGTCGTCGTTCTCTAAGACGTTGATGTTTCAAACCTATATGGGGACGAAGTATTAGCAGGTCACCTCCACCTCGTCATGATCATCGAGTTCAACCTTGCGATCATGTCTTCTGCTTCTGGTGTGTTCACTGTGCCATGAACTATCATAGAGTCATATTGTTCACTCTGTAGGAGTCCATACAATCATTTTCCAAAAGTGTGAATTTCTTGACTTTATTCTCTTGAAAGAATTTCTTAAGGATTATAGACAAAAAGCAGAACACATACAAGAAGAAGAGTGAAAAATGAAGATATTCTCTCCCGAACTTGATGATCCTGAAACTGCTAAAATCATGTATGGTTCAAAGTTGAATGGCTCAGAAACTGCTACAAATTTTAGGGAATCTTTACAAGAAAAATCACTTTTAGAATTGAGCACTACAACAAAAAGCACGGATAGTATTTACTCATCGGTGCTATTAGGAAGGGAACTGAGTCAATGCATAAATCTTCCTGTCATCAGAGTGAATCAGTTGATGTTGAAACATAAGTGATCGTTAACATTCTTAAAGGAAATGATGGTCCAGGAGGTGTTCATTATGTTTCTACTTACTTTCTATTTTGAATGCAAGATATGTTCCTGTCATCAGAGTGAATCAGTTGATGTTGAAACATAAGTGATCGTTAACATTCTTAAAGGAAATGATGGTCCAGGAGGTGTTCATTATGTTTCTACTTACTTTCTATTTTGAATGCAAGATATGTTCTTGCAACGTAGCTTTATATTCTTTCATACTGTAACATATTAAGACATAACCTTTCACCTAGCATTGCATTTCAACAACAACCTCACATGTTTTATTAGAGTTAAGTGCATGTATGGCAAAAACTTTTCTGTTCTGTTACTCTGTATCATCTCCATATGTTAATAACTTTAATTTATAACGGCAGCGACTCTCTTAACTTTTAATGAATTGATGTCAAAGAGTAGAAAATGGGCAGCAAGGAAAGTGAATAAATGTAAAAAAAATTATATATAACCAGTTAACTAACAATAGGCATGTATATAAAATATGAAGGTTTATTTTAGTGTAAAGTATGAAGGTTTATTTTAACTTTAAAAAGATGAGATACAAAGGATGCACAATACAATTATATTGAGCACTTATTTAGAATGACAGTGGTGTAGATATATTCAAAACCTATTTAGAATAGGTGCCTTACACTTCAGGCTTCTTTTAAGCTTAAAATTGATTAAGCTATTTCAGTACTGTATATGTTATTTCATTTCTTTCTTTACCTCAGTGTATGGTTACCAGGCCTGTTTTGCTATAATTTCTTCCATTGTGGCCTTCATGTATAATTCACCATCCATACCAATATTAAAAATAAAATGATATTCTAAAAAAGCATAAACCCTGTCCAATTTGAATGTCAGTATCCTCAGGTACCACATTTATCATTTCACCTTTAGCAAAATTAACATGAATGACATCATCAGCATTAGAAGAAATATGCAAGGACAAGGCAAACAGATGTATATCTGTTTTTCCAGATATAAAGTACAAGATTATTCTACTGTTTTACAAACAATTGGTTCTATCATCTATGACTTTCATTCTTATCTGATGTGAATTCAGAGTACAATTTTTGGTTCTATGACCTTCATTCTTACCTTGTGTATATCATATACAATATCTTTTTGAATCTCATGCTGATAATAAGGAAGGCCTTAAAGTAAAACTGAAAACTATAATGAATTTGAGCTGTATCTGTTTTAGAGAGTTTTACAGAGTATACATGTGCAAGCACAGGATAATAATCATGGCAAGCACGCTAGGGACCTCCTTCGATAGAACACCAAATGATGAAGACCTACAACAGAAAACACAAAACGATAAGAAACATGATTGCAAATAAAAACAAGGACAAAATCATCCCCTTCTTTCTTCCCCTGATTGCAACCACGACAAAATCAGCCCCCCCCCCACCCTCTTCCTTTCCCTGATTACTTGAAGTAAGCCTTTTAATAAAGTAGCCTCTTAAGGTTTTGCCAATTATCGTTGAATGACAAAATTTGGTAAACAATGCATGACTTCTTTTAAGTAAAAAAGGACAAGTCTGAATTACTACCTTATATTTTCTTCTACTGTTGTGGTCAGTCCAAAACCCAAGGGAAACTGAGGATCGTACTGCTGGTCCCCAGCATTCATGGGCAGTTGATCAGCACTTTTAAACCATGTTCTTGACAGCTTCCCTTGAAAACTATAATCTCCAAAAATCACATCCGTCACACCTTGGCCCTCTGTGCCAGGAAGCCATGCCGCAACAAAAGCATCCACCAGTGGAAGGTAAGGTTCGATAACAAGTGGCCTTCCAGATATCAATATTACAAGGCATTTCAGGGAGCCACAGACATTGTTAATCGTATCACCTCTGCCTAAAGGAATGGTCAAATTGAGATTATCCCCAAACATTTCTGCATAAGGTGGCTCACCCATAACCACAATAGCATATGAAAACCCTTGTTCTTTGACATAGTTTGCATCTGGATTTTGCTGATAAACAACCTCGGTAGAGGAGCTAACAGCAGATTGGATTGTTGAAAGAATTGTTGTTCCTGCATAGCAGAAAAAATATATCGGAAGAGTCAATTGAATCTCTGGTTCTTATGGTGCTAGTCTACGATAAAAGGTAGCTGACCTGACATGAATGCAATGGAACTCACCTATGGTTATGTTTCCACTTAAACCTTGCCATTCTATCGTCCATCCACCACATTGATAACCTAGATTGTCAGGATGAGTCCCTGCAACAAGAATCTTGGGAGCATTCTTATCCAAAGGAAGCAAAGGCTGGCTGGCAGACTTTCCATTTTTCAACAATACCAAAGATTTCCTAACAGCTTCTCTTGCCAAGTCCCTGTGCTCCTGTTATTGCAAAAATAACTGTTATATGTTATGACAGCAAAGCATTGCAACTTGCAAAGCAAGCTCCAAGCTCCCACCAAGTTGTCCACACGAAAGCCATGGACGATTGTAATTAATTTTTTATGCAGGGTCTATTATCAATATCAAAGACGAGCTTTTGTTAAAAATCCGATTAAAAACTAATATCCAATCCAACAGAAAAAGAGAGAACACACGGTATATTGTGGAATATACGGTTTTAAAGAAGAGTAAAATACCGAAGCCTATTTATGAGAAAACGAACATAGTCAAATACATAACAGCATAGGTATTAACCATTGATCATAAGAAACTGTCCGTGAATAACAAATGGCACACTAAAAATCAATTAGCATTCACAGTTTGCTTAAAAAAAAGAAAATGCGGAGATTGTAAAACATCGCAAATACTTACCTGCCTGCAGTATTAGGGATTGGAATTTTCCCCTATGAAATGCAAAGAGGCCATTGGGATTGGAATTTTCCCCCATGAAATGCAAAGAGACGATCCTCTCCAAATGCTCTTACTGTAACACGCTGAGATAAACGGCTCTGAATATTATTGTTGCACAAATATTTATAACAAAAGGTCTCCAAACCAGAAGAGCCAGAATCAATTGACAAGTCGTTAACCAGTGCATGCGTGCCATACGTGTTGGCACTATGTGTGCTTAGTGTTTTATTTCACCGTAACCCGGATGTCATGTCAAGCGCTCATGAATCTGAATCATTTACTGAGAGGCAGTCCCCGCAATCCTCCCGATAAAAGTATGATGAGTCCCCCTGATCCCCTCTGTAAGTCACTGTTGCTACCACCACTCTCTGCAGTAAAGTGAAACGAAACAGATTTTGGAAATTGGACTAGTTATCGGCGGACGTTTCATCCGTTTCGCGGCCGTTGGACCAGAGAACATACTTGAGCATCTTCTCCCCTTCCGAACCTATGAACCGACGGGGCACAAACTCATCTGCTCTATCGAACAGCTTTGGATCCTTGGTCGCAAAAGACATGAAGAGTCTCTGCGAAGAGTCTCATCGCCAGCACAAGAGTCTCATCGCCAGCAGGCAGTCTCTGCGAAGAGTTTCATCGCCAGCAGAGCAGCCTGGCCTTTCATTGCCCATTATCATGGAAAAAAAACTATTTTTCTATGAAAAAACAGATTAAACCAACGGCAGAAAACACCCCAATCATCTAACACACAAAATCAATGGCTCAGGATTGCACACGTCATATTTTAGGGATGTCTTTCTCAGAGGAAGCGCCTTACGGCGTAATTAAAAAAAAAAAAAAAAAAAAAATTTATGAATTAATATAAAATTTATTTCTTATTTAAAAAATAATTTAATAAATCAAGATTTGCATTTCTAATTTCCGCATGACAATCCTTGTTATGGAGCAATTTCAATGTATTGATGTCACTTCTGTTTTTGAATTACAAATTAAACAATGTATAATCCCTTCTAAACTCCATTCTTTAAAGATTTGAAGTACTTTTTAATTTTATTTATCTTCATTCAAATATATTTTTTTAATTCATATAAATTTGCACACAATTTTTATAAATATATTCCATTAAAACAAACATAAATACCCCTTAATTCAATTTTTTCCTTTTAAATTCATATAAATTTGCACAAAGTTTTATACGTATATTCAATTAAAACAAACATAAATACGCCCTTAAGTTTGATGGATACTTTGTCATTCTTTGAAATTATAACTAAATTTTGATAAAATTTATCTCTCTATGCTGGAACACGAAATTATAACCAAATCTTGATAAAATTTATCCCTGTAGGCTGGAAGCCCATGGCTAAACCAGATCTGTTACATACGCCTCCATAAATGCCTCAATTCATTTTCAACACCGACCGAATTAAAAATACATGTACTATTTCTCATTTGGCAATTCTTCCAAATCATTTTCCAGGACGTTGTTCAGCCATTTATAGGCCTCATCCATCAACGAAGGGCTCAATCTCATCATCAGAACGCAGAATTCATGTTCATTCAGGGCCCCGTCGCCGTCCAAATCCCCCTCCTGCATCATCGCCCGCAGCTCTGAATCTGTCAGAGAATCCAACCCTAACAGACCCGAATTCTTCTTCAAGCTCTCCAAGGTTATCAGTCCCAACCGGGGATCTGCCAGAAGACGGAAACCGTTACATAGCTCCGCCATGAATTCGCGCTCTCCCAATTTCTGCGCCATAATTGGCAGGAAATCCTCGAATTCTGCCATTATTGTCAATGCCGAAACCCTAATTGAAACCTCAATTTCGTCTTTAATGTGAAAGGCGCTGAAAGCTTGAACTGTGTTGTGAAATGGGGAGGGTTTGTGGTATAGATATAGCCTCCATAGTCGGCGCCCGAAGAAACAGGGCACCGTGACGAGGCCATGAATTGTCCGCCGCAAGAAATAGCGAGGAAATTGCATGTGCGCCGTCCAGAGCATTCAGAGCTGTGATGGAGCCATCACAGGCTTAAATAAAAAGTCGGCGCCCAGGGGACTGGGACAGCGGGATGGATTCCCATTGAAGGCGGGAGAAGGATTTACAAAGATGGGACTTTCGGTGAAGGCGGGAGCTGTTTCTTGGATCCGTGTCCGGTGGGAGAGAGGTTCGGAGATCGAATCACAGAATGCAGAAATAGATTTATAATGTCAAAAATGACGAGCATGGAAAACGTTTTGTATAAAGATTTGGAAAGGAGCTAGGGGACGATCAGACAAGGGAGAAAAGGATGGTTTGTTTTTTAAGTCAAATAATTCACTAATCTGTAATGAAAATAGGATGGCTTGGCTCATATCTATCAAATTTTTAGAATATTTTATAATTTATTATTAAATGTATTCTAATGAGGCGGAGGAATTGCTTGGACGGTCAAAAGTGACCGGAATCCAGGGAAAAAAATTTCAAAAAATCTTGTAGAGATAGTGTTTGAATCATGTTTTTGATGGTGGAAATGGATTCACCACTATCAAAAATGTCTAGGACACCATAAATTTTGAAGTTTAACAACTATAACTTTATTTTACAAAAATCCTTGCTGGATTTTCTCTAAATATGATCGAAATTTTCTCTAAATATGATCGAAATTTCCATATCTTTCCGGGCAATTCCTCCGCCTCGTTGGACTACACGGTATTAAATAGCCAAATAATTTATAACTAACCCATCATATTAATATCATATTGATGATATCGTATTTATATTCTTATTATTGGTATAAATTTTAAAGAATTTTTTAATGCTAAATCAAAATAAAAGATTTTTTACATTTAAGTTATACTGAGGTTAATAGATTATTATTTTTAATTATTTTATAATGAGTTTAATTAATTTTTTTTTGTAAGTTACTATGATTTTTATATTAATATTATATAAAGAATAGTATAATCATATTGGAAAACTAAAATGAAATCAAGCTAAAAAAAATCATAATTTAAAAATCAAATAATTACTATCACTCTTTAATATTAAGAATGTAATAGATTAAGCAATAGTAATGACATATAAAAACATAACATATAATTTATAGAAAAAATAACATTTTTAAACAAGACACGGTGCATTTGATCTCATTCATAAATAGGCATTCTTTGCTAATTTTTTTCTATTGACAAGTATTTGGTTGGAAGAAGTACCCTTTAACACTAGGGTGCCTTCCAAAGCCGCCATGGTGTCATTGTCACCGCCCTTGAGGTTGGAAGCTATGATGTCAATGTACACAACTTCAAGCTTTTAGTCTATTAAATTCAATTTGTAGAGAATCACTTATTGCTTGAGACCTATTTCCTCCACAACTTGGCCAATCAATAGTTTATTGAGCCATCACAGTGCTGTCAACCTAAACATCTTAATGTCTATAAGGCTCCAATTTTGACATATTTTTTCACTATTAGTGCACCTCTTTTGCCTCTTTATTCCTTCACATTTACGAGTCACTATCCTTAACACTACATTACTCATGATTTTCACATCCAGTCATCCAAAGAGTTGTAGAAGGTAAAATGTTGTCAGTATCTATGAAATTCCCAGTTTTTATGAATAATGGGATATGTTTTTCTTGATAACTTACCAAATTTCATTTTTGTAACTATAGCATGGAGATTTGGCAATAGATCGTTTGTTGGCATATGTGCGTTTCTCCATAACAAAATTTGGCCACATGGCTTTTAATCAAAAGGTTTACGAAATGGTGTGGCTCCTCTTGAATCAACTCTAGATTGCACCAAGATAGCACCAATTGTTGGTCAAAGCCCAAGTGAACAATATGCCCCAAACAAGAGCTTCCCACAATGGTTGAACAATGATTCCAGCGATGATGAGAATTTTGTGCATTCTACATCTTGAAATTCTCAATTATATCAATGAAGATCATATTATTCCTTTTATCTCCGTTGGTTTGAGGTAGTGGGATTATCCTATGTAATTTCGTTGAGATCCACGTAAAGGGAGATTGAGCAAGTCTCTTGGATCGCTACTGCCAATACATTGCAATTGATATAAATAAGAAGGCTTAGCAAGATTGAGAGGAGGGAGAGCAATAGAAGAATTGATGAATGTTGATATTGTAATTATTTGAATTTTGGCATGTTGATGATAATATAAAACTATTGTTCTTATATATGGTGTTATCATTTATCTCCTAGTATTGTAGTCTTCTTTAGCAACGTATGCCAAGTTAGGCATGGCCTCCTCTCTCTTGTATGCATTGCCTTGTTTTCATTAATTAATAGATTCATTTTTCAATAGTTTCCTTAGATTCATTGCTTGAAATTTTTGTTTGATACTTGGTTTAGTAGTGTGTTACAGGGGTATCCACTTATATTGATGTCTAATGAATTGCACATATAATTATTGCATAAACCCTTTGACCATAGGGACAAAGTGAAATATTATGACATACAACTTTGATAATTGCAATTCCTATAGATGTCAATTCAAATGAAGAACTCATGTATTACCCAGTTAATTGGTTTGCATTTCTTGATAGATTAGGATTTAGTCTTACACATACTGTGTTTGCATCTCATAAGCCTAAGAATCGAATTGATAATTTAATGTATTAAAATTTATGCATATAAATTGCCATAAATTTTTGGTGTCATTGTCGAAGAGATGCTAAAGGGATTAGAGCATCAATGGTTTGATTATTTTTTCCTTCTATTTTTATCTTTTTGTTCTACATCATGATTTTTTGTAGCACCAATGTTTACAACTTGGAGGAGGAGAAACAGAAATATGAAAGGTAAGAGGATGCACATTCACTTTAATGTTTTTCTTCAAGACGTCATGTTGGAACAATGTATTTCATTGATTTAAGTGTGTTTTCTTTTACTTTGCTAAAAACATGAGTAATGGATTCATGGAAAGGAGAACACAACTTATGTCAAAGGAAACTTGGTCACAACAAGGTCTTGGTAACATAAGGGGTTCAAGTACATGGTCATTGTCAAGATTGATTAAGTTTTCTTTGAATGTGGTCTATTTTATTTCTGCAAGTTAATTTCATTCATCTATTAAAAGTAGAATTATTAAAGGATAGGTAAAGAAGTTCCACTTGTATTAATCCATTTATAAGCAAGAACTGTAAACCAACAAGAAAATTTGAGGATGCTCAAGAATATGTTGAGTAAAAGAGAGTAAGTTACCACAAGATTTTTTCATATCTCTGTCCATGTTCAGAATTGTAACTAGGGAAGAGTCTGCATCTCAAGAAGCAGAACAAAGGATTCATGAGAAAATTCTATAAGAAGAAGAGCCATAAGTTGTTCTCATTCATTTTGCAGTCATGCAAGGGAGATAAAACAACCAGAGACAACATTTAATGGAGAGCAGACATTAAATACAGACATTGAGAATATTGATTTCAGATGTAATTTTGGGAATTTAAAGTTCTTGGTAATGCCCTTTGGATTAATGAATGCTCCAAGCACTTTTCAAAGTTGTATGAATTAGGTCTTTATGAATCAATTGAGGAAATTTGTTTTGTCGATATTTTTTGATGACATCCTGATTTTTAGTCAGATTTGGGAGGAGCATATGTAACACCTTGAGGAGGTATTGAGTGTCTTAGAGAGTGAGTCTCTATATGCTAAGGAGTCCAACTGTGACTTCGAGATGACATAACTTCTTTATCTTGGTAATATCATAAGTGTAAAGGGAGTAAGAGTAGATCCTAAGAATATCAAGGCTATTCTAGAATGGCCTACACCTACAAATATCACCTAATGATCTGAAAATGAGATCTTAAATCAATATTAAGGTATTACAGACTCATGTGCAGGAATGCCTTTATTACTTAGTGCAACAGATCGAAAAGATTGTGAATAATATAGACAATTAACAGTGAGAAAACATAACAGACACACACATCAACACAACAAATAATCAAGGAGTTCACCAGACTTCCTGGCTACGTCTCCTGGTCCAGCTTTCAGTGTCGACCTCTATATTATGTCTTTAAGAGCATAATATTACAAGTGTGAGCTCAAGCAGAGTCTCAACACAACAACAGTGATATTACACAGGGATTTCACTCGAAAACCTCGAGTTTAAAGAGTACACAGACTCTCCCTCTTAGTGCCTCTGATCAACTATTCGTAGCTGCGTTTTCTCTGACTCTCTGTCTCTGAGCAACTGCTTCTCTGTCTTCTGGTTTCTCTTGCTCCCCTCTCTGTCGTTGCCCTCTATTCTACCATTGGATGGCTTTTAAGCCTATCGGCCTTGTCTATTCGCTTTCCCTCCTCGGGCTTTCGAGCTCCAGGCCCCTATCCATTCATCTCCCTTTTGAGCGTTAAACACTCATTTTAATAAACGCTTAAGGCACCAAACATTTTCTTTTAGAAACGGAAGGATTGGTAGGCGCGGTGAAACCGACTGTTCGGTCTCCCTCTGCACAAATCCCTCAAAACGAAAAACAGCGAAAAACCCGACAAAACGCTACCTAGCGGATTTCAAATTTTATAGAACCACACCTATAACTGCGTTGGGTCTACCTTTTATGGTTGTCACAAGCCCTTTGTATTCCACACCGTAGATCTGCCCGATCTCTGATCCAACGGTTGACATCCATTTCGGGTGGCCTGTGTGCACGGAGATTACCCGCCTGAAAAATCAGTTTTCTCTCTCCTGTAGTGTGCTACATGTCGACTGGTGTATGGAATCGGGCAGAGCCCGTCCAATACCACTTACCGCCTGAAGCCCGCCCGAAATACTATTTACCACAAAACCCAAATAACATAAGTTGCATTCATAAATCCTTTCGGGTCCGTGTTTTATCGTTGTAGTGCCATATGCCATGTCTCCTTTGTATTTTGGTTTTATAACGGAAATACACCAATACACAGAAAAAGCCCGACAAACACTTTTATATCAGAACTCAAATATTATAGGGCCGCATTTATAAACCTGTCGGGTCCGCTCATTGCATATATCGCATGTCACTTCACTTCCCCGATCTCCGATCTCTGATCGCTTCGATCGGCCTTATCGGCTATCGGTGCATCGGCGTATCATTGTTTCATGGTCCATTGGCATCACCCCTTTGTATTTTGCAATGCGATATTGTGATGTGATAAGTCGCAATCGCATATCGCTGAGTCTTCAGGCCTGCGGTTTGGGCCTTTCCCCTTTAAATCTGTGATGCGATATACGTGATCTCCGCCGTTGATCTGTGCGTCGATCCGATGGTCCATGTTATATCGCTGGATCGCAGTCACAACCTACTCAGGGTTAGCGTCGATATGCCTCGCTGACCTCCACCGATGTGACCTGTCGATTTGATCTGGACCATTGATCTGTCGATCCAACAACTCCTATGTAACGCCATTTGAACCTCCGCTTAGCTCTGTTTTCGCCAATTCTTAGTGTTTTTCCATGTGATAGTGTTTCTCGATATTCGAAGACTTAGAGGTTTAGAGGGTTTAAGATCCATTTTGGATCATGCCTTCCGACTGAAAAGCCTTTGGACCACCAAAAATTGGTTTTTAGGCATCGATCAAGTGAGGATATAGCTCCCTCACTTGTCCCATTTCTATCCATCGTGCCTTGCTTGGATTTGAACCTTTGAGCCCTACTCTCAGGTACTCAACATCCCCTCGATGCATTGTTCTTACCTTCTTGCCGAGAACTGTGTCCTCTTGTAACTTATTGAGATACTCTGGCAACAGATCCTCAATAGAAGGAAAATGACCTTGCTCTTCAGGATCTTTAATCAATGAAGGTTCATACAATATCAAGTTTTCTGCATTAACGATTGAATAGATCTGCATATAAGCTGACAAATCAAGGCGAAAAGCATTTTCACCAATTTTATCAAGTATCTTGAAAGGTCCATACCTTATTGGTTTTAGCTTCTTACCTTCACCTTACATTCTGTCTTTGCTGATGTACAACCAGACTTGATCACCAACTTGAAAACTATGCTCAACTCCATGCTTGTCATGTCTTGCCTTGTACTTGGCTTGACTTCTTTTCAGTTGTTTCTGTACTACCTGGTGAATTTCCTGGATTTGTTCAATGAACTTGGTTGCTTTGTCCACATCACTGTGTCCATCAACTACTATGTCTTTACCAAAGACAAAATCCAAGGGATACTTTGGTATAAAACCAAAACAAGTCTCAAAAGGAGATCTTTGAGTAGAAGAATGCTTGGCACGGTTGTAAGCATGTTGCACATAACACAAATGCTCATCCCAAAGCTTGGGATGCTTGCTGAAATAGCCTCTGAGCAACTAGATCATTGTCCCGTTGACCACCTCTGTCTGTGGATGAAATGTTGTGCTCTTCTTCAACCTGGTGTCCATAAACTCCCATAAACTTGACCAAAACTTCCCAACAAATCGAGAATCTCGATCAGATACAATAGAAGTGGGTAAACCCAAAATGAACCCATACATTCTGAAAGAACACCTTTGTTGTCTGTTCAGCTGTAACCTGCTTGTTACATGGTATCAAAATACACATTTCACTGAACCTATCCACAACAACATGCAAATAATCATGACCTTTTCTAGATTTTGGCAATCCCCCAACAAAGTCCATGGAAACACTTTCCCAAGGACGAGAAGGAATTGGAAGTGGAGTGTACAAGCCTAATTTTCTATTACTGGGCTTGATTGTAGCACACATAGTACATCCCTTGATACATCTAGAAACTGTCTCATGCATTCTTTGCCAATAGCAGAACCTTTGCAATTGTGAAACTATTTTACTTACACCAAAATGACTTGATATGAGAGAAGTATGTGCTTCTCGAATTATGTTAACTCTTTCAGTTTGTGGAATGCATAACTTTCCCAAATGATATAAGAGTTGGTCCTTTACATAATAATCCAATTCTTCTACTTGCTTTTCATGACTTAAAGTTGCATATACATCTTTAAATCCTACATATTGAGCATATTGTTCAATGTAACTTTCATGCATTACTGAATTATGCTTAAGTATAGTAGATGCATTTATGATTGGTCTTAATAACATATTTGCAACCTTATTGTGTATGCCCTTCTTATATCTAATGACAAGATGAAATTGCTATAGAAAACCCATCCACCTATAATGTCTTGATTGCTACAATTTAGTTTTTGATTGCAAATATTGAAGTGGTTGATGATCTGTATGTATGATTGTTTCTTTACCCATTAGCTAATGTTTCCACTTTTTCATACTTTGTACTAATGCATACAATTCTTTATCATACGTGGGATAATTAATTACTGCAAAAGCAAATGTCTTAGAATGATAGCATATGGGTTTTCCATGTTGCATTAACACTGCTCCCATGGCATAGTCAATGGCATCTGTCTCAATCTCAAATGGATGTTGAAGATCTGGCAGTGCTAGTACTGGTGTTGTACTGATTTTCTCTTTTAAGGTGTTGAAGGCTTTCTATTGTTTGCCTCCCCACTGAAACACCTGTTTCAATCCTGTTAAAGCATGTAATGGAGCTGCAATCAAAGAAAAGTTAGCAATAAACTTTCTCCAGTATTGTGCTGCCCCTAGGAAACTCCTAACCTCTGTAGCAGATTTGGGTTTAGGCCAGTTCACAATGACTTCAACCTTAGAGGGATCTATCTTCAATTCACCACCCCCTACAATATGACCCAAATAATTTAAAGATGTTCTGCCAAATTCACATTTTGACAGTTTTACATAGAGATTTTCTCTTTTTAAAACATCTAAAGTCTGCTTTACATGCTTTACATGGTCTTCCCATGTCTTACTAAAAACAAGAATGTCATCTAAATAAACAATTACAAAATCATCAATAAATGGTCTGAGTACATCATTCATAACTCTCATAAATGTAGCAAGAGCATTAGTTAAGCCAAAAGGCATAACCAACCATTCATACAATCCTTGCTTTGTCTTGAAAGCAATCTTCCATGCATCTTGTTCTGCAACTCTAACCTGATGATAACCACTTCGCAAGTCTAACTTAGAAAAGTAAACTGCTTCTTTCAACTGATCTAATAAATCATCAATACGAGGAAGAGGATAACAATTCTTGATCGTTATTTTATTTAGTGCTCTATAATCAATGCACATTCTCCACGAACCATCTTTCTTTCTCACCAGCACGATTGGAGATCCACATGGTGATGTGCTTGGTCGTATAAACCCTTTATCGAGCAACTCCTGTACCTTCTTCTTTATCTCTGCATTCTTTAGAGTTGACAACTTGTACATTCCAATGTTAGGTAATGGAGCATCTTGCTGCAATGTACTATTTCTCGCTTGGGTGGCAGACCTTTTGGTTCTTGAAATAGAACATCATACTCTGAAACAACTTTAACTAAATCAGCTTTCTGTTTAGAATCACAGCCTTCAAATGCATTGGATTTTTCAAGATTCTTTTCCTTTACAACCATTAGTAAAAATTGCTTACTTGAATTCACAATTCTTTTCATCTGTCCTAAGTTTATGAGAGAATAGTTACCCTTGAGTTTATGAGCTCTTACAATATACTCTATTCCATCTTTAGTGAGTTGATACTTATTTTCAACTCTATAGAAAATAGCTTTCCTATCATACTAGTATGGACTTCCCAAAACAATACCACATATATCCAATGGAACTATATCTAACTCAACTTCATCTACAAATGTTGATCCAATAGCAAACCTAAGTTGACATTGTCTCGTTACTTGTAGCTTTGTTTTATCACACACCCAACCTAATGGATATGGCTTCTCATGAGGTTTTGTTTGTAATCCCAACTTCTTTACAACAGTTTCAGAAATCAAATTTACTTGTGATCCACTATCAAACAAAGTATTAATCTTATTGTTCTTGGAAATTACTCTAATACGAAAAAGCTCATTTATTTCCCTCTCATTACTTTCATTATCAACAGATTGTGCAGAATTACTTGTGGATGCTTCAGAATCTTTACCTTTAATACCTATGGCTGTAACTGTTTTTTCAATGCCTGAATCTGATCCCAAGTCCTTCTGAATAGTTGCAACATTCTTTTTCTTCCTTCCACTGAACTTCTTAAGTCTCCATTCTGGATGCAAAAGCCAACAGTGTGCCTCATCGTGTCCTTCTTTCTTGCAATGAGTGGATGAAGGTTTATGCTTTTGTACAATGTTTCATTTCCTCTCTTTCCATTTCAGTTTCTTCTTTTCCTTTGCCTTCTGGAGGGGCAACTAGAAAAGGTTCCTCTGCTCCTTTGTCTAGTTTAGGTGTTGAAGTGCTTTCACCTCGACCCTTCTTAAACTTCGGATACATCTCTTCCACCATGGCTCGCATGGCCATAAAACTGTCCATGAACTGAGATTTTGATCCCAGTGGACCTTCTTCTATCATTCTTCTCTGAGAAAAGACTCTTCCAATCTCTGGATTAGCCTCAACAAGTTCTCCTTCTCCTAGTCTAAGCTTTAATCTAGTTAGCATTCAAAATCCAGCACAAGCTTGTCTAACCTTAACAAAACCAAAACCAAATGCTCTGATACCACTTGATTTGAAAATGAGATCTTAAATCAATATTAAGGTATTACAGACTCATGTGCAGGAATGCCTTTATTACTTAGTGCAACAAATCGAAAATATTGCGAATAATATAGACAATTAACAGTCAGAAAACATAACAGACACACACATCAACACGAAAAATAATCAAGGAGTTCACTAGACTTCCTGGATACGTCTCCTGGTCCAGCTTTCAGTGTCGACCTCTATATTATGTCTTTAAGAGCAGAATGTTACAAGTGTGAGCTCAAGCAAAGTCTCAACACAACAACAATGATATTACACAGGGATTTCACTCGAAAACCTTGAGTTTAAAGAGTATACAGACTCTCCCTCTTAGTGCCTTTGATCAACTGTTCATAGCTGCGTTTTCTCTGACTCTCTGTCTCTGAGCAACTGCTTCTCTGTCTTCTAGTTTCTCTTGCTCCCCTCTCTGTCACTGCCCTCTGTTCCGCCATTGGATGGCTTTTAAGCCTATCGGCCTTGTCTGTTCGCCTTCCCTCCTCGGGCTTTCGGGCTCCCGGCTCCTGTCTGTTCATCTCCCTTTTGAGCATTAAACACTCATTGTAATAAACACTTAATGCACCAAACAGTTTCTTTTAGAAATGGAAGGATCGGCGGGTGCAGTGAAACCGACCCTTCGGTCTTCCTCCGCACAAATGCGCCGATATAATACATATTTGGGCCTTATTTCATTTTTATTGGAAATACATAAAATACATTGAAAAACAGCAAAAAAACCCGACAAAACGTCCTAGTGGACTTCAAATTTTATAGAACCGCACCTATAACTCCATCGGGTCCGCCTTTTATCGCTATCGCAAGCCCTTTGTATTCCACACTGTTGATCTACCCGATCTCCGATCCAACGGTTGACAGCCATTTCGGGTGGCCTACGTGCACGGAGATTACCCGTCTGAAAAAGTGGTTTTCTCTCTCCTGTAGTGTGCTACATGTCGGTTGGTGTATGGAATCGAGCGGAGCCCATCCAATACCACTTACCGCCTGAAGGCTGCCCGAAATACTATTTAACACAAAACCCAAATAACATAAGTTGCATTCATAAATCCTTTCGGGTCCGTGTTTTATCGTTGTAGCGCCATATGTCATGTCTCCTTTGTATTTCGATTTTGTAACGGAAATACACCAATACACAAAAAAAGCCCGACAAACACTTTTATATCAGAACTCAAATATTATAGGGTGGCATTTATAAACATGTCGGGTCCGCTCATTGCATACATCGCATGTCGCTTCACTTCCCCGATCTTCGATCTTCGATCACTCCGATCGGCCTTATCGGCTATCGGTGTATCGTTGTTTCATGGTCCATTGGCATCACCCCTTTGTATTTTGCGATGCGATAAGTCACAATCGCATATCGCTGAGTCTTCGGGCCTGCGGTTTGGGCCTTTCCCCTTTAAATCTGCGATGTGATATACGTGGTCTCCGCCGTTGATCTGCGCGCCGATCCGACGGTCCACGTTATATCGTTGGATCGCAGTCGCAACCTACTCAGGGTTAGCGCCGATATGCCCTGCTGACCTCCGCCGATGCGATCTGCCGATTTGATCTAGACCGTTGATCTCTCCAATCAAACGGCTCCTGTCCAGCGCCATCGAACCTCTGCTTAGCTCTATTTCCACCAATTCTTAGTGTTTTTCCATGCGATAGTGTTTTCCGATATTCAAAGACTTAGAGGTTTAGAGGGTTTAAGATCCATTTTGGATCACCTAACTTAAGGGATTCTTTGTTCTTTATGATTTCTATAGATGATTTGTTAAGGGTTTTTCACAAATTACACCATCACTCACAAATTTGACTAAGGGGGTCGTTGAGTGGTCTGATTCAACATAAAAGTGTTTTGAGCACTTCAAGTAGGTGATGTGCACATACCCTATGTTGGCAATACCATATTTCTCCAAACCCTTTGAGTTGGAGTGTGATGCTTCGAGAGAGGGGATAAGACTTGTTCTTATGCAAGATAAGCACCGCGTTACTTTTGAGAGTAGAAAATTAATAGGCACAGAGAGGAGTTATTTTATTTATCGTAGAGTGTTGTTGGGCATTATGCATGCCTTAGATAAATTCAAACCATACCTAGTTGGGGGTAATTTTATCATCAAAACAGATCATAACAACTTCAAATATTTCATGAACTAGAAGGATCTAAATGATAGGCATCATAAGTGGGTCGGTAGATTACATGCATATGATTTTGACATTGTATATGTCAAGGCGAAGAAAATTGTAGTTGTTGATGCACTTTCTAGGAGGCCTCACATATGCTATTGCTGGGGATTTTTATTGATTGGAGGGAGTTAATTGTAGTAGAGTATTACAAATATTCATGGGCTACAACAGTTGTGGAAGGCACAATTATTGGTGTAAGATATAAAGTGGTAAATGAGTTGATTATGTCTAAGAGTAGAATTTATTTGGTGCCTTCTTCACAACTTAAAGTAAATATATTGAGTTATTTTGTTTTATTTTAATAAATAAAATGTCAAATCACCGCACACTAACTATCGTGCATTTTCTATTGGAAGGACATTTCATGATGCACCTATGGCTAGTCAATTGGGTTTCTTTTAATATACAGGAAAATCTAGGAGAGATTGACATGGAAAGGACTTCAAAATGAAGTCCTTAAGTATGTTAGAGAGTGTCTTACTTGCTAGCAAAACAAGAATGAGCATACTTATCCAGCTAATCTACTTTAGTCCCTACCTATTCCTAATCAGAAATGGGAATCTATCTGTATGGATTTCATCACAAGGCTACCTAAGTTACTAGGTAAAGATTGCATCTATGTGGTGGTTGACACGTTGACTAAGTTTTCACACTTCTTTTTCATTTCAACGACTTATACGACAATGTAGGTAGCTGAATTGTTTTTCACTGTGATTTTCAAGTTGTGCCAGATGCCCAAAAACATTGTTAGTGATAGGGACAAGTTTTTGAGTATGTTTTGGTTGGATCTCTTCATATTTAGTGGGACAGAGCTCATTCCTAGAAATATCTACCACCCACAAACAAATGGTCAAACAGATATAGTGAACAAAATGGGTGAAGGGGTATCTTAAGAACTATGTTTCTGGACAACAGAGAGCTTAAATCAAATGGATACACCTTGGTGAGTATTGCTATAATACTACTTATCACATGTTTGTCAGAATGTCTCCATTCATGGATTTATATGGGTATGAGGCTCCCAACTTCATGGATCTATTGTTTGTGTATAATAGAGTTCCTAAGGCAAAATACTTACTACAAGAGAGCCAGGACATCATGAAGACACTGAAGGAAAATTTGCAATAGGCACAAAACTCGCAGAAGTTTTATATTGATCAACATTGGATAGAGCACACTTTTGAGGTTGGGGGCATAGTTTATTTGAGATCGTATCCATCTAGACAGTCCACTCTCAAGAAGAGTGGAGTAAAGAAACTCAAGCCTAGGTTTTATGGACCATTTAAAGTATCTCAAAGGGTTGGAGAGGTTTCCTATGAACTTGAGCTACTAACTAGCAACAAGGCTCATAACGTATTTCATGTATCTAGACTCAAAAAAGCACTTGGTCATAACGTGGTCCCCTCATTTGAGTTGCCACTGCTGGATGAGGAAGGGAAGTTGATGTTGATTCCAAAAGCCATCCTTGATATTATAGAGATGACTCTTCATAAGAGGGTCATCAAAGAGTTTCCTATCAAATGGAAGAAATTGCTAGTAGAGGCTGACACATGGGAAAATGAACAGGTATTGTAGCATCCAGAGTTGAGATTGCTTGAGGACAAGCAATTTTGGAAAGGGTGGATTGCAATGTCGCGTTCCCATCTAATGGAGTTGGTGAATGCCTAGCCTATCAGTTAGCTCTCGTAGGCTATTGGGTTAGGGTTAGAGAACCTTGGAGGTAATTAAGCCAGTAGTTTGGCAGTGTTTTATGGTCAGTTGAGATCTCACTTGGGATTATCAGCATGATGCCTTTTTATAGAATGATTTCAAGATAGTTTTCTAATACTTACTATTTTTAGTGACTTAATTTCGAGCATCGATTGGGCCAGTGGGCAGGGTTACTATTTTTAGTATTGTCGATGGGTTCAATTTTGATGACTCTCTCATCATTTTATATAGTTCAGTGGTTTTAAATAAAATAACGATAAGTCATTAGGTAATAAAGTTAAATCAAAGATTTAACTTTATTGTTATTTTAATATTTTTAATGAAGAGACTCTAAGGGTAGTTTTAAAATGAAATATATTTTATTTAAAAAAATGAGGACTTTAATTGTGAGATTAAAAGTGATTTTATGTAGTCCCACATGGTGTCACGGAGAGGTAGAACTTCTTGAGTTTCATTTCATGTTTTGGTTTTTATATTTGATGTCGTCATTTTGGGAGGAGATTACTTCTTTAAACCTACCTGGGTATTATTTATTTTGATCATACATTGTAATCTTGGGTATTGTTCATTGTGACCATACATTGTAATCTTGGGTATTGTTAATTTTGATCATTGTGCTAGGAAGCGCTCTACAACTTAGTATGGGGGAGATGTCTAGGATGTTAGATGTGTGGTAGATAAATAGTGAATATTTTCAAAATGTCACGCTCATTAGTGTACATATGTTATGTTATGTTATGTAAGCATTTTGACTTGGTCAAATTACATTAAAAAATAAAATAATAATAATAATAATAAATTAATATTTAAAATGTCCATGGGGTCTTGGATAAACGACGATCAGATGCTCTGTTAAGGCATTCCTTGATGTGAAGTCACCGGTTCAATTCCCACACCGATTGGGGTGATATAATGGGAGTAGTCTACCTAGGCGGTAGAATGGCCCGTTTTCCGTCACCGGTCGAAAAATCGTCCGGCTCCGGCCACCGTGAATGTCTTCGTCCTCCACCACCCTTCCCTAGCTCCGCCAGCCTCCTTCTCCGCCACCCTCCCCTGGCAATCCTGACATTCCGTGACCAGCGCCTGACAAAAAATCGGATTCGGATCGCAGGCCTGACATCCCCTGACAGAGTACTCACGAGCTATTGCAGCCGCGGTGTATTGTTCCGGGGAGCTCCTTATTCCGGTGGACTGTTGCGGGAAGGAACTGACGCGCTGATACAACACAGTTGCTAAGATTGTCGCTGGTGCTGGAGTTCTCTGTTTTATCATTAGAAAGGTCGGGGAACCGCAGATTTTCGGAGGCCAAATCCCCATGGGCTGCGAGAAGAGCCTCTCAAAGGAGCAAATAGAGGAGCTAAAGGAGATCTTTGCGAGGTTCGATCTTGACTCAGACGGAAGCCTGACGCAATTAGAGCTGGGGGGCTTTCTGAGGACTGAAGCCCAGCAGCGAACAGATAGATGCCCTAATCAAGCGGGTGGATACAAACAACAATGGGCTGATAGAGTTCCCGGAACGGGTGAGCCTGATCGCCCCCGGTGTAACGGCAGAGGTCTCGAATAACCAGGATGGTAGTTGATTTGATTTTAAGATGACACACAGTAGTTGCTTTTAAGCTGTCATTTTAAGAAGTTTAATGTGTGCTTTATAATGATTCAACAAGCTTTAGTGTACTCGAGATTTTTCTCCACCATGAAAGGAGTGACCCAGTGTATTATTGCTGGCTCACTAATACTTTCATTATGCACTATTTTAAGCATTGGCTTCTATTTTCATGTTCCCGATTGTTTAAATTTATATTTTTAACAAGATGCTGTTGGCTGTGAACTTCAAAGGGCTCCACCTAACGAGCTACTTAAGGCACACGAGTATAAAGTGTCTGAAGGCATTGGCTTATTTTCAGAGTGGTGGTGTGGTTTACAAGATTAGTGTCATTTGCCCCATGCAGCAAACACAGAGAAAAACAGCAAATGCCATGAAGCCATGATCAACTAAGCAAGATGTTCAAAACTAAAGAAGCGATTGATCTGTTTGTAACTTGGTGAACGTATTTGAACACTTTTTGAAACCTTGACAAAGCTATCTAAATTACGGAACATTTTTTAACGAACCGTGATGGATACCTGGACTTGAAAGTCATCAATCCAAACATCTATGTTAAACAGGTTGGGAGGTTTACCAAGTGAAAAGTAAATAGCAATGATGGATATCTGGAGTGGAAATTCATCAATACAAAAATCTATTTCAAACAGACTGGGAGGTTTACCAAGTGAAAAGTAAATAATACAAGTGGAGAAGATGGTTACTCCTGTAAAGGTATTTGCCTCATCCTTCTTCAAATTGGTTATGAATAGAAGATTAGGTGTAAGCAATAACTTTCATATATAGACACATCAAAGTTGGATTCAATGAGTTTGTACTTGTATGGATAAATCCAAGTTGGTTATCAACAAAATACAAGATACTTACAGCTTTCATATATAGACAGGGAATCAAAGTTGGATTCAATGAAGATTTGCTGGGTCAAAGCTGGGTTTAATGAGTTTGTACTGCTTTCATATAGACAACAAATTAAAGTTTGGGCTTAATGAGTTGCTGTTTATATCAAATGAAAGAGACAATAAATCAAAGTTCGATTTAACGAGTTTTTACCGCCTTCATGTATAGGCAATACAGCAAATCAAAGCTTTTGTTATAGACAATACGCAATACAACAAATCAAAGGTTTTGATAGACAATACGACAAATCAAAGCTTTTGTTAAATGAATTTGTATGTGTTAAATGATTTTGGATTCACTAAATTTGTATTTAAAAGTCAAAATAGTCTTAAATTTTGAAAGGTCTTTTAATGCCTCTTATATTCTTTAATAAAAGAATACAACTTTTATTAGGTAAACCATATAAAATAATACAACTTTTCTTTTATAAACGATATAAAAGAATACATTTTTTCAGGTATAAACAATAAAATAAATCAAAGTTAAATCAAAGCTTTTGTTAAATGAATTTGTATTTGTGTTAAATATTTTTGGATTCAATGAATTTGTATTGAAAGGTCAAAATAGTCTTTAATTTTGAAAGGTCTTTTAATGTCTTTTATATTCTTTAATAAAAGAATAAATTTTTTCATTTATAAAAGGCAGAGTAAAATTTTTCATTTATAAACAATATAAAAGAATAGAAATTTTCTTTTATAAATCATGAGAAATTAATCAGTCTACCTCTCATGGAAATGGTCATACATGAATGACTTACTTAAAGGAGTTGAATCCTACAAATGATATTTAATATAATGAGCTACCAAAACCCCTTCATACTTAAATTCAAGAGAGTGAAGGGAACTCTACTTAAATGATTCCTGAGACCAACAACATCTTGTTAAAAATATAAATTTAAACAATCGGGAACATGAAAATAGAAGCCAATACTTAAAATAGTGCATAATGAAAGTATTAGTGAGGCAACAATAATACAGTGGGTCACTCCTTTCATGGTGGAGAAAAATCTCGAGTACACTAAAGCTTGTTGAATCATTATAAAGCACACATTAAACTTCTTAAAATGACAGCTTAAAAGCAACTACTGTGTGTCATCCTAAAATCAAATCAACTACCATGAGAACCGGTTATCACTTTTTCTTATTGTTCCGCTTCTTGTTTTCAGTTTTTCCTACGTTATTGTTTGTTCAATTTTCCTTCTTGTTTTTGTTTGTTGTTTTTTTCCTTATTGTTTCGTTGGTTGTTTTTTGTTTTGTTACGAATCAGGGAATTAACTCTTTTAACTTTTTACAGTTATTTCTTATACATGGGTTTTATCTGTTTTTGCTGTGGTCCAGGCAATACTGTTATGCTGTATACATGACTTTATATTTCCTGTAATATAATATATTTGGTTTTTTTTCTTCTGAAAAAAAAAAAACTCTTTTAACTTTTTATCCTATACTACTTACAACATAGACGGCAATAAAAATTATCTATCCAACTATCCAACCAGTAGAAACTATTTCTCCCACATCTCTTACACAACTCATCCTGTAATAAGCCGTCACAGCTCATTCTGTAATAAGCCCCTTGTTAATCTTAGTGGGCTCTAACTTAACCGAGAGGTTGCGTCATTTCAGAATGCAAACCTATTCGAGTTTGCTGCAGACTTGGATATATTCTGTGAGTTATTGTGATGTTTTGCCTGTGGCTACAGCTTCCTAACCGAGAGGTTGGGTCATTTCAGAATGCAAAACTATAGTTCATTGCAGCCTTGGATATATTCTGTGAGCTGATGTGATGTTCTTGTTATAGTTCACTGCAGCCTATTCTGTGAGCTGATGTGATGTTTTGTCTGCGGCTACAGCTTAGATTTGGTTTTCGCTTTGTTATAACGATTCAAAGCTCATCATCTCAGTTCATTGCGGCCTTGGATATATCCTGTGAGCTGATCTGATGTTTCGTTTGTCACAGTGATTCAAAACTCAATTACTATTTCTAGTTTTAATTTTCCCGCTGTCAGTTCTGTATATGAGCCCTTAAAAAAAACCCATAGAAGCATTTGATTTTACAAGAAAATGGAATATTTCCCAGTACATATATGTTTGCATTCCTGAATCTGAAAATCATCTACATTCCTGAATTTGAAAATCATCTAGGATTCCGTTAACCTGAAAATAATCTAAGAGAATATATTTATTTTGTAAAAACCTCCCAATTTTTAAATCGCAAATTTCTTTTTTAACAAAAGCCACACAATTGTTGGGGTTTTTCAAGAAAACCGAAGCAGGATTGAAACACCCTTTGAGGATTCGTGGTATAATATCAGCAATCAACACATGTTCTGATTTTTATTTTAGAGTTACCCATAATACACCAATGAAACACTGACACTTCGCACTTCATTCAAAATGAGACATTGACAACATAACATATAAAAAATCATACAGCCCCCAAATATCTCATATTCCGGCCCTGGTCTAAAGCCAGCCAGCAACTTAACATCGATAGAGAATAAGTCATCGGTTCTTTGTCCCTAGGCCTACCTATTGTAGCAGAGCAATCTCTGAAAGTAATTTAACAATGGGCCAGAATTCGGTCCTGGCCCAAAATTAAGTTAAACCCCAGCCCATAGAAATCCACAAAAGAATGGTAAGCCAAAACATATTTCTTGCCAGATAACACAATAATTACAATTTATAAAACGCATCCGCAGACAAACAGAAACACGAACCCTATTTTTATTTACATCAAAGATGCTTTGAGATAATCGACCGAAGCAGAAGTGACCGCAGCGGTGAATTCTGCAAAGCTTATTCTTCCATCCCCATCTGTATCAGCCTCGGCAATCATCTCAGTGAGCTCTCGGAAAGACAGGGCATGGCCCATCTTGGCCATGGACCGCGCGAGCTCCGCCGCCGTAATGTAGTCATTACCGTCCTTGTCAAAGGAGCGGAACAGCTCCATCAGCTGCTCCTGGTTATTCGAGACCTCTGCCGTTACACAGGGGGCGATCAGGCTCACCAGTTCCGGGAACTCTATCAGCGCATTGTTGTTTGTATCCACGCGCTTGATTAGGGCATCTATCTGTTCGCGCTGGGCTTCCGTCCTCAGAAAGCCCCCCAGCTCTAATTGCGTCAGGCTTCCGTCTGAGTCAAGATCGAACCTCGCAAAGATCTCCTTTAGCTCCTCTATTTGCTCCTTTGAGAGGCTCTTCTCGCAGCCCATGGGGATTTGGCCTCTGAAAATCTGCAGTTCCCCTCTTCTCGCAGCCCATGGGGATTTGGCCTCCGAAAATCTGCGGTTCCCCGAACTTTCTAATGATAAAACAGAGAACTCCAGCACCAGCGACAATCTTAGCAACTGTGTTGTATCAGCGCGTCCGTTCCTTCCCGCAACAGTCCACCGGAATAAGGAACTCCCCGGAACAATACACCGCGGCTGCAATAGCTCGTGAGTACTCTGTCAGGGGATGTCAGGCCTGGGATCCGAATCCGATTTTTTGTCAGGGCCCTGGTCACGGAATGTCAGGATTGCCAGGGGAGGGTGGCGGAGAAGCGGAATGTCAGGATTGCCAGGGGAGGGTGGCGGAGAAGCGGAGAAGGAGGCTGGCGGAGCTAGGGAAGGGTGGCCGACGACGGAGACATTCACGGTGGCCGGAGCCGGACAATTTTCCTACGGGTGACGGAAAACGGACCATTCTACCGCCTAGGTAGACTACTCCGATATAATGGACATGATGAAGATTTAGTCTTTCCAAGCTTAAAAAAAAAAGAAAAATAAAATAATAAGTTCGAAAAATAAAAAAATTGAGATAACCCATGATTTTTCCCATGATATTCTTCTCTGATGGTCAATTTACATAAAAAAGGGTAAAATTTAAATAAAATTAAATAATAATAGTAATTATTATTATTTAATTGAAATACAATAGTAAAGATACAGATGGAGGTTTTTCGGCTCCATTTTTTCACAATCCGTGGTTTTTCCCATGGTATTCTTCTCTAATGTAGTTTATTTAAAGGTATCATTCACTAATGTGAGAATTCATTGCAATAAAAGTTTTTAGCTAGATCAAAGTAAATCCTAATTTCCACCACAAATATCATAATCCTGAGCAATTTTCATATCTGATTTGGAAAATAAAACCACTTAATAAATGCACACTACACAAAGACTTTATAGCTCTACAAATGCATGTCTTCTAGGTAAAACTTGGAAAAAACAACCTTGCTCACTTTGTTTCAATAGCTTCAAATATTAGATTTTTCTAGGTTGTTTTGTATGTTATGCATTTTATTTTATATGTTTGAAATTTTATTCTTGTGCATGAAGAGAAATGTGAGCATGAAAAAAATAAAATCCAATGTATGCAATCCTATATTTTGTTTATATTTATTTTTCCGCATTAAAATTTATTGGAGTTACTTAGTACATTGTGTTAACTGTTAGTTTTAACCTCCGTATAAAATTTAGTAGAATATGTCTCACAAATAATTTAGATATAATTATTATTAAGTTTTATTTAAAAAATCAAATAATAACCATAAAAATAAAATTAAAACAGAAATAATTAATATCCTCTACCCTACAAAAACATAAATATACATTCTTATTAAATTTTATGATGTAATTAAATTTATTAATTTTTATAGTGTAACAACAAAACTTTAACTACATAAAATACATATTACATAAAAGTAATTTAAAATATTTTTTATTTTATATATATTTTAATTTTTATAAATTAATATAAAATTTATTTATTATTTAAAAAATAATTTAATAAATCAAGATTTACATTTCTAATTTCCCATGGCAATCTTGGAGCAATTTCCATGCATTAACATCACTTTTGTTTTTTGAAATACAAATTAAATTAAAACAATGTATCAACCTTTTAAACTCCATTCTTTATGGAATCCTTTTTATGGACATGCATTAACATCACTTTTGGTTTTAACAATGTATAATGCCTTTTAAAGGCAATTCCTTAAAGATTTGATCTACTTTTTAATTTTATTTTTCTTAATTCAAATTTATTTTTTAAAGTCATATAAATTTGCACAATTTTTATAGATATATTTCATTAAAACAAATATAAATATGCCTTTAATTCAAATTTATTTTTCAAATTCATATAAATTTGCACACCATTTTTATAGATATATTCAATTAAAACAAACAAAAATAAGCCCTAAATATAAACTAAATTTGATGGATATTTTGTCAGTCTTTCAAATTATAACTAAATTTTGATAAAATTTATCCCTGTATGTTGGAAGTCGATGGCTAAACCAGATCTGTTAAATTCAAATTGGCATTCTCTAAGTTTCAATTCCAGTGATAATTTGGAAAAATCTGATTGCGATTTTTGTAAATCCAAGTAAAAACTGTTAAACTTCATAATTTTAGCTGCCTTAGAAGTTTTTGATAGTGTTGAATCTATTTCCATCATCAAAACCATGATTCAAACACTGCCTCTACAAGATTTTTTGAAGTTTTTTTTCCTAGATTCCGACCACTTTTGAGAATCCACTTTGTCAAACTTCATAATTTTAGATGCCTTAGAAGTTTTTGATGGTGTTGAATCTATTTCCACCATCAAAAACATGAGTCAAACACTGCCTCTACAAGATTTTTTGAATTTTTTTGCCCAAATTCCGGCCACTTTTGGGAATCCATTTTTTGGCCATTCGGACAATTCCTCCGCTTACGCAGACTACTCCATTCAAATTTATTTTAAACTAGATCTAAAATATTTTTTGTTCTTCGATTTTTATTTTTTTATATAAATTTAAACACAATTTTTATATAAATATATTCAATTAAAACAAATATAAATAAGTTTTTATTTATAAACCGAGAATTTACTTGCTAATAAATTCCAAACCCCAAAAACCAAAATTAGTAATATATTCCATTAAAACAAACATAAATACTTTGTCAGGGTTTGAAATTATAAACAAATTTTGATAAAAATTTACCCTGACGCCGACATTATAACCAAATCTTGATAAAATTTATCCCCGTACGATGGAAGCCGATGGCTAAACCAGATCTGTTACATACACCTCCATAAATGCCTCAATTCATTTTCAACACTACACGGAATTCAAAATACATTTACTATTTCTCATTTGGGAATTCTTCCAAATCATTTTCCAGGGCGTTGTTCAGCGATTTATAAGCCTCGTCCATCAAAGAAGGGCTCAATCTGATCATCAGAACGCAGAATTCATGTTCATTCAGTGCCCCGTCGCCGTCCAAATCCCCTTCCTCCATCATCGCCCGCAGTTCTGAATCCGTCGGGGAATCCAACCCTAGTAGAGCCGAATTCCTCTTCAAGCTCTCCAAAGTTATCAGGGCTAGCCGGGGATCTGCCAGAAGACGGAAACCGTTACAGAGCTCCGCCATGAATTCGCGCTCTCCCAATTTCTCCGCCATAAGTGGCAGGAAATCCTCGAATTCTGCCATTTTTTTCAATGCCGAAACCCTAATTGAATCCTCAATTTCGTCTTTAATGCAGGCGAAGGGGCTTAAAGCTTGAACTGTGTTGTGAATTTGGGAGGGTTTGTGGTATTGATATAGCCTCCATAGTCGGCCCGCGAAGAAACAGGGCACCATGACTCGGCCACGAATTGTGCGCCGCAAGAAATAGTGAGGAAATTGCATGTGCGCCGTCCAGAGGATTCAGAGCCATCACAGCCTTCAAGAAAAAGTGGACGCCCAGGGGACTCCAGATGGTCTTCCATTGAAATTACAAAGGTGGGACTTTCGGTGAATGCGGGGAGCTGTTGGTTGGATCCGCGTTCCGTGAGATAGAGGATCGGAGATCGAGTCTCATGAAGGCAAAAAGCGATTTATGATGGCAAGTCAAATGATGAGCATTTGGAATGAAGTTCAATATGAAAAAAATAGTAACAAATTTTGAAATATTTTGGAAATGAATTATTCAAACAATTGACTTTATTCATTTTGATATGACATATTTTAAAATATGTAATGAAAATATTTAATTTCCGTAGTATTTATCAAAGTTTGTGAATATTTCACATTCTAAATCAAGTAGTCCAAATAATCTATTCAATATGACATCATCCTAACAACATCATCTTAATGATATTATATTTATATTATTATTGGTATAAAATTTTAAAGAAATTTTTACTCTAAATCAAAATAAAGGATATTTACATTTAAGTAATAAGGAGTTTAATGGATTATTATTTTTACTTATTTTATAATGAGTTTAATCATATTTTTGTAATGTTAATTTTGGAATGTATTGGGTAATATTTATCATTATTATCTATCTTTAAACACCAAAGCAATTTTTTAGTCTTTCTTTTAACAAAAATATGAATTTTTGGAAATATTTCAAACATCTCACTTTTAATTTTCATAAGGTAGGCCCAAACCTTCCTCGATGCATCATTTATGAAAGTGATAAAACATGAAGCTCCTCCTAAAGACTTAACATTCACTGACCCAAACATAACATAATGTATTAATTCTAATAAATTTGTTTTTCTTTCATGACAACCTCTTATAAAAGAAATTATTCGTTGTCTACCATAAATACAATGCTCACAAAGATAAGTTCATAGGATTTCAATCTTAGAAGTAGATTTTTACTAACAAGAACTTTTAGGCACTTTTCATTCATGTGGCCCAAGCACTTATAGCATAACTCCACTGAGCTTCCTTCTTTTGCAACAACAAATCCATTTGATATCTCTGTTGTTTCCCTCATTGTATAAGATAAGATAAGATAATATAATTGTATTTATGTCCAACTAATGACCACAAAGTAGGGCAAAGGGACTGTTGAGTACAATGATGTATATACAAAGTGGGAGAACCAAACGGTCTCCTATAAAAGATACAATGCATGAAGTAAATCAACATCTAGCCCTAGCGGAAAAGATCGAGGAGCTAATAGGTTTGAGGATCAAATCCTCTCCTAACATCCGAGGCTGAATGAATAACACAAAAGAAACTCAACAAAGTCTGTTGACCCAATGAAGAGTCGGTGGCAAGTGCAGATTGTCCACTAAATAGTTTCCTGGGGGGCTTCGCGCACTGTTGAATGCTGGAGGATGATGAGCCCCAAAAATGTATAATTATTTGGGCTCATTCAACTTCCTAATTTGGCTTAGTCCACCATTCTCATTTGTTTATTGCATGTTTTTGATTATTTTTATGTTAATAGAGTGAATTTGGTTAGTCATTATGCCAACAAGTCTAATGGGTGCTTTGTGTAGCCTTGTTGGTCAATTTGGAGACAAAATTGAAGGTCTTAATGAGCACTTGGCAGCCAAATTCGTGGGAGAACAAGCTAGAGGATTTGTAGGAAGGTGTCCCCCTCATTTATGGACCCTTACCTCGAATTCTCCACCATCAGCTCGGAGTTCAAGGGCCACCGAATTAATGAGCACAAGGGCAGCCAAGCAAGTCAAGTTGGACTGCTGTTAACTCCAAGTCTTGGGCAGCCAAGTCCCTAACTTTTAGGAGGACTGTTGGGTCCTCAAATTGTATAAATAAGAAGGCTTGGGGCCTCATTTTGGTTAGCTAGTGGGTAGTCGTTTTGTAGCTAGTTGGTAGTCATTTTTGGTAGCTAGTAGTTAGTCATTTCGTAGCAGCTAGTTAGTCAATTTGGTTTTCGCTCTTTGTAAGCCAGTTTTGGCATGACATTAGACTTTTGATTATGAATAAAAGCAAGCAGTTTTGGATCAGATTTTGAGTTTTTAAAGGAGCCTAAAGCTCTCGGGGTTGGGCCCAACCTGAGAGCTCAGGCCTCCTTCCTTTGTATCAATATTGTTCCTTTAGCATTTCGTTTCCATTTTCCTTTACATGCATTTGAGTATAGCTGCTGATTTAGATTTCCTGTAGAAGTCAAACAGATTGGTTTTATTAGTTAGAACTGTTGTAGTTGTTTGGAAGTAGGCTGAGGCATTACTTAGATCCATTCATGCACTTTCATATTTAGCATTGCTTCTTCATTCCACTGCCATGCATGAGTTTCCTTCACAATTTATATTGCTGTTCATTGATTTTATGTCACAGGTAGCTCAGGTTGAAGCATTCTCGTTTTGGTGACACTCACAAGCATGTGTTTCATCTACACTACTTTCTCTTGTTCCATCACTTCGTCCTCCACCTTGATCACACCTGCAAACACATCTTTGATCCCTGCTCCGCTCTGTTATCTCACAAAGCCTTTCACTCCTCACGTACTTCCATTCTCTAGCCCTTTCGTTGACATAGCCCCTTACCTTCCACCCTACTCCCTACACTCACTTCCCATCCCATTCTTTCACTTCTAAAGCCATCACCAGCCTCATTCCTACCTTACACATCTCCCTCTACCATTTCATCATCCCTCCATCACTCCAAACACTCACGGTAGGTCATCCTGTAGCCATTTTTAGACATCCTGTAGAAAACAGAGTATCCTGTAGGATCCTCCACAGCCATCCTGTAGGAGGCCACTCTCTCGGTTGCTGAGCATCTGAATGCGAGGAACCTCTGTGGATGGATGCTAAGGATCCCTAGGGACCTCTCTTAGCCTCCCCAACCTATCCCACGCTTTCCTTCCTTCTCCATCCCATCTGCACAACCAAACCCTAGTTAGCACAAGATCACCATCATTCCACACACTTAAAGGAAAAATACAAAAACATAACTTTCATGATGCAAGTAGTTTAGATCCATGCATTTTCATTTATGAGAGGTAGTGACAGCATTGGTAGAAGTTGCATTTACATTCCTTGCATTGTAGAGGTCAGACTAGTTAAATTAGGGTTTCCTAGGTTTACATGCTTTGATTTGCCTTCAGTTCATTTTTGTCAAGTAAAGTAGCTTTCCTTTGAGATTAGCTTTCGTCCATCAATTAGCAAGCTTCTTCTGAGAGCCTATAGAAGTTGGCTTGAGCCCTAGCGGACTTGTGCCAGCTGACCAAGTGACAGCTGCGACAAGAGCTAGTACTTGTGCATATAGCACCGCCGCTTCCAAGTTTGTACGAACTACCGGGTTGATAAAATTAAGAGACAGGAAGCCCCAGGAGTTGTAGCATTATTGCTACAATACTGGAGCTCACCATATTTTGGCGCCGTTGCCGGGGAAGCGGCAGAGTATTGGTGATTGTTGCTATTCTTCTACTTTCCACTACAATCTTCTTCTAAGTAGTTTATTTCATTTCCATTATGCAATTTCATTTATGCAAAAGTAGATTAGCATTTCCCGCTTTCATAGATTAGCATTTCTTGCTTTCCTAGATTAGCATTTCCTGCTTTCATAGATTAGCATTTCCTGCTTTCCTAGAATAGCCTTTCAATTCCGCATTTCAATTCTGCAAGCGTAGATTAGCATTTCAATTCCGCAAGCGTAGACTAGCATTTCATTCTTGCAATTTCATTTGAGCAAAATAGATTAGCCCTTTCAATTTCGCAAGATAGTTAGTTGCAGTTCAATCTATTTCATGCTTTGTAGGAGTAGAGATAAGTTAGAAAAATGATTGCACAACACCCCCACTGCTTCACACAGCCAACGTTCTTCTTCGATGGCTGTGATGAAAGGACCCCTGGGTGGACATTAAGACATATCTGAAGAACCTTTAGGGGAGAAGAAGAAGAAACATTCCTCTGAAGCAAATGGCTACAAGCAGAGATGTTGGGAGCAATATCTTGTCCAAAGATGAATTTGAAAATCAAATCGAAGATTTCAAGAGTGATATGAGGCAGTTTCTTGCCATGCAACTGGATACCTTGCGGATCCAGAAGAAGCAAGAGGAAGCCAAGAGGGCTTTGGTCATTTTTTGTCCTAGGTGCCTTAAAAAGCATCCTAGGAACGAATGTCCAATGCACTCCTAGAAGTGTGTTTCATCTGTGAGGAATACCATCCTACAGATCAGTGCCCTTCCTTGCCCAGAATCAAAGCTACATATCAAAGAGCCAAGAGAGCCACTGAATCACTCTGTTATATGAACCAAAGGAGGCCACATGGACCTAGATCTTACCAGCAGGAGATGCAAGGGATACCCGAGACCTATTATGACCCTTATCAAGCCACTTTCATGCCTTCTTGGGATCCCCCTGCTCATCCTTCCTGGTCTACACCTCCTCCTTGGTCATATTCTCCTTGTTCCTTCACAGATCCATACTATGCCCAACCAGTTGCTCATTCATTTCACTCTTATGCTCAGCCACAACCTCAGTGGAATGCACCTTATCAGGAGTGGAGGCCCCAGTATAACTCTCATCCCGCTCATTTTCCTCCACCACCTGCTCATCCACAACCATCGCCTCCTCCTCCACCAAGGCAACCTCAAATGCCTACCCAATCACAAGGCCATCCATCTCCGTCTCAATTTCACACCTCCACTCAGCTACCCGTACCTCCATTTCCAAAACCATGCAATGGAGCAGCTCAACCCAATTGCAAATCTGAGGCACAACATGTGCAAATGATTCCTCGTGAGCTCACTGATGTTCACCAAAGCTCAGGAAAAGTAATGCAAAAAAGAGATCATCTTGGAAGCATTGAAGGACCAAAAGCAAAGGAAGATTCAAAAGAGGAGATCAAAGAACCATGGGCTGCACTTGATGAAGAAAAGAGATCAGAATCAGAGATCGAGAAAGCTTCCTCATGGTCACCATCAAATCCTCCATGTATTCAAGAGAAAGATCAACAAAAAGAGGAAGATCAGAAGGTCATGATAGAAGGTGACATGAAGAATGATCCAGATCAGCAAAAGGACCAAGGATATCAAAGCTATATTGAGACATGGTTCCAAACAGTCACTAAGTTGCAGCAGTACTCTCTTCCTCATCTATGTTTGATCCATTCAAAGTCAGATCATCTTGTCTCCGAAATCTGGATCGTTGTCAAAGCATGCATTCCGAGCCTTCACATCATTTTGTCTCTAATCTTGATGTGCACATGGCTCCATTGGAAGTATTCTTATACTTGAAAATGATTTTGTTTTTTTCAAGTAGGGTAGGGTAGAAAAAAAAAAGAAAAAGAAAAAAAAAGAAAAAGAAAAAAAATGAAAAAAGAGGAAAATAGAAATCTAAGGTGAAAACCTCCTCGGAGGTGCCTTAGATTGGCTCATTGATTGAAAACCTCCATGAGGCGGTCAATGGGTTGGAAAAAAAGAGAAAAGAGAAAAAGATCTTTGGGTGAAAACCTCCCTTGGAGGCGCCCAAGGCAGGCAATTAGGGTGAAAACCTCCATGAGGCGCCCTAGTTGTTTTTCAAAAAAAAAGAGAAAAAAAGAAAAAGAAAAATAAAGCTAATCTCCATTTCATGTTGCAGCAATGACATTGCAGGTTAAAGGAGGACGTTTCATGATAGGAGGAGCACTCAAATCAAAGACAAAGGAGTTTTTGTGTCTTCTACAGGAAGCTTACAAAAAAGCCAAATTGATCTCCAAAGAGGACCTGAAGGCTTGGAATATGTCCATGAGGCCTACACTCATCTATGTTTCCCCTCCTCACCCCTTTTCCATCATTCTTTTCATGTCATTATGCTTCTTTCCTCCAAACTGTGTTTTCTACAGGATGCTCTATATTTCTACAGGAAACATCATGTAGCACCTTTGGACGAGCCAAATTCAATCTCAAAAATGAATCTAATGGTGGGAATCTGTTGATTAGGCCTACAAGCACTGGTGTGTCCATCCCTTGCCTTTCTCCATCATTCGTCCACCTCCTTGTGCCTCTCATTGTGCTTCTACAGGATCTTCCTGTAGAAATTGTGGGAAACTAGGCATGCATTTCAAAAAGTGGTTTTGCAAGCATGGTAGCTTCCTCAAAGGTTCAAGAGTCCTCCTGCAATCTTCCAACTCATCCTCCATCATCTCCATACCTGCATCACAGCAAAAATTCATTTTGTCATACCATGCAAACACATGCAAGATGCCTTGAAGCCAAAAACACATAGAGCAGAATTTGTTTTTGCCATAACTTGAGAACCATGCATCCATTTGACAAACCGTTTTATGGGGGATTGTACAAGGTCGATGACAACATGCCTGAGCAGTTTCATGCAATTTCGGTGCATGGTTTCCAAGAAATCAGCCTCCATCACCATCAGCCATTTTTGCATTTTCTCCATAACCATGCATCCGTTTCAAAACCTGTTTCATGGGGAGATGCACATGGATGATAGTAGCCTACCCAAGCAGTTTCAGCCAATTCCGATGCACGGTTTCCGAGAAATCGAGCTCTGAAATATTCAGCCATTTTCCAAATTTCTCGAAATCTGTGCATCCATTGATCACGAATTTGCTATGGGAGATGCATCATGATGGTAGGAACATGCCCACCAAGTTTCAGCTCGATCCGCTTTGGCGTTTGGGAGAAATGTCGAAAACAAGTTCTGGTTTGGTGAAGATGCAGCAACAGCAGCTTGGACGTGCAGATTTGAACGTGGAAACAATTGTCTGGAGCTTGGATCCGGCCAGAGGACACCTGCACATGAAAAACACAATCAAAGATTAGCAGCCAAGCCATATGCAATCAGGAAAACTAAGCATGCAGCAGCAAAATCAGAGCAGGCAGCCACAGCAGCTCACGGCAACCATTCCACTTCGAGGTACGTGACTTAACCTTGTTCCTCTGTTTGCGTAGATCTAATCTAAAGCAATGCATGAATGAATGAAATGAGTGGATTCAGCCAAGAAGGGAGCCACGTCCAATTGCACTCAGCAAGGCAAAAATCACGCATGCATGATCGGCCATTCACGTGGAAGTTGAAAAACACAGTTAGTGTTAGATCAGTTGAACTCCAGTGCACAGGACGTAAAATAATTACAGATAGATGAAGACATGCATCACTGCAGTTCTAAAATGCCAGCGCACACGTTTGCCACCTCACTCCACCCAAAAATCACGCAGAATTAATCAGCGCTCAGCTGGAAGTCATGAACTGTTAGTCAACTTGCACTTGCATCGTGTTAAACTGAAGTTTACATCCTCTGCTTCCACAATCGGCTTAATCTATCGACCTCCGCTGAGTTTCCTACCTATTTTCGAATTTCTCTAGTGCATCGGGCTCACTCAAAGGCCGAATCACGTTCTACAGGAAGGCAGAAACAGGCTTCTACAGGAAGCCCGAAAACAGAGATAGGTCAAGATATTCACCAAGTAGCTTGACTAGAAACTCTTGTGTGAAGTTGAAAGCTTCCGAGTCAAATGAAAATGAGTAAAGAGGGATTTGCATTTGTGACTTTCAAGACTGTGGAGGCTACTAAGTGAGCCCGTAAGGAACTCAAACTACTTTCATGGAGAAGGATGTTGGTCTTGGTCTGAAGCAAAGTAAGCAGCCTACAGAGTTCTTCTGCAACACATTGACAGCAAGTGATACAAGTACCCATGGCGGCTTCTCTGTACCTCGACGTGCCGCGGAGAAAATATTTCCACCACTGGATTATACGATGCAACCACCAGCTCAAGAACTTGTGGCCAGAGATTTGCATAACCATGCATGGACATTCAGACATATCTATCGTGGTCAGCCAAAGAGGCATCTTCTAACAACAGGATGGGGTGTATTTGTGAGTGCCATCAAGAGATCTTCACTGTGGTTTGGGGAGGAGACTGGTATTGGTAATTCTCAAAATCCTACAATGCCTGGTGTTGGTTTACTCCAATGGATGAACATGCATCAGAGACTTGATATAACAAACTCAGCCATCCAGCCAGATTGCTATCGTCCTATGGCTGCTGCTACCTTACAAAAACTGGGGAGCAGTGACATACCAAGCCTTTGAATTCAGCCCAACAGGCATTGCGGTCACATCAGTTACAATTCAGTATTCCACAGTCCCAACAGTCAGAATTGTATCAACCCCAAATTATGTGGCCACAACAGCAACACCACCTTTCCAATCAGCAACAGCAGCAGCAGGTGCCATCACAACAGCTGGATCAACACCATCTTCATATGCAACAGCAAAATCCTTCACGACAAGTGGAGCAACAGCACAGTTCAAGAAGAAGGCACCCTCAGCCGCGCAGACCAAAACAATGAAGTCTGTTTCTACAGGAAGACAGAAAAAGCCACTACAGGACTTTCCTGTAGAAGCCAGCGAACAGTTTCTACAGGAAAGTTTGAAAAAGGGCAGCAAAAGGAGAAATCGGCCGAAATTTTAACTAAGGAGGTAGCACCTATGTTGGCCACCCCCAAGCACATCCATCCCCTCTATGAACACTCATTTCTTTCAAGGTTCGGGCACAATTTAGTCACGGTTCAACCTTCTACAGGAAGCTACAGGACTTTCCTGTAGAAGCCTTTTGGCAGGCCATAATCAATTTTGGAGAGGGATTCGAAGCATGAAGTCTGTTGAGGAGGCATGCAACCACTCTTTTCTTCCATCCTCCACTGGTTTCATCTCCTTTCACCACCATTTCCGCCATCAGATTGAATATACTTGCACAATCATACCCAAGCTGAGAATTCTTTAGGAAAAGGAGCAAGTAGTGGGAAGAAGCAAGGAAGCATGGTTTCATGACAGAGAAGAGGACATCACTTCAGAAGCTTGGCATGACAAGGAGGCCATCAGGGCCATCAAAGACAAGGAGAGAGATTGGTTGCTCAGAGGATGAGCAACACTTTCAGTAGGGGGTGATGATGAGCCCCAAAAATGTATAATTATTTGGGCTCATTCAACTTCCTAATTTGGCTTAGTCCACCATTCTCATTTGTTTATTGCATGTTTTTGATTATTTTTATGTTAATAGAGTGAATTTTGTTAGTCATTATGCCAACAAGTCTAATGGGTGCTTTGTGTAGCCTTGTTGGTCAACTTGGAGACAAAATTGAAGGTCTTAATGAGCACTTGGCAGCCAAATTCGTGGGAGAACAAGCTAGAGGATTTGTAGGAAGGTGTCCCCCTCATTTATGGACCCTTACCTCGAATTCTCCACCATCAGCTCGGAGTTCAAGGGCCACCGAATTAATGAGCACAAGGGCAGCCAAGCAAGTCAAGTTGGACTGCTATTAACTCCAAGTCTTGGGCAGCCAAGTCCCTAACTTTTAGGAGGACTGTTGGGTCCTCAAATTGTATAAATAAGAAGGCTTGGGGCCTCATTTTGGTTAGCTAGTGGGTAGTCGTTTTGTAGCTAGTTGGTAGTCATTTTTGGTAGCTAGTAGTTAGTCATTTCGTAGCAGCTAGTTAGTCAATTTGGTTTTCGCTCTTTGTAAGCCAGTTTTGGCATGACATTAGACTTTTGATTATGAATAAAAGCAAGCAGTTTTGGATCAGATTTTGAGTTTTTAAAGGAGCCTAAAGCTCTCGGGGTTGGGCCCAACCTGAGAGCTCAGGCCTCCTTCCTTTGTATCAATATTGTTCCTTTAGCATTTCGTTTCCATTTTCCTTTACATGCATTTGAGTATAGCTGCTGATTTAGATTTCCTGTAGAAGTCAAACAGATTGGTTTTATTAGTTAGAACTGCTGTAGTTGTTTGGAAGTAGGCTGAGGCATTACTTAGATCCATTCATGCACTTTCATATTTAGCATTGCTTCTTCATTCCACTGCCATGCATGAGTTTCCTTCACAATTTATATTGTTGTTCATTGATTTTATGTCACAGGTAGCTCAGGTTGAAGCATTCTCGTTTTGGTGACACTCACAAGCATTTGTTTCATCTACACTACTTTCTCTTGTTCCATCACTTCGTCCTCCACCTTGATCACACCTGCAAACACATCTTTGATCCCTGCTCCGCTCTGTTATCTCACAAAGCCTTTCACTCCTCACGTACTTCCATTCTCTAGCCCTTTCGTTGACATAGCCCCTTACCTTCCACCCTACTCCCTACACTCACTTCCCATCCCATTCTTTCACTTCTAAAGCCATCACCAGCCTCATTCCTACCTTACACATCTCCCTCTACCATTTCATCATCCCTCCATCACTCCAAACACTCACGGTAGGTCATCCTGTAGCCATTTTTAGACATCCTGTAGAAAACAGAGTATCCTGTAGGATCCTCCACAGCCATCCTGTAGGAGGCCACTCTCTCGGTTGCTGAGCATCTGAATGCGAGGAACCTCTGTGGATGGATGCTAAGGATCCCTAGGGACCTCTCTTAGCCTCCCCAACCTATCCCACGCTTTCCTTCCTTCTCCATCCCATCTGCACAACCAAACCCTAGTTAGCACAAGATCACCATCATTCCACACACTTAAAGGAAAAATACAAAAACATAACTTTCATGATGCAAGTAGTTTAGATCCATGCATTTTCATTTATGAGAGGTAGTGACAGCATTGGTAGAAGTTGCATTTACATTCCTTGCATTGTAGAGGTCAGACTAGTTAAATTAGGGTTTCCTAGGTTTACATGCTTTGATTTGCCTTCAGTTCATTTTTGTCAAGTAAAGTAGCTTTCCTTTGAGATTAGCTTTCGTCCATCAATTAGCAAGCTTCTTCTGAGAGCCTATAGAAGTTGGCTTGAGCCCTAGCGGACTTGTGCCAGCTGACCAAGTGACAGCTGCGACAAGAGCTAGTACTTGTGCATATAGCACCGCCGCTTCCAAGTTTGTACGAACTACCGGGTTGATAAAATTAAGAGACAGGAAGCCCCAGGAGTTGTAGCATTATTGCTACAATACTGGAGCTCACCAGAGGACCTAGTCCATCTCCCACGAACGGATCTAAGATGGATCTGTCGCTGAGATCTCGTGTGGCAGGGTGAGGTCCCACAGATCGTCACTAATCTAGAGTCTGGATACGTATTTGTATCAATCAATCTCTTGGTGCCCCTGTCTGAAGGTAGTACCTTGAAAAATGTCGTGATCCTCTGTGTGGGGTCTGGTCTGTTGTGAGGCTGAAGAATATGTGCTCAAAACCTGAGAGCCTCATGCATATATAGGGTCAAACATCTATGATCGGGATACCTGAAAAAGTCGGCGAGGGTCCGGGAATCTCTGAACAAGAAATGAAACCTTCCTCTGATCTCATAGTAGACAGGGCATCCAAGAATGAAGTGCATCTTAGTCTCCACTTCCTATAAATGATATACCTGGCAGAGTTTGTCTGGTCCATCCACTTGGTGGTCCGTCTCTACTCGAAGTCTATGAGAACCTACTCTAAACTGGCCTAGAGGAATGTGAAGAGCATGCATCCAATCGTGAAACATATACTGGGGTCGAACAATGATCTCGTCTCTCAACTCCAAGAAGTGCTCAACGTAGAAGGCCATCTTTGGGCACAACCCTCTCGGAGGATTGACCTAGGTGACCTAGACGAACTGCCTATAGATGTCCTCCCTAATGATCTTGTTTAACTCATGTCTAGTAGGTAAAAGGTGACTACGAGCATCTAAGGAATATCGGAAAGGAGGGAAACGTTCCAACTGAATTCCCACTGACTCTAAGAGATTTGAAACTCCTGTAAACCAACCTCTGGCTCGCCCTTAGGGAGTAGAACGTGCAATATTCTTAGAAGAGCAATATGCCAAGTAAGGATAACAGTCCCTACTCTTTATCGAGTCTGCAAAGCCTTGGACACGATGCAAGAATGAAACCAATCTAAAGACCGTCTCAAGCCGAAAGGGCTGAGCTCCAAACTCTGCAAGGATGATGTGTTGCAGTATTTTCAGTTTGCACCTAATGATGTGGCGGAGAAGAAGAATATGGACTCTCTTAGCTGAAGCCCAATTAGACTCAAGTAAAGACGGTCCCCAAATCTCTAAGACATATAGAACAGTGGGACGGATAAAGGTGTCCATGAGGCTCATCTTGGAAGAGATGTCCTGGAAATGATGTCGAAAGCACTATCTCTCGAGAAGGGCTAAGGATCCATATTCTTTGTTGATCTAAGGCTAAAGTGCTAGTTGCAAACTGAAGCGAGGGCCTGAGAATTGCACCCCCAAGTAAGTATATGTATTGGTGATCTCAATCTCCTCCCCTCTAAATAGAAAGTGAAGGTCTGAGGTTTTCTTCATCCCATTGAAGATCATAACCTTGGTTTTACCCAGGTTGACCGTCAATTGTCGATAATCGCAAAATAGAGCTAAGGCATCCAGCTGCCTCTGTAATCCTTCTCGGGATGAGGAGAGGAGGACTATGTCGTCAGCAAAGAGTAAAATAGATATTAGAACCTGGTGAAGAAGGCATCCAACAGTATCCTGGATATGCTCATGAAGAAACGCTTCCAACTCATCAATATAGATCCCAAATAGCGTAGCAGACAGTGGACAACCCTATTTATCCCAATAGCGCTTCGGTTGAAATCATACATCCCATGGCCCACGTGAAGATGATCAAGAACAGACTCATATATGCGCATAATAGTTGTCAATAGGGTTGCAGAGATGCCAACATCTCTGAGTCTCTGGAGAAAGGCCTCCCTTGGAAAAAGGTTCATGTCTTGAGTCCTTTAGCCATCACAAACAACCCTTTACTAACTTTCCAGCCACCTTCCCCAAAGATTGTAGAGTAGCCTTCATCATCTAATTGCCCCATAGAGATCAAATTCATACACATCTTTGCGACATGTGTTCATTTTTGAGTTAACATGTTCTTTGCTTAGGTCAGTTACTTCATTAATCCATTAGCCCATTATTAATTCCATTAATCCATTAGCAATCACATTAACCTTTATCATATGACAATAACTGATGAAAGAACATCAAACATAAATGCAGAAGACGAACAAAGACAAGAGGACATCAGATTTGGAGGATGCTAGGGAAAAACCCAAGATGGGGAAAACCCTTTGATCAATTCTTCTTATTATTATATCAAATGTTCACTAGAGAGAGAGTATAGAAGTCAAAAATGACTTACCAAAACAGAGTCAAAACAACCCTCTCAAATCTGCAGTTAACAACAGTCAAATTCTACCCTAACCAAAAAGTCAATGATGGTCAATGAAGTAGCAAACAGTCCTCTATAGAGCTTAGTCAAAGGCAGTCAAACTCGACCTTCTGAAGTGGTTAGATTCAACCCAAAATAGTCATGAAAACAACGATCAAACTTGGTCAAAATCTGTGGTTAGCACTGCAGTCAACCCTACGATTGGTCTATGATCAAAGTCAACAAAATGCCTCGGTTCCTCAACCAATAGATGTAGCCTACCAAAAACGAAATTTTGGTACAAAAACCACAGTCAAAGGAGGTTAAACCACCCCTGGTCAACACTGGTCAAATATGCAACAGTCTCTAAAATTTCGGCCCTGTAGTACACACTGCAATTTGTCCTTCTGCTACCATACATGTGAGGAAAAGAGATGCCCAATAAATTATATGAACCAATCATATGAGGAGAGAGAAGGACATGTGAGTGAGGTGCCAAATGAAGTTGGAGGTCTCTCTTATTTATAAAAATTGTTGAGGGTGAAGTGACATGTCTCTTGGGCTTCATGAGCCTACATGAAGATGTGTCTGACCTTGACAATTTGCACATGTGTGGGCATAAATTCAAAAACACATTTCTGCTTGTCCAAATTTGATGATATTTAGGTCAATTTTGGTCCTCTTGAAAAGAGGAATTCAATGAAATAATCATCTCCATTAAATGAGTTTTTCAATAGTGGAATTTTTCCCTAGTTGACAATTTTAATGATCCCTCTCAATTAGGGAGAATTCCACCTGCCAATACATCCATCATCATATACCATATTTGCATCTTGTCTCTACCGTGTTTAACACTGATGTAACAATGAAGAAGAATTCATCGAGAGCGAGTTAGAAGACCTTGCCACTCTTCACTAACAAAAGTTAGTCCATGGGTAGAACCCTAATTGGATTTGATCCCAAATCAAGTTGTTGAACACCATGCATCCTAGTCATAGGGAGTATGGCAGTACACAATGCGTCCATCGGTAGTAATATGGTCCCTAACCACTTTTCCCAACTCATTGGGTAGGATGATGCTAGGGAAACAACAGGGAAAGAATAAATCACATCCTCCTCACAACCACACATAGGGAAAGGATAAACCACATCCTATAGTCACATGTCGCAACCATCGTAGGGAAAGTATAGAACACATCCTACGTGCATGCAAACCACCGAGAGTAAGGAAAGGATGAACCATGTCCTACATGAATGCCAACCAACAATTGTAGGAAGGATCCTACACATGGGGAAAGGAAGAACCACGTCCCATTGACATGTCAACCATCGATCATAGGGAATGAGCATCTTACATGTGGGAAAGGATGAACCAATCCCACCGACATGTCGACATGTGACAACCGAAAGATGCCTATATGCATCTCTCACTGGGGTATCTGCAAGAGAAGGTGAACCACTCATCCTTCTCATATTCTATTGGAGAAGGTGAACCATTCATCCTATGCATGACCTCCTCTCTCTTGTGTGTGTTGCCTTGTTTTTATTAATTAATAGATTTATTGTTCAATTGTGTTGCCTTGTTTTCATTAATTAATAGATTTATTGTTCAATACTTTCCTTAGATTCATTGCATGAAATTTATGTTTGATACTTGGTTTAGTAGTGTGTTACACGGTTGTCCACTTATATTGATATCTAATGAATTGCACATATAATTATTGCATAAACCCTCTGACCATAGGAACAAAGTGAAAGATTATGACCTATGGCTTTGATAGTTGCAATCCCTATAGGTTTCAATTCAAATGAAGAACTCTTGTATTACCCACTTAGTTGGTTTGTATTTCTGGATAAAGTAGGATTTAGTCCTACACATACCGTGTTTGCAACTCAGAAGCCTAAGTCTCGAATTGATAATTTAATATAATAAAATTGATGCATATAAATTGCCAGACATATTTGGCGTCGTTGTCGAAGAGATGCTAAAGGCATTAGAGCATCAATGGTTTGATTCTTTTGTCCTTCCCTTTTTATCTTTTTATTTCTACATCATGATTTTTTGTAGCACCAACATTTACAACTTGGAGGAGGAGAAACAATAAGATGAAGGGTAAGAAGATGCACGTTCACTTTAGTGAGTTTCTCCGAGACCTCCTGTTGGAACAATGTATTTCATTGATTTAAGTGTGCTTTCTTTTGCTATGCTATAAAACATGAGTAATTGATTCATGGAAAGGAGAATATAACTTATGTCAAAGGAAACTTGGTCACAACAAGGCCTTGGTAACATAATGGGTTCAAGTACACGGTCATTGCCAAGATTGATTAAGTTTTCTTTGAATGTGGTTTATTTTATTTCTACAAGTTAATTTCATTCATATATTAAAAGTGGAAATATTAAAGGATAGGTAATGTTGACACCTAATCATCAGGATTGGGTGAACAACTGTAATTGATGTAAATAAATAATAGAAAAGATGAAGAGTCACCGAGAGATGAAATGAACAGTCTCTCCCTCATGTATATAATAAAGACCAACCTGAATGAATATCATGAATTGTTTTGAGGAGTTACCCCCTGGCCTGACATGGTATCAGAGCCAACTCTATATTTGGCATTACAGTTTGCCCTTGTAACTCCCTCATGGCCTATGTTCTGCCTATTTTGTAGAACTCACACCTTTGTCTTTATTAGTACATTGTCATATGCGTTTTTTATTTCTGATATTATGAGCCCTGTGGCAAAGATGAGAGTATAGTGGAGGGATTCTGCATCTTCCCACCCACCGAACACTGGCATCGCCATTCTTGGTCCTCTCGTCATAAAAGCGCTACTCCTCCTGCTATTTCCCAACATTTTCTCTGCTTTACATAAAAGTGCTTCTCCTCCTGCTGCTGCTTGACGTTTTCTCTGTTTTACATAAACGTTGCTCCTTCCAGTCTCAAGCACAAACTCCGCATACAACACCATACGCACTGTCAACTACTCAACCCACGTTTTTGCTGTGTGGTATCACCGTTTTTGTTGTGTGGAATGCTTGACTCAAACACTGCTTAGCTAACCTGTCTCGAATACGCTCCATACCCCCGCAAAATAGTTGTTTGTCACCCCAGAAATCCATCGCAAAGGCATTTCAAAAGCTCTTCTCTGTTCATTATTTTTTGGGGTTTGTCACAAATTTCAACGGATTCCAATGGAGAGGAATTTAATATGGTAACGTTTACTTGCCTGACTGATGAAGAGGGATTTCCTGCATTGTTGGCTGCTATGTGCCTGGCGATCCGCCTTGATTGGTTGAAGCATCTATGTTGGGTTGTTGTAGTGAATTGAGACAGGGTTTTGTGGGGGTTTTAGGATTGGAATGGTGGTCTAAACTTGGATCCATTCCGCTGCAAAGATGACAACGCCTATCTATCTGCTCTCAAATGCCTATGGTAATAATCCTCTCTTTGCATTCAGATTGGATGCTTTTCGTTGATTTGGTATGTTGCAGGAGTTTTCTAGCTCGAAGTTCCGTGGTTCTCTGAAGCTCTGTCCTATATATCAGAGTGCAATTATTATTATTTTTTTTTGCACCATAACTGTGTTTTTTTTTTTCCACTAGAAGTATATATATATATATTTTTTACAGTACACAGATTTTATAATGCATTCAATCATATCTATTGTGGGAGTAGTTCTCACTGGAAAGGAGAACTATCTTGAGTGGTCTCGGAAAATAAAACACACCCTCATTTTCAATGAGTTGTGGAAAGGAGTGTGTTTTGGAGACGGAAACAAAGAGCAACAATAGCCTACCTCAGACAAGGAGTTTGCCATTTGGGAAAATAAGAACACCAAAGCCTATGCATTAATTGCAACGTCTGTAAGTGAAGAGGTGAGTCGACATATTTTGCCATTTTCAAATGCTTTCGAACCCTTACAAAAGCTGAAGGAACTCTATGACTCACACTCTGCACTTGAAGTTGTTCAACTCATGATTAAACTCTTCAATCTTGAATTACAAAATAATGATCCTCTTGCTCTTGCATCTGAAGTAAAATCTATAATGCATGATATCAAAGCCACTAAGGTTGAATTGGATATTCCTCTTATTGCTTTTCTCAAGGAACTTTATCCTACTTACTCCAATTATCTTGAGTCATTGCAAGCAAATGGATATCTCAAAGATTAATACCTTTGACTCTCTTGTGAAAAAATTTGCTGAAAGAGAGAAAGCTTTTGGAAAGAAGACAACCCCTGAATGTTTTGAACAGGCTGTGTGTCTTGCTCAAAGAGAAAATAATCTTACTCAAGATTCTTCCAGAGGAAGAGGTGGTTGAAGAGGAAGAGGAAGAAATTTCAGAGGCAAGGGGTGCAGACACTCTCAAGGAGAAAATTCAGATTTGCACTACATACGCTGCAAAAGAGATGGATCACATGATGCCTCCACATGCAAGTTACCTTGGGACAAAATTGAGCAGCGAAGAAACCAACCCAAAGGTAAAACTACAGACAAAGGTAAAGCACCTGAATCCGCTCATTATGTTGTGGCACAATGTAATATTGGAGTAAATGAAGACTTATTTAATGCTTCACTTGCTTCTTGGAAAAATGATTGGTTGCTTGATTCAGGAGCAACTTGCCACATGACTCATAAAATAGATTTTTTTGAGGAATTTACTGACAATGTTGATGGAGCAGTATACTTTGTAGACCAATCAAAACTCAAGCCATCAGGGCTTGGCACAATCAAGCTTAAATTTCCGGGTCTTCCAGAGTTTCTTCTGCATCATGTTCTATATCTCCCACAGCTGAAGAGAAACTTACTGTCCTTGGTCCACATTCGCCAGCAAGGTCACTCCATTCATATGTTTGATGGAAAGCTTGAGGTGAGAAAAGCATATGACCACTCACTTGTCATGAGGGGGATAGAAGAAGAAAGGCTTCTCAAGCTGCAGGGTACCTCTGCTCGTGCACAACATTTCTCATACAATTCTCATTATGAAGAAGGTACACTTCCATCAAGTTTATTATGGCATGCTACATTTGGACATTTGAACTATGACAGCGTCCGCTTGTTGAAGAAAAATGGTGTTACTAGTTTGCCTACAATTCCTAGGAAACTTAAGCAATGTGATGCTTGCATTCTAGGAAAGCATAGCAAACAGTCTTTTCATGATTCACATTCAAGAGCACATAGAAAACTTGAACTCATTCATTAAGATTTATGTGGTCCAATGCATGTTCCTTCTGCAAATGGAAATAAATATATGATGACATTTATTGATGACTACACCAGAATGTGTTGGGTTTATTTATTGAAGAACAAATATGATGCTTTTCAAACATTCAAAAACTTTCATACATGGATTGAAAATGATGCACAATCTCGTATTGGCTCTATTCGCACTGATAGTGGAAAAGAACACACTTCAAATGAATTTGAAAACTATCTTCGCCAACATGGGATCAAACATCAAACAACTGTGCCTTATAATCCCCAACAGAATGGTGTAGCTGAAATAATGAATAGGACAATCTTAAATATGGTACGCTCCATGTTGTTCTTCAAAAATGTAAAAATAATGTTTTGGGCTAACGTAGTTCTATGTGTTGTATATATAAAGAATAGATGTCCATCTAATGCTATCAAAAACAAGTCTTCCTATGAAATGTGGTATGGGCACATTCCTTCGGTAAAGCATCTCAGGGTCTTTGGTTCCACCTGTTATGCCTTGATACCAAAGGTACATAGAAACAAACTTGGTGCAAGAAGTCGTAAGTGTATCTTCCTGGGGTATTCAAACACCTCCAAACCATATTGTCTCTATGATGAAGTCAATAAAAAGTTTGTTGTATCTAGAGATGTAATCTTTCTTGAATCATCCAAAACTGACAATGTTGTTGAGCGACAACTTGATCACTTGGATAGATTCACAAATGAAAAATCTTTTCAAGAATTTGATAATCAGATTCCACATCTTGAAGGGGGGGTTCCTATACTAGATCAACCTATGGAATCTTCTTCTGAAGCACTCTCTCCCCCGCATGAAACTCCAACAACGAATGATACTTTAAGTGATGTGATTGATAGAATTGGGAGACTCAATCTTGATTCAGACCCAACTCAATCAACGGAGCAGCCTGGACCATCTAAGAAAGGTCCCCCAAAGTGGCTAACAAAAACACTTGAAAGTGTTCATCCTGATGAGGTTGGAAAGACAAGAACTAGAAATTCAAACCAGCAAAATGGAGGTGATGTAGATGACTCTGATTCACTTGTTGATATGGATGTTTCTTATGATTGTGAATTGAATTTGTCTACAGATTTTGAACCAACTTCCTTCAAAGAAGCTGCTTCTCATGATGAATGGAAAGAAGTGATGCAAAAGGAGTATGATGCCCTGATAAAGAATGGCACTTGGAAGTTGGTTGATCCTCCATTAGGAACCAAACCAATTAGCTGCAAGTGGGTCTACAAGAACAAGTATAAAGCTGATGGCTCACTTGACAAGCACAAAGCTAGGCTTGTGGCAAAAGGTTTTGCACAAAAGGAAGGGTTCGATTATGAGGAGACGTTTTCCCCCATAGCAAAATGGGCTACCATCCAGACACTCTTTGCCCTAGCAGCTCAAAACGGTTGGAAAGTCCATCAAATGGATGTAAAAACTGCTTTATTGAATGGAGATCTAAAAGAGAATGTTTTTATGTCCCAGCCTGAAGGATTTTCTATGAAAGGACATGAACATAAAGTATGCAAACTTGTGAAATCCTTGTATGGCCTCAAACAAGCACTACGAGCCTAGTACGAAAAAATAACTAAGCATCTTTTGAAACTCAATTTCAAACATTATGATCTTCATGATGCAACTTTGTTTGTCAAGAAGGTTGGCAAAACAATTGTATATCTTGTGGTATATGTAGATGATCTTTTGATGACAGGGAACAATGAAAGCTACATTGCGTCCATAAAGAAGGAATTGAGGAAAGGTTTTGAAATGACTTATTTGGGCTATGTTCATTACTATCTTGGTATTGAAGTAACTCAACATCCGAAGTCCATATTCCTTTCTCAAAAGAAGTACATTGGAGATCTATTGAACAGGTTTGGCATGACAGAATGCAATCCTCTTACTACTCCAATGGAACAAAACTTAAAGCTCACATCCATTGAAGGAAAAGAATTTGAGGATACAACAAAGTATAGACAGCTTGTAGGAAGTCTCAACTACTTAACTACTACCAGACCAGACATTTCGTTTGTTGTTGGAATCCTCTCCAAGTTTATGCAAAAACCTTGTGAGGGACATTGGTCTGCTGCAAAAAGAGTTCTAAGGTACTTGAAGGGAACTCAAGACTTTGGAATCAAGTATACACAGGTGGGCGACTTCAGCTTGATTGGATACTCTGATTTAGACTTCGATGGAGACAAAGAAACTGGGGTATCTACTTCAGGTTATGCTATGAGTCTTGGATCAGGAGCTGTCTCCTGGAGATCACGCAAACAATCAGTTCCATTGGATTCCACAACAGAGGCAGAATATGTGGCAGCAACTAAGGCAACAAAAGAAATTATGTGGCTCAAGAAAATTCTTGAGATTTGCAGGTAAAACAAGTACAATCGATTCCACTCATGATTGACAATACCTCGGCAATAAAGTTGGCCAAGAACCCAAAGTTCCATGATCAAATGAAGCACATCAATACTAAATATCATCTCATTCGACATCATGTTGAGGCCAAAACAATCCATCTCTGCCATTATTCCACTAATGAGCAAATTGCAGACATCTTCACCAAAGCACTTGGAAGAGAAAAGCTTGAAAGATTCAGAACAATACTTGGACTCACCAACATCCCTTTAGATTAAGGGGGGAATGTTGACATCTAATCATCAAGATTAGGTGAACAACTGTAATTGATGTAAATAAATAATAGAAAAGATGAAGAGTCACCGGGAGATGAAATGAACAGTCTCTCCCTCATGTCTATAATAAAGACCAACCTGAATGAATATCATGAATTGTTTTGAGGAGTTACCTCCTGGCCTAACAGGTAAAGAAGTTCCACTTGTATTAATCCATTTGTAGGCAAGAACTCTAGACCAACAAGAAAATTTGAAGAGGCTCAAGAATATGTTTGGTAAAAGAGAGTAAGTTACCACAATATTTTTTTCATATCCTTGTCCAAGTTTATAATTATAAATAGGGAAGAGTTTGCATCTCAAGAAGCAATTGAAGAGCAAAGGATTCAGGAGCAACTTCCACAAGAATAAGAGCCATAAGTTGTTCTCATTCATTTTTGCAAGTGTGCAAGGGGGATCAAACGACCATGGACAACATTTAATGGAGAGCAGACATTAAAGCCAGGCATTGAGAAGATTGTTTTCAGATGTAATTTTGGGAATTTCAAGTTTTTGGTAATGCCCTTTGGATTAATGAATGCTCCAACCACTTTTCAAAGATGTATGAATTAGGTCTTTATGAGTCAATTGAGGAATTTTTTATTTTATTTTTTATTTTATTTTATTTTCGATATTCTTTAATGACATCCTGATTTTTAGTCAAACTTGGGAGGATCATATGAAACATCTTTAGGAGGTATTAAGTTTCTTAGAGAGTGAATCTCCATGTGTTAAGGAGTCTAAATGTGACTTCAGGACAACATAGCTTCTTTATCTCGGTAATATCATAAGTGTAGAGGGAGTAAGAGTAGATCCTGAGAATATCAAGGCTATTCTGGAATGGCTTACACCTACAAATATCACCTAGCTTCAGGGATTCTTTGGTCTTTGTGGTTTCTACAAGTGATTTGTTAAGGGTGTTTCACAAATTGCAGCATCGCTCACAAATTTGACTAAGAAGGGGGCCTTAGAGTGGTATGGTTCAACATAAAAGTGTTTTGATCACTTCAAGAAGGTGATTTCCACCTGCCCTATGTTAGCAATACCATATTTCTCCAAACCCTTTGAGTTGGAGTGTGATGCTCTGAGAGAGGGGATAAGAGTTATTCTTATGCAAGATAAGCACCCCATTACTTTTGAGAGTACAAAATTAAGAGGTGTGGATAGGAGTTATTCAATTTATCATAGAGATATGTTTGGCATTATGCATGCCTTAGCTAAATTCAAACCATTCCTAGTTGGGGCTAATTTTATCATCAAAGCAGATCATAACAACTTTGAACATTTCATGAACCAGAAGGATCTAAATGATAGGAAATAGAGGTGGGTTGGTAGATTGCGGGCATATGATTTTGACATTGTATATGTCAAGGGAAAGAAAATTGTAGTTGTTGATGCACTTTCTAGGAGGCCTCACATATGTTCCTGGTGGGGATTTCTATTGATTGGAGGGAGTTAATTGCAGCAGAGTGTGCCAAAGATTCATGGGCTACAAGAGTTATGGAAGGAATAATTCTTGATGGTAGATATATAGTGGTAAATGAGTTGATCATGTATAAGAGTAGAATTTAGTTGGTGCCTTCTTCACAACTTAAGGTAAAGATATTGAGGTCATTTCAGGGTGCACTTATGGCTGCTCACTTGGATTTCTTTAAATATACAGACAAATTCAGGAGAGATGACATGGAAAGGAATTAATAATGAAGTCCTAAAGTATGTTAGAGAGAGTGTCTTACTTGCCAACAAAACAAGAATGAGCATACTTATCCAGCGAATCTGCTTTAAGCCCTACCCCTTCCTAATAAAAAATGGGAATCTATCTTTATGGATTTCATCACAAGGCTACCTAAGGTACTAGGTAAAGATTGCATCTATGTGGTGGTTGACATGTTGACCAAGTTTTCACACTTCTTTTCCATTTCAACGATTTATATAACAACGCAGGTAGCTAAATTATTTTTCACTGAGATTTTCAAGTTGCCTGAGATGCCCAAAAATATTGTTAGTGACAGGGACAACAAGTTTTTGAGTATGCTTTGGTAGGATCTCTTCATATTGAGTGGGACTGAGCTCACTCCTAGCACTAGCTACCACCCACAAACAAATAGTCAAATAGAGATAGTGAAGAAATGGTTTGAGGGGTATCTCAGGAATTATGTTTCTGGACAACAGAGAGCTTGGATCAAATGGATACACCTTCAAAGTGAATATTGCTATAACACTACTTATCACATGCCTATTAGAAAGTCACCATTCATGGATTTATACGGTTATGTATCTCCCAACTTCATGGATCTATTGTTTGGGTATAGTAGAGTGCTTAAGGAAAAATACTTACTACAGGAGAGCTAGGACATCATGAAGTCACTCAAGGAAAAATTGCAAGAGGCACAAAACTAGCAGAAGTTGTATGTTGATCAACATTGGATAGAGCACACTATTGAGGTTGGGGACATAATTTATTTGAGATCACATCCATATAGACGGTCCACTCTCAAGAAGCGTGGAGAAAAGAAACTCAAGCCCGAGTTTTATGAACCATTCAGAGTATCTTGGAGGGTTGGAGAGGTTGCCTATGAACTTGAGCTACTAGCCAACAACAAGGTCCATAATGTATTTCATATATTCAAACTCAAAAAAGCACTTGGTCATAAGATGGTTCCCTCATTTGAGTTGCCACTATTGGATGAGGAAGGGAAGTTGATGTTGATTCCAGAGGCCATCCTTGATATTAGAGAGATGACTCTTCATAAGAGGGTCATCAAAGACTTTCTTGTCAAATGGAAGAACTTGCTAGTAGAGGATGCCACATGGGAAGACAAACATATATTGTAGCATCCAGAGCTGAGATTTCTTGAGGACAAGCAATTTTGAAAAGGTAGATTGCAATGTCCCCTTCCTATCTAGTGGAGTCGGTGAACACCTAGCCTATCAGTTAGCTCCCGTAGGATATTCAGTTAGGGTTAGGGAACCTTGGAGGTAATTAATCCAATAGTTTGGTAGTGTTTTATGGTCAGTTGAGATCTCACTTGGGATTGTGAGCAGGATGCCTTTTTCAAGAATTATTTAGAGATAGTTTTCCAATACTTACTATTTTTAGTAAGTTAATTTTGAGCACCGACTATGTTAGTGGGCGGGGTTACTATTTTTAATATTGTCAGTGGGTTCAATTTTGATGACTATCTCATCATTTATATAATTCAATGGTTTTAAATAAAATAATGATAAGTCATTAATTAATAAAGTTATATCAAAGATTTAACTTTATTGTTATTTTAATATTTTTAATGAAGTGACTATAAGGACAGTGATAAAGTGAAAGATATTTTAATTAAAAAAAATGAGGCCTTTAATTAATTGAGAGATTAAAAGTGATTTTATGTAGTCCCACATGGTTTCATGAAGAGGGTTGAACTTATTGGGAGAGTTATAAAAGCAAATTTGTGGAGTTCATTTCGTATGTTGGTTTTTATATTTGATGTTGTCATTTTTTGGAGGAGATTACTTCTTTAAACCCATTGGAGTACCTAGGTATTGTTTATTTTGTAATCTTGGGTATTGTTCATTTTCATCATTGTATGGGGGATATGTTTATTTTGATCATACATTGTAATTTTGGGTATTGTTCATTTTGACTATACATTGTACTCTTAGGTATTGGTCATTTTTATCATTGTTTGGGATTGTTCACATTGAACATTGTATGGGGGAGCTGTGTAGGCGTTACATCTTAGATGTGTAGGAGTTAAATGTTAAAATTAATAATTAAAATAAAATTGAGTGGTTTACATAAAAAAGGGTTATATATATATATATATATATATATATATATATATATATATATATAAGTGCCATAAAATAATAGATATACAAATAGAGGTTTTTGGGCTCCAGGATTTCACAACTCATGGTTTTTCGCTAATGTGAGACATTCATTGCAATAAAAGTTTTTAGCTAAATCAATGTAAATCCTAATTTCCACCACAAATATCATAATCCTCAACAATTTTCATATGTGATTTGGAAAATAAAACCTCTTAATAAATGCACACTACATGAAGACTTTATAGCTCTAGAGATGCATGTCTTCTAGGTAAAACTTGGAAAAAACAACTTTGTTCACTTTGTTTCAATAGTCTTCAAATATTAAATTTTTCTATTTTGTATGTTATGCATTTTATTTTATATGTTTGAAAATTTACTCTTGTATATGAAGAGAAATGCGAGCACGAAAAAAATAAAATCCAATGCATGCAATCCTATATTTTGTTTATATTTTTTCAGCATTATTTTCTTTATATTTTTTCAGCGTTAAAATTTATTAGAATGCGAGCACAAAAAAAAAATCCAATGCATGTAATCCTATATTTTGTTTATATTTTTTTCCACATTAAAATTTATTGGATTTACTCAATGGAATAACTTATTGATTTTTATTTAAAGGATGCAATGATAATATTAAAAATGTTAGTTTTAACCTCCACATGAAAATTTAGTGGAATAACAACTTAGTTTAGATACAGTTATTATTGAGTTTTATTTAAGAGATACAATGATAATATTAAAAATAAAACTAAACATGGATAATTAATATACTCTACTTGTGAAAAGACAAAATATATATTCTTATTAGATTTTACAATATAATAAGAGAGATTATTACGTTTTCCAGTCTAACAACAGAACTTTAAATAAATTGTCTTAACTCCATAAAATATATACTACATAAAAACCATTTAAAAAATATTTTATTTTCATATATATATATATATAATTAAAAAAATGTTTTTAATTTTTATAAATTAATATAAAATTTATTTCTTATTTAAAAAATAATTTAATAAATCAAGATTCGTATTTCTAATTTCCGCATGGCAATCCTTGTTATGGAGCAATTTCAATGTATTAATATCATTTCTGTTTTTGAACTGCAAATTAAACAATGTATAATCCCTTCTAAACTTATAATCCCTTCTAAACTCCATTCTTTAAAGATTTGAAGTACTTTTTAATTTTATTTATCTTCATTCAAATAATTTTTTTAATTCATATAAATTTGCACACAATTTTTATAAATATATTCCATTAAAACAAACATAAATAAGCCCTTAATTCAATTTTTTTCTTTTAAATTCATATAAATTTGCACAAAGTTTTATGGGTATATTCAATTAAAACAAAACATAAATACGCCCTAAATTTGATGGATACTTTGTGAGTCTTTGAAATTATAACCAAATTTTGATAAAATTTATCCCTCTACGCTGGAACACGAAATTATAACCAAATCTTGATAAAATTTATCCCTGTACGCTGGAAGCCCATGGCTAAACCAGATCTGCTACACACACCTCCATGAATGCCTCAATTCATTTTCAACCCTAGAAATACATGTACTATTTTTCATTTGGGAATTCTTCCAAATCATTTTCCAGGGCGTTGTTCAGCCATTTATAGGCCTCATCCATCAACGAAGGGCTCAATCTCATCATCAGAACGCAGAATTCATGTTCATTCAGAGCCCCGTCGCCGTCCAAATCCCCCTCCTGCATCATCGCCCGCAGCTCTGAATCTGTCAGGGAATCCAACCCTAACAGACCCGAATTCTTCTTCAAGCTCTCCAAGGTTATCAGTCCCAACCGGGGATCTGCCAGAAGACGGAAACCGTTACAGAGCTCCGCCATGAATTCGCGCTCTCCCAATTTCTGCGCCATAATTGGCAGGAAATCCTCGAATTCTGCCATTATTGTCAATGCCGAAACCCTAATTGAAACCTCAATTTCGTCTTTAATGTGAAAGGCGCTGAAAGCTTGAACTGTGTTGTGAAATGGGGAGGGTTTGTGGTATTGATATAGCCTCCATAGTCGGCGCCCGAAGAAACAGGGCACCGTGACGAGGCCATGAATTGTCCGCCGCAAGAAATAGCGAAGAAATTGCATGTGCACCGTCCAGAGCATTCAGAGCTGTGATGGAGCCATCACAGGCTTAAATAAAAAGTCGGCGCCCAGGGGACTGGGACAGTGGGATGGATTGCCGTTGAAGGCGGGAGAAGGATTTACAAAGATGGGACTTTCGGTGAAGGCGGGAGCTGTTTCCTGGACCCGTGTCTGGTGGGAGAGAGGTTCGGAGATCGAATCACATAAAGGCAGAAATAGATTTATAATGTCAAAAATGATGAGCATGGAAAACGTGTTGTACAAAGATTTGGAAAGGAGTTAGGGGAAGATCAGACCAGGGAGAAAAGGATTTTCTATTTTTTTTTTAATTTATTTATTTTTTTTTTTTTTTTTTTTGGCACTAATCTGTAATGAAAACAGAAAATAGGATGGCTGGGCTCATTTTTATCAAATTTTTAGAATACTATATAATTTATCAGTAAATGGAGTTGTCTAATGAGGCAGAGTAATTGTCTGAACCGCCAAAACTGGCCAGAATCTACACAATTTTTTTTTAAAAAATCTGTAGAGAGAGTGTTTGAATCGTGTTTTTGATGGTGGAAATGGATTCACCACTATCAAAAACCTCTAGGACACCATAAATTTTGAAGTTTAACAATTATAACTTAGATTTACAAAAATCCTTGTTAGATTTTCTCTAAATATGATCGAAATTTCCATAGCTTTCAGGACAACTCTAGGCTACATGCTATTAAATAGCTAAATAATTTATAACTAACCCATCATATTAATATCATATTATAACTAACCCCTCATATTAATATCATATTGATGATATCGTATTTATAGTCTTATTAGTGGTATAAATTTTAAAGAATTTTTAATGCTAAATCAAAATAAACGATTTTTTACATTTAAGTTATACTGAGTTTAGTAGATTATTATTTTTAAAGAATTTTTTAATGCTAAATCAAAATAAACGATTTTTTACATTTAAGTTATACTGAGTTTAGTAGATTATTATTTTTAATTATTTTATAATGAGTTTAATTAATTTTTCGTAAGTTACTATGATTTTTATATTTACTGTGATTTTTATATTAATATTATATAAAGAATAGTATAATCATATTTGGAAAATTAAAAAGAAATCAAGCTTAAAAAAAATCATAATTTAAAAATCAAATAATTACTATCATTATTTAATATTAAGAATGTAATAGATTAAGCAATAATAATGACATATAAAAACATAACATATAATTTATAGAAAAAAAAAACATTTTTAAACAAGATACGGTGGATTTGATCTCATTCATAAATAGATAATTATGTCAATCTTTGCTAATCTTTTTCTATTGACAAGTATTTGGTTGGAAGAAGTACCCTTTAACACTAGGGTGCCTTCTAGAGCTGCCATGGTGTCATTGTCACCGCCCTTGAGGTTGGAAGCTATGATGTCAATGTACACAACTTCAAGTTTTTAGTCTATTAAATTCAATTTGTAGAGAATCACTTATTGCTTGAGACCTATTTCCTCCACAACTTGGCCAATGAGTAGTTTATTGAGCCATTACAGTGCTGTCAACCTAAACATCTTAATGTCTATTAGGCTCCAATTTTTACATATTTTTTCACTATAGTGCACCTCTTTTGCCTCTTTATTCCTTCACATTTACGACTCACTATCCTTAACACTACATTACTCATGATTTTCACATCCAATCATCCAAAGAGTTGTAGAAGGTAAAATGTTGTCAGTATCTATGAAATTCCCAATTTTTATGAATAATGGGATATGTTTTTCTTGATAATGTTACCAAATTTCGTTTTTGTAACTATGGCATGTAGATTTGGTAATAGATCGTTTGTTGGCATATGTGCATTTCTCCAGAACAAATTTGGCCACATGGCTTTTAATCATAAGGTTTACGAAATGGTGTGGCTCCTCTTGAATCAACTCTAGATTGCACCAAGATAGCGCCAACTGTTGGTCGAAGCCCAAGTGAACAATATGCCCCAAAAGAGAGCTTCCCACAATGGTTGAACAATGATTCCAGTGATGATGAGAATTTTGTGTTGGAAATACTGAGAGGGGGGGTGAATCAGTATTTCTTTTTCTCACTATTGTTTTACTAGTTAAAACATATATGTTCAGAAACACAAAATGAACAGCAGGAATAAATGCTTTTATTAATATAACTGTGCAGTAAAATAAATACAATAAATAGATTGTCACAATTGGTTGCCAAGCTCCAACTTGGACTTTGGTGAGGCTCCAACCTCCTGAGCACCAACTCTATTTTGCCAAGACACCAATCTTGGACTTAGGAGCACCAACTCCCAAGGACTTCAATCCTGTTCTATTCTGAGGCTCCAACCTCTTTGGTATACACTGGTGTGCTGCTGCGCTCTTTTCAGGTTTCCACTGCTTCTGCTGCCCCCTTTTCTTCTGCTGCTTCCACTATCTCATGCTCAGGTTATACCGTCCACGAACGACAACTCAGTTCTCTGTTTTTGCTGCTTTTATATGCTCCATGCCCCTGTCCATTCGTTTCCTCTTACGTGCTGGCTCTTTGGCTTCCTCCTCACTTGATCGCTTGACACTTCGGCTTCCATTTCTTTGCTTTTTTTTTTTTTTTCTTACAGGCTTTATCGGTGCTTTTAATCACCCATCGGAAGCCACCACCTGAGCGTTTTAATCAACCATCGGAAGCCACCACCCGAGCGTTTTAATCACGCATCGGAAGCCACCACCCGAGCATTTTAATCACCCATCGGAAGCCACCACCCGAGCGTTTTAATCACCCATCGGAAGCCACCACCCGAGCGTTTTATCAACCATCGGAAGCCACCACCCGAGCGCTTTAAAGCCCGCAAGCCTTAACCCCTGCGGTCATATATCATATAATATATCAATACACGGAAGCCATATAATCCCCGCTCTACTTCCAATGCTCGGATTCCAAATCTTTATAATTTCGCCTTTATAAATTTCGGCGGGTCCGGATTTCGGCGGTCTCAATAAACCCTTAAGCCCTGACCTCCGACGAGGTGCGGACCCGACGCCCTTTTAGACTCCCGTCTCTATATTGAATTCGGGTCCGGGATATCGGCAGGTTCGCTTCGGCGGATTTGTAACGCGAAGGTTTAGCGGACCCGATCGACCCATTAACTCCCTTCTATATCGGTTTCGGATCCGTCATATCGGCGGATTCGTATCGGCGGGATTGTTATAACAGAACGGGTTTGCGGACCCGATCTCCCATTCAACCATCCTCTATATAATTTCGGCTCCAGATGATTCGGCGATTTCGCTGATCGCTACCTCCGAAATGATACAAGTCCTCCGCGGACCCGATATGCAATGCACCACAGTTTATATTTTATCGCATCCGCCTCCGCCCAATGGTAATTCGTCGGCGATCGGCGATCGCTCGTCGCGGGTTATATCTGTATGCATCCGCCGATACAAAACCGGACCCGATTTGGCATTTTAACCCGATATATATTATATCGCGTCCATTCTCATCCCTAAGGGTTCCGATACGATATCGGCGATATCCCGATGCGATGGTATTATCGAACCCGATAAGCTCCACAGGCAAATTTAATATGGTTTCAAGTCCGCCAGTGCTCCGCTAAGGGTTTTTGGTGTCGATTCTCTATGTTAATAGCTTCTCTGCTCTCGGACTTTAGTTAACCCAGCTTTGCCTCCACTCCCGATAGGTGTTATCTGTGGCTGTATATGAGTTCTGCTTCCTCTATCGCTCCGATAGCTCTGTTTTTGGCATATATTACAAGCAACGTTCCTCTTGCTCTGATATGGCTCCCCGATGACTCTGATGGCCCTATTTGCTTGTAATATATATATGTCTCCTCTTGGCTCCTCTTGCTCCATCTACTCCTCTCGGTCCACTCTGTTTGCTCCTGTAGTTCCTCTTGGCTCCTCTTGCTCTGACACTCCTTCGATATGGCTCCTCTTGCTCTGGCACTCCTCTGATATATATGGCTCCTCTGGCTTGGTCCGCTCCTCTTGGCTCCTTTTGCTCCTCTTGGCTCCGATATGCTCTGTCTCCTCCTCTTGAATATTGCCATATTGACATCAATGACAATCTGTGTCCATCATTTTGTGCATTCTACATCTTGAAATTCTCAATTATATCAATGAAGATCATATTCTTCCTTTTATCTCCATTGGTTTGAGGTAGTGGCATTATCCTTTGTAATTTCGTTGAGATCCACGTAAAGGGAGATTGAGCAAGTCTCTTGGATCGCTACTTCCTATACATTGCAATTGATATAAATAAGAAGGCTTAGCAAGATTGAGAGGAGGGAGAGCAATAGAAGATATGATGAATGTTGATATTGTAATAATTTGAACTTTGACATGTTGATGATAATATAAAACTATTGTTCTTACATATGGTGTTATCATTTATCTCCTAGTATTGTAGTCTTCTTTAGCAATGTATGCCAAGTTAGGCATGGCCTCCTCTCTCTTGTATGCATTGCCTTGTTTTCATTAATTAATAGATTCATTTTTCAATAGTTTCCTTAGATTCATTGCTTGAAATTTTTGTTTGATACTTGGTTTAGTAGTGTGTTACAGGGGTATCCTCTTATATCGATATCTAATGAATTGCACATATAATTATTGCATAAACCCTCTAACCATAGGGACAAAGTGAAATATTATGACATACAACTTTGATAATTGCAATTCCTATAGATGTCAATTCAAATGAAGAACTCATGTATTACCTAGTTAATTGGTTTGCATTTCTTGATAGAGTAGGATTTAGTCCTACACATACTGTGTTTGCATCTCATAAGCCTAAGTCTCGAATTGATAATTTAATGTATTAAAATTTATGCATAAAAATTGCCATAAATTTTTGGCGTCATTGCCGAAGAGATGCTAAAGGGATTAGAGCATCAATGGTTTGATTATTTTTCCCTTTTATTTTTATCTTTTTGTTTCTACATCATGATTTTTTGTAGCACCAATGTTTACAACTTGGAGGAGGAGAAACAGAAATATGAAAGGTAAAAGGATGCACATTCACTTTAATGTTTTTCTTCAAGACCTCATGTTGGAACAATATATTTCATTGATTTAAGTGTGTTTTCTTTTACTTTGCTAAAAACATGAGTAATGGATTCATGGAAAGGAGAACATAACTTATGTCAAAGGAAACTTGGTCACAACAAGGTCTTGGTAACATAAGGGGTTCAAGTACATGGTCATTGTCAAGATTGATTAAGTTTTCTTTGAATGTGGTCTATTTTATTTCTGCAAGTTAATTTCATTCATCTATTAAAAGTAGAATTATTAAAGGATAGGTAAAGAAGTTCCACTTGTATTAATCCATTTATAAGCAAGAACTGTAAACCAACAAGAAAATTTGAAGATGCTCAAGAATATGTTGAGTAAAAGAGAGTAAGTTACCATAAGATTTTTTTCATATCTGTGTCCATGTTCAGAATTGTAACTAGGGAAGAGTCTACATCTCAAGAAGCAGAACAAAGGATTCATGAGAAAATTCTACAAGAAGAAGAGCCATAAGTTATTCTCATTCATTTTTGCAGTCATGCAAGGGAGATAAAACAACCAGAGACAACATTTAATGGAGAGCAGACATTAAAGCCAGACATTGAGAAGATTGCTTTCAGATGTAAATTTGGGAATTTAAAGTTCTTGGTAATGCCCTTTGGATTAACGAATGCTCCAAGCACTTTTCAAAGTTGTATGAATTAGGTCTTTATGAGTCAATTGAGGAAATTTGTTTTGTCGATATTTTTTTATGACATCTTGATTTTTAGTCAGTTTTGGGAGGAGCATATGCAACACCTTAAGGAGGTATTGATTGTCTTAGAGAGTGAGTCTCTATATGCTAAGGAGTCCAAATGTGACTTTGAGATGACATAACTTCTTTATCTCGGTAATATCATAAGTGTAAAGCGAGTAAGAGTAGATCCTGAGAATATCAAGGCTATTCTAGAATGGCCTACACTTACAAATATCACCTAATGATCTGAAAATGAGATCTTAAATCAATATTAACGTATTACAGACTCATGTGCAGGAATGCCTATATTACTTAGTGTAACGGATCGAAAAGATTGCGAATAATATAGACAATTAATAGTCAAAAAACATAACAGACACACACATCAACACAACAAATAATCAAGGAGTTCAACAGACTTCCTGGCTACGTCTCTTGGTCCAGATTTTAGTGTCGACCTCTATATTATGTCTTTAAGAGCATAATATTACAAGTGTGAGCTCAAGCAGAGTCTCAACACAACAACAGTGATATTACACAGGGATTTCACTCGAAAACCTCGAGTTTAAAGAGTACACAGACTCTCCCTCTTAGTGCCTTTGATCAACTATTCGCAGCTGCGTTTTCTCTTACTCTCTATCTCTGAGCAACTGCTTCTTTGTCTTCTGGTTTCTCTTGCTCCCCTCTCTGTCGCTGCCCTATGTTCTACCATTGGATGGCTTTTAAGCCTATCGGCCCTGTCTGTTCGCCTTCCCTCCTCAGGCTTTCGACCTCCCGGCCCCCTATCTATTCATCTCCCTTTTGAGCGTTAAACACTCATTGCAATAAAGGCTTAAGGCACCATACAGTTTCTTTTAGAAACGGAAGGATCGGTGGGCGCGATGAAACCGACCGTTTGGTCTTCCTCCGCACAAATCCCCCGATATAATACATATTTGGGCCTTATTTCATTTTTATCAGAAATACATAGAATACATTGAAAAACAACAAAAAACCCGACAAAACGCTGCCTAGCAGATTTCAAATTTTATAGAACCGCACCTATAACTCCGTTGGGTCCGCCTTTTATGGCTGTCACAAGCCCTTTGTATTCCACACCGTTGATTTGCCTGATCTCCGATCCAACGGTTGACAGCCATTTCGAGTGGCCTACGTGCACAGAGATTACCTACCCGAAAAAGCAGTTTTCTCTCTCCTGTAGTGTGCTACGTATCGACCGGTGTATGGAATCGGGCGGAGCCCGTCCAATACCACTTACCGCCTGAAGGCCGCCCGAAATACTATTTACCACGAAACCCAAATAACATAAGTTGCATTCATAAATCCTTCTGTAGCATATATTCCGAATACATCGCATTAGGTTTGTTTATAGTCGACGTTTCGAACCAGCAACAATTTTTCACATCCTGATGATGAACCATCGTTGCTGGTTCAAAACGTCGACTATAAACAAACCTAATGCGATGTATCCGGAAGATATGCTACAGAATCATGAAACTCGCAGAAGCCTCAAAGACAAAATTCATAAATCCTTTCGGGTCCGTGTTTTATCGTTGTAGCGCCATATGCCATGTCTCCTTTGTATTTCGGTTTTATAACGGAAATACACCAATACACAAAAAAAGCCCGAGAAACACTTTTATATCGGAACTCAAATATTATAGGGCCGAATTTATAAACCTGTTGGGTCTGCTCATTGCATATATCGCATGTCGCTTCACTTCCCCGATCTCCGATCTCCGATCGCTCCGATCGGCCTTATCGACTTTCGGCGTATCGTTATTTCATAGTCCATTGGCATCACCCCTTTGTATTTTGCGATGCCATATTGCGATGCGATAAGTCGCAATCGCATATCGCTGAGTCTTCGGGCCTGCGGTTTGGGCCTTTCCCCTTTAAATCTGCAATGTGATATGTGTGGTCTCCGTTGTTGATTTGCGCGTCGATCCGATGGTCCACGTTATATCGCTGGATCACAGTAGCAACCTACTCAGGGTTAGCGCCGATATGCCCCGTTGACCTTCGCCGATGCGATCTGTCGATTTGATCTGGACTGTTGATCTGTCCGATCCAACGACTCCTGTACAAAGCACATCAATACTAAATATCATCTGATCCGACATCATGTTGAGGCCAAAACAATCCATCTCCATCATTGTTCCACAAATGAGCAAATTGCAAACATCTTCACTAAATCGCTTGGAAGAGAAAAGCTTGAAAGATTCAGAACGATGCTTGGACTCACCAACATCCCTTCAGATTAAGGGGGGGAATGTTGACACCTAATCCTCTACGATTGGGTGAATTTATGTAAATAGTTAAATTAGGAATGTGAACAGTCATCAGGAGATGAACTGAGCAGTCACACCCTTTGTATATAACAATAGCATACATAATGAAATAAATCGAATCAATTTTACTGCCAATTGGATTTACTGCCTGGCCTGACAATTTTCATATGTGATTTGGAAAATAAAACCTCTTAATAAATGCACACTACATGAAGATTTTATAGCTCTAGAGATGCATGTCTTCTAGGTAAAACTTGGAAAAAACAACTTTGCTCACTTTGTTTCAATAGTCTTCAAATATTAAATTTTTCTATGTTGTATGTTATGCATTTTATTTTATACGTTTGAAATTTTACTCTTGTATATGAAGAGAAATGCGAGCACGAAAAAAATAAAATCCAATGCATGCAATCCTATATTTTGTTTATATTTTTTCAGCGTTAAAATTTATTAAAATGCGAGTACGAAAAAAAATAAAAATCCAATGCATGTAATCCTATATTTTGTTTATATTTTTTCCCGCATTAAAATTTATTGGAGTTGCTCAATGGAATAACTTATTGATTTTTATTTATAGGATGCAATGATAATATTAAAAATGTTAGTTTTAATCTCCACAAGAAAATTCACTAGAATAACAACTTAGTTTAGATACAATTATTATTGAGTTTTATTTAAGAGATACAATGATAATATTAAAAATAAAATTAAACATGGATAATTAATATACTCTACTCGTGAAAAGACAAAATATATATTCTTATTAGATTTTACGATATAATAAAAGAGGTTATTACGTTTTCCAATCTAATAACAGAACTTCAAATAAATTGTCTTAACTCCATAAAATATATACTACATAAAAACCATTTAAAAAATATTTTATTTTCATATCTATATATATATATATATAAAATTAGAAAAAAGTAAAATTTAATTTTTATAAATTAATATAAAATTTATTTCTTATTTAAAAAAAAAATTAATAAATCAAGATTTGCATTTCTAATTTCCGCATGGCAATCCTGGAGCAATTTCAATGTATTGATATCACTTCTCTTTTTGAATTACAAATTAAACAATGTATAATCCCTCCTAAACTCCATACTTTAAAGATTTGAAGTACTTTTTAATTTTATTTATCTTCATTCAAATAATTTTTTTAATTCATATAAATTTGCACACAATTTTTATAAATATATTCCATTAAAACAAACTTAAATACGCCCTTAATTCAATTTTTTTTTTTAAATTCATATAAATTTGCACAAAGATTTATGGGTATATTCCATTAAAACAAAACATAAATACGCCCTAAATTTGATGGATACTTTGTGAGTCTTTGAAATTATAACCAAATTTTGATAAAATTTATCCCTCTACGCTGGAACACGAAATTATAACCAAATCTTGATAAAATTTATCCCTGTACGCTGGAAGCCCATGGCTAAACCAGATCTGCTACACACACCTCCATGAATGCCTCAATTCATTTTCAACACTAGAAATACATGTACTATTTTTCATTTAGGAATTCTTCCAAATTATTTTCCAGGGTGTTGTTCAGCCATTTATAGGCCTCATCCATCAACGAAGGGCTCAATCTCATCATCAGAACGCAGAATTCATGTTCATTCAGGGCCCCGTCCCCGTCCAAATCCCCCTCCTGCATCATCGCCCGCAGTTCTGAATCTGTCAGGGAATCCAACCCTAACAGACCCGAATTCTTCTTCAAGCTCTCCAAGGTTATCAGTCCCAACTGGGGATCTGCCAGAAGACGGAAACCGTTACAGAGCTCCGCCATGAATTCGCGCTCTCCCAATTTCTGCGCCATAATTGGCAGGAAATCCTCGAATTCTGCCATTATTGTCAATGCCAAAACCCTAATTGAAACCTCAATTTCGTCTTTAATGTGAAAGGCGCTGAAAGCTTGAACTGTGTTGTGAAATGGGGAGGGTTTGTGGTATTGATATAGCCTCCATAGTCGGCGCCCGAAGAAACAGGGCGCCGTGACGAGGCCATGAATTGTCCGCCGCAAGAAATAGCGAGGAAATTGCATGTGCGCCGTCCAGAGCATTCAGAGCTGTGATGGAGCCATCAGAGGCTTAAATAAAAAGTCGACGCCCAGGGGACTGGGACAGTGGGATGGATTCCCGTTGAAGGCGGGAGAAGGATTTACAAAGATGGGACTTTCGGTGAAGGCGGGAGCTGTTTCTTGGATCCGTGTCCGGTGGGAGAGAGGTTCGGAGATCGAATCACAGAATGCAGAAATAGATTTATAATGTCAAAAATGACGAGCATGGAAAACGTTTTGTATAAAGATTTGGAAAGGAGCTAGGGGACGATCAGACAAGGGAGAAAAGGATGGTTTGTTTTTTAAGTCAAATAATTCACTAATCTGTAATGAAAATAGGATGGCTTGGCTCATATCTATCAAATTTTTAGAATATTTTATAATGAATTGCTTGGACGGTCAAAAGTGACCGGAATCCACGCAAAAAAATTTCAAAAAATCTTGTAGAGATAGTGTTTGAATCATGTTTTTGATGGTGGAAATGGATTCACCACTATCAAAAATGTCTAGGACACCATAAATTTTGAAGTTTAACAACTATGACTTAGATTTACAAAAATCCTTGCTGGATTTTCTCTAAATATGATCGAAATTTCCATATCTTTCCGGGCAACTCCTCCACCTCGTTAGGCTACACGCTATTAAATAGCCAAATAATTTATAACTAACACATCATATTAATATCATATTGATGATATCGTATTTATATTCTTATTATTGGTATAAATTTTAAAGAATTTTTTAATGCTAAATCAAAATAAAAGATTTTTTACATTTAAGTTATACTGAGTTTAATAGATTATTATTTTTAATTATTTTATAATGAGTTTAATTAATTTTTTTGTAAGTTACTATGATTTTTATATTAATATTATATAAAGAATAGTATAATCATATTTGGAAAATTAAAATGAAATCAAGCTAAAAAAATTCATAATTTAAAAATCAAATAATTACTATCACTATTTAATATTAAGAATGTAATAGATTAAGCAATAGTAATGACATATAAAAACATAACATATAATTTATAGAAAAAATAACATTTTGAAACAAGACACAGTGGATTTGATCTCATTCATAAATAGATAATTATGTCAATCTTTACTATTTTTTTTCTATTGACAAGTATTTGGTTGGAAGAAGTACCCTTTAACACTAGGGTGCCTTCCAGAGCCGCCATGGTGTCATTGTCACCGCCCTTGAGGTTGGAAGCTATGATGTCAATGTACACAACTTCAAGTTTTTAGTCTATTAAATTCAATTTGTAGAGAATCACTTAGTGCTTGAGACCTATTTCCTCCACAACTTGGCCAATGAGTAGTTTATTGAGCCATTATAGTTTTGTCAACCTAAACATCTTAATGTCTATTAGGCTCCAATTTTGACATATTTTTGCACTATTAGTGCACCTCTTTTGCCTCTTTATTCCTTCACATTTACGACTCACTATCCTTAACACTACATTACTCATGATTTTCACATCCAATCATCCAAAGAGTTGTAGAAGGTAAAATGTTGTCAGTATCTATGAAATTCCGAATTTTTATGAATAATGGGATATGTTTTCCTTGATAACGTTACCAAATTTCGTTTACGTAACTATAGCATGTAGATTTGGTAATAGATCGTTTGTTCGCATATGTGTGTTTCTCGAGAACAAATTTGGCCACATGGCTTTTAATCATAAGGTTTACGAAATGGTGTGGCTCCTCTTGAATCAACTCTAGATTGCACCAAGATAGCACCAACTATTGGTCAAAGCCCAAGTGAACAATATGCCCCAAACGAGAGCTTCCCACAATGGTTGAACAATGATTCCAGTGATGATGAGAATTTTGTGCATTCTACATCTTGAAATTCTCAATTATATCAATGAAGATCATATTCTTCCTTTTATCTCCATTGGTTTGAGGTAGTGGCATTATTCTTTGTAATTTTGTTGAGATCCATGTAAAGGGAGATTGAGCAAGTCTCTTGGATCGCTACTTCCTATACATTACAATTGATATAAATAAGAAGGCTTAGCAAGATTGAGAGGAGGGAGAGCAATAGAAGAATTGATGAATGTTGATATTGTAATAATTTGAACTTTGACATGTTGATGATAATATAAAACTATTGTTCTTATATATGGTGTTATCATTTATCTCCTAGTATTGTAGTCTTCTTTAGAAACGTATGCCAAGTTAGGCATGGCCTCCTCTCTCTTGTATGCATTGCCTTGTTTTCATTAATTAATAGATTCATTTTTCAATAGTTTCCTTAGATTCATTACTTGAATTTTTCGTTTGATACTTGGTTTAGTAGTGTGTTATAGGGGTATCCACTTATATTGATATCTAATGAATTGCACATATAATTATTACATAAACCCTCTGACCATAGGGACAAAGTGAAATATTATGACATACAACTTTGATAATTGCAATTCCTATAGATGTCAATTCAAATGAAGAACTCATGTATTACCCAGTTAATTGGTTTGCATTTCTTGATAGAGTAGGATTTAGTCCTACACATACTGTGTTTGCATCTCATAAGCCTATGTCTCGAATTGATAATTTAATGTATTAAAAGATGAAGAGTCACTCGGAGATGAAATGAACAGTCTCTCCCTCATGTATATAATAAAGACCAACCTGAATGAATATCATGAATTATTTTGAGGAGTTACCTCCGGGCCTGACATGGTATCAGAGCCAGCTCTATATTTGGCATTATAGTTTGCCCTTGTAACTCCCTCCTGGCCTATGTTATGTCTATTTTGCAGAACTCACACCTTTGTTTTTGTTAGTACATTGTCATATGCATTTTTTATTTCTGATATTATGAGCCCTGTGGCAAAGACGAGAGTATAGTGGAGGGATTCTACATCTTCCCACCCACCGAATACTGGCATCACCATTCTTGGTCCTCCCGTCATAAAATCGCTGCTCCTCCAACTGTTGCCTGACATTTTCTCTGCTTTACATAAAAGCGCTTCTCCTCTTGCTGCTACCCGGCGTTTTCTTTGCTTTACATAAACGTTGCTCCTTCTAGTCTCAAGCACAAACTCCGCATACAACACCATACGCATTGTCAACTACTCAACCCACGGTTTTTGCTGTGTGGTATCACCATTTTTGCTGTGTGGAATGCTTGACTCAAATACCTCTCAGCTAACCTGTCTCGAATACGCTCCATACCCCCGCAAAACTGTTATTTGTCGCCCCAGAAATCCATTGCAGAGGCATTTCAAAAGCTCTTCTCTGTTCATTATTTTTTGGGGTTCGTCACAAATTTCAACGGATTCCAATGGAGAGGAATTTAATATGGTATCGTTTACTTGCCTGACTGATGAAGAGGGATTTCCTGCATTGTTGGCTGCTATGCGCCTGGTGATCCGCCTTGATGGGGTTGAAGCATCTATGTTGGGTTGTTGTAGTGAATTGAGACAGGGTTTTGTGGGGGTTTTAGGATTGGAATGGTGGTCTAAACTTGGATCCATTCCACTGCAAAGATGACAACGCCTATCTATCTACTCTGAAACACCTATGGTAATAATCCTCTCTTTGCATTCAGATTGGATGCTTTTCGTTGATTTGGTATGTTGCAGGAGTTTTCTAGCTCGAAGTTCCGTGGTTTTCTGAAGCTCTATCCTATATATCAGAGTGCAATTTTTTTTTTTTTAATTTTTGCACCATAACTGTGTTTTTTTTCTCCACTAGAAGTATTTATTTTTTTTACAGTACACAGATTTTATAATGCATTCAATCATATCTATTGTGGGAGTAGTTCTCACTGGCAAGGAGAACTATCCTGAGTGGTCCCGGAAAATAAAACACACCCTCCTTTTCAATGAGTTGTGGAAAGGAGTGTGTGTTGGACATGGAGACAAAGAGCGACAACAACATACCTCAGACAAGGAGTTTTCCATTTGGGAAAATAAGAACAGCAAAGCCTATGCATTAATTGCAGCATCTGTAAGTGAAGAGGTGAGTTGACATATTTCGCCATTTTCAAATGCTTTCGAAGCCTTACAAAATCTGAAGGAACTCTATGACTCACACTCTGCACTTGAAGTTGTTCAACTCATGATTAAACTCTTCACTCTTGAATTACAAAATAATGATCCTCTTGCTCTTGCATCCGAAGTAAAATCTATAATGCATGATATCAAAGCCACTAAGGTTGAATTGGAAGATTGAATTGGATATTCCTCTTATCGCTTTTCTCAAGGCACTTTATCCTACTTACTCCAATTATCTTGAGTCATTGCAAGGAAATGGAAATCTCAAAGATTAATACCTTTGACTCTCTTGTGAAAAAATTTGCTGAAAGAGAGAAAGCTTTTGGAAAGAAGACAACCCCTGAATCTTTTGAAGAGGCTGTGTGTCTTGCTCAAAGAGAAAAGAATCTTGTTCAAGATTCTTCTAGAGGAAGAGGTGGTTGAAGAGGAAGAGGAAGAAATTTCAGAGGCAGGGGGGGCAGACACTCTCAAGGAGAAAATTCAGATTTGCACTGCATACGCTGCAAAAGAAATGGATCACATGATGCCTCCACATGCAAGTTACCTTGGGACAAAATTGAGTAGCAAAGAAACCAACCCAAAGGTAAAACTAATGACACAGACAAAGTTAAAGCACCTAAATCCGCTCAATATGTTGTGGCACAATGTAATATTGGAGTAAATGAAGACTTATTTAATGCTTCACTTACTTCTTGGAAAAATGATTGGTTGCTTGATTTGAGTAAATGAAGACTTATTTAATGCTTCACTTGCTTCTTGGAAAAATTATTGGTTGCTTGATTCAGGAGCAACTTACCACATGACTCATGGAATTGAGGAATTTACTGACAATGTTGATGGAGCAGTATACTTTGCAGACCAATCAAAACACAAGCCATCAGGGCTTGGCACAATCAAGCTTAAATTGTCTGGCCTTCCAAAGTTTCTTCTGCATCATGTTCTATATCTCCCACACCTAAAGAGAAACTTGTTGTCCTTGGTCCACATCCGCCAGCAAGGTCACTCCATTCATATGTTTGATGGCAAGCTTGAGGTGAGAAAAGCATCTGACCACTCACTTGTCAGGAGGGGGATAGAAGAAGAAAGGCTTCACAAGTTGTAGGGTACCTCTGCTCGTGCACAACATTTCTCATACAATTCTCATTATGAAGAAGGTACACTTCCATCAAGTTTATTATGGCATGCTAGATTTGGACATTTGAACTATGACAGCCTCTGCTTGTTGAAGAAAAATGGTGTTACTGGTTTGCCTACAATTCCTTGGAAACTTAATCAATGTGATGCTTGCATTCTAGGAAAGCATAGCAAACAGCGTTTTCATGATTCACATTCAAGAGCACATAGAAAACTTGAACTCATTCATTAAGATTTATGTGGTCCAATGCATGTTCCTTCTGCAAATGGAAATAAATATATGATGACATTTATTGATGACTACACCAAAATGTGTTGGGTTTATTTATTGAAGAACAAATCTGATGCTTTTCAAACATTCAAGAACTTTCATACATGGATTGAAAATGATGCACAATCTCATATTGGCTCTATTCGCACTGATAATGGAAAAGAATACACTTCAAATGAATTTGAAAACTACCTTCGCCAACATGGGATCAAACATCAAACAAATGTGCCTTATAATCCCCAACAGAATGGTGTAGTTGAAAGAATGAATAAGACAATCTTAAATATGGTACGCTCCATGTTGTTCTTCAAAAATGTAAAAATAATGTTTTGGGCTGACGCAGTTCTATGTGTTGTATATATAAAGAATAGATGTCCATCTAATGCTATAAAAAACAAGACTCCGTATGAAATGTGGTATGGGCACATTCCTTTGGTAAAGCATCTCAGGGTCTTTGGTTCCACCTGTTATGCCTTGATACCAAAGGTACATAGAAACAAACTTGGTGCAAGAAGTCGTAAGTGTATCTTCCTGGGGTATTCAAACACCTCCAAAGCATACCGTCTCTATGATGAAGTCAATAAAAAGTTTGTTGTATCTAGAGATGTAATATTTATTGAATCATTCAAAACTGACAATGTTGTTGAGCGACAACTTGATCACTTCGATAGATTTGCAAATGAAAAATCATTTCAATAATTTGATAATCAGATTCCACATCTTGAAGGGGGGATTCCTATACTAGATCAATCTATGGAATCTTCTTCTGAAGCACTCTCTCCCCCGCATGAAACTCCAACAACGGATGATACTTTAAGTGATGTGATTGATAGAATTGGGAGACTCAATCTTGATTCAAACCCAACTCAATCAACGGAGCAGCCTGGACTATCTAAGAAAGGTCCCCCAACGTGGCTGACAAAGACACTTGAAAGTGTTCATCGTGATGAAGTTGGAAAGACAGGAACTAGAAATTCAAACTAGCAAAATGGAGATGACTCTGATTCACGTGTTGATATGGATCTTTCTTATGATTGTGAATTGAATTTTTTTACAGATTTTGAACCAACTTCCTTCAAAGAAGTTGCTTCTCATGATGAATGGAAATAAGCGATGCAAAAGGAGTATGATGCCCTGATAAAGAATGGCACTTGGAAGCTGGTTGATCCTCCATTAGGAACCAAACCAATTAGCTGCAAGTGGGTCTACAAGAACAAATATAAAGTTGATGGCTCACTTGACAAGCACAAAGCTAGGCTTGTGGCAAAAGGTTTTGCACAAAAGGAAGGGGTCGATTATGAGGAGACTTTTTCCCCCATAGCAAAATGAGCTACCATCCAGACACTCTTTGCCCTAGTAGCTCAGAACGGTTGGAAAGTCCATCAAATGGATGTAAAAACTGCTTTCTTGAATGGAGATCTAAAAGAGAATGTTTTTATGTCCCAGCCTGAAGGATTTGCTATGAGAGGACATGAACATAAAGTATGCCAACTTGTGAAATCCTTGTATGGCCTCAAACAAGCACCGCGAGCCTGGTATGAAAAACTAACTGAGCATCTTCTGAAACTCAATTTCAAACATTATGATCTTAATGATGAAACTTTGTTTGTCAAAAAGGTTGGAAAAACAGATGTATATCTTGTGGTATATGTAGATGATCTTTTGATGACAGGGAACAATGAAAGCTACATTGCATCCATAAAGAAGGAATTGAGGAAAGGTTTTGAAATGACTGATTTGGGTTATGTTCATTACTATCTTGGTATTGAAGTAACTCAACATCCGAAGTCCATATTCCTTTCTCAAAAGAAGTGCATTGGAGATCTATTGAATAGGTTTGGCATGACAGAATGCAATCCTCTTACTACTCCAATGGAACAAAACTTAAAGCTCACATCCATTGAAGGAAAAGAATTTGAGGATGCAACAAAGTATAGACAACTTGTAGGAAGTCTCAACTACCTAACTACTACCAGACCAGACATTTCGTTTGCTGTTGGAATCCTCCAAGTTTATGCAAAAACCTTGTGAGGGACATTGGTCTGCTGCGAAAAAAGTTCTAAGGTACTTGAAGGGAACTCAAGACTTTGGAATCAAGTATACACAGGTGGGCGACTTCAGCTTGATTGGATACTCTGATTTAGACTTCGATGGAGACAAAGAAACTGGGGTAACTACTTCAGTTTATGCTATGAGTCTTGGGTCATGAGCTTTCTCCTGGAGATCACGCAAACAATCAGTTCCAGCAGATTCCACAACAGAGGCAGAATATGTGGCAGCGGCTAAGGCAACAAAAGAAATTGAGTGGCTCAAGAAAATTCTTGAAGATTTGTAGGTAAAACAAGTACAATCGACTCCACTCATGATTGACAATACCTCGGCAATAAATTTGGCCAAGAACCCAAAGTTCCATGATTGAACGAAGCACATCAATACTAAATATCATCTGATTCGACATCATGTTGAGGCCAAAACAATCCATCTCTGCCATTGTTCCATTAATGAGCAAATTGCAAACATTTTCACCAAAGCACTTGGAAGAGAAAAGCTTCAAAGATTCAGAACAATACTTGGACTCACCAACGTCCCTTTAGATTAAGGGGGGGGAATGTTGACATCTAATCATCAAGATTGGGTGAACAACTGTAATTGATGTAAATAAATAATAAAAAAGATGAAGAGTCACCGGGAGATGAAATGAACAGTCTCTCCCTCATGTGTATAATAAAGACCAACCTGAATGAATATCATGAATTGTTTTGAGGAGTTACCTCCTGGCCTGACAGGTAAAGAAGTTCCACTTGTATTAATCCATTTGTAGGCAAGAACTCTAGACCAACAAGAAAATTTGAAGAGGCTCAAGAATATGTTGGGTAAAAGAGAGTAAGTTACCACAATATTTTTTTCATATCCTTGTCCAAGTTTAGAATTATAACTAGGGAAGAGTCTGCATCTCAAGAAGCAATTGAAGAGAAAAGGATTCACGAGAAACTTCCACAAGAAGAAGAGCCAAGTTGTTCTCATTCATTTTTGCAAGCGTGCAAGGGAGATCAAACGACCATGGACAACATTTAATGGAGAGCAGACATTAAAGCCAGGCATTGAGAAGATTGTTTTCAGATGTAATTTTGGGAATTTCAATTTTTTGGTAATGCCCGTTGGATTAATGAATGCTCCAACCACTTTTCAAAGATGTATGAATTAGGTCTTTATGAGTCAGTTGAGGAATTTTTTTTTTCGATATTCTTTAATGACATCCTGATTTTTAGTCAAACTTGGGAGGATTATATGCAACATCTTTAGGAGGTATTAAGTTTCTTAGAGAGTGAATCTCCATGTGTTAAGGAGTCTAAATTTGATTTCAGGACAACATAGCTTCTTTATCTCGGTAATATCATAAGTGTAGAGGAAGTAAGAGTAGATCCTGAGAATATCAAGGCTATTCTAGAATGGCTTACACCTACAAATATCACCTAGCTTCAGGGATTCTTTGGTCTTTGCAGTTTCTACAAGTGATTTGTTAAGGGTGTTTCACAAATTGTAGCATCGCTCACAAATTTGACTAAGAAGGGGGCCTTAGAGTGGTATGATTCAACATAAAAGTGTTTTGATCACTTCAAGAAGGTGATTTCCACATGCCCTATGTTAGCAATACCATATTTCTCCAAACCCTTTGAGTTGGAGTTTGATGCTTTGAGAGAGGGGATAAGAGTTATTCTTATGCAAGATAGGCACCCCATTACTTTTGAGAGTACAAAATTAAGAGGTGTGGATAGGAGTTATTCAATTTATCATAGAGATATGTTTGGCATTATGCATGCCTTAGCTAAATTCAAACCATTCCTAATTGGGGGTAATTTTATCATCAAAGCAGATCATAACAACTTTGAACATTTCATGAACCAGAAGGATCTAGATGATAGGAAATAGAGGTGTGTCGGTAGATTGCGGGCATATGATTTTGACATTGTATATGTCAAGGGGAAGAAAATTGCAGTTGTTGATGCACTTTCTAGGAGGCCTCACATATGTTCCTGGTGGGGATTTCTATCGATTGGAGGGAGTTAATTGCAGCAGAGTGTGCCAAAGATTCATGGGCTACAAGAGTTATGGAATGAATAATTCTTGATGGTAGATATGCAGTGGTAAACGAGTTGATCATGTATAAGAGTAGAATTTAGTTGGTGCCTTCTTCACAACTTAAGGTAAAGATATTGAGGTCATTTCAGGGTGCACTTATGGATGCTCACTTGGATTTCTATAAATATACAGACAAATTCAGGAGAGATAACATGGAAAGGAATTAAGAATGAAGTCCTAAAGTATGTTAGAGAGAGTGTCTTACTTGCCAACAAAACAAGAATGAGCATACTTATCCAGTGAATCTGCTTTAAGCCCTACCCATTCCTAATAAAAAATGGGAATCTATATTTATGGATTTCATCACAAGGCTACCTAAGGTACTAGGTAAAGATTGCATCTATGTGGTGGTTGACATGTTGACCAAGTTTTCACACTTCTTTTCCATTTCAACGATTTATATAACAACACAGGTAGCTAAATTACTTTTCACTGAGATTTTCAAGTTGCCTGAGATGCCCAAAAATATTGTTAGTGACAGGGACAACAAGTTTTTGAGTATGCTTTGGTAGGATCTCTTCATATTGAGTGGGACTGAGCTCACTCCTAGCATTAGCTACCACCCACAAACAATGGTAAAACAGAGATAGTGAAGAAATGGTTTGAGGGGTATCTCGGGAATTATGTTTCTGGACAACAGAGAGCTTGGATCAAATGGATACACCTTCAAGGTGAATATTGCTATAACACTACTTATCACATGCCTATTAGAAAGTCACCATTCATGGATTTATACGGTTATGAATCTCCCAACTTCATGGATCTATTGTTTGGGTATAGTAGAGTGCCTAAGGAAAAATACTTACTACAGGAGAGCTAGGACATCATGAAGTCACTCAAGGAAAAATTGCAAGAGGCACAAAACTAGCAGAAGTTGTATGTTGATCAACATTGGATAGAGCACACTTTTGAGGTTGGGGACATAATTTATTTGAGATCACATCCATATAGACGGTCCACTCTCAAGAAGCATGGAGAAAAGAAACTCAAGCCCGAGTTTTATGAACCATTCAGAGTATCTTGGAGGGTTGGAGAGGTTACCTATGAACTTGAGCTACTAGCCAACAACAAGGTCCATAATGTATTTCATATATTCAAACTCAAAAAAGCACTTGGTCATAAGATGGTTCCGTCATTTGAGTTGCCACTGTTGGATGAGGAAGGGAAGTTGATGTTGATTCCAGAGGCCATCCTTGATATTAGAGAGATGACTCTTCATAAGAGGGTCATCAAAGAGTTTCTTGTCCAATGGAAGAACTTGCTAGTAGAGGATGCCACAAGGGAAGACGAACATATATTGTAGCATCCAGAGCTGAGATTGCTTGAAGACAAGCAATTTTGGAAAGGCAGACTGCAATGTCCCCTTCCTATCTAGTGGAGTCGGTGAACACCTAGCCTATCAGTCAGCTCCCGTAGGTTATTCGGTTAGGGTTAGGGAACCTTAGAGGTAATTAATCCAATAGTTTGGTAGTGTTTTATGGTTAGTTGAGATCTCACTTGGGATTGTGAGCAGGATGCCTTTTTCGAGAATGATTTAGAGCTAGTTTTCCAATACTTACTATTTTTAGTAGGTTAATTTTGAGCACCGACTATGTCAGTGGGCAGGGTTACTATTTTTAGTATTGTCGATGGGTTCAATTTTGATTTTTATCTCATCATTTATACAATTCAGTGGTTTTAAATAAAATAATGATAAGTCATTAATTAATAAAGTTATATCAAAGATTTAACTTTATTGCTATTTTAATATTTTTAATGAAGTGACTATAAGGGCAGCGATAAAGTGAAAGATAGTTTTAATTAAAAAAATGAGGCCTTTAATTAATTGAGAGATTAGAAGTGATTTTATGTAGTCCCACATGGTTTCATGAAGAGGGATGAACTTCTTGGGAGACTTATAAAAGCAAATTTGTGGAGTTCATTTCATATGTTGGTTTTTATATTTGATGTTGTCATTTTTTGGAGGAGATTACTTCTTTAAACCCATTGGAGTACCTAGGCATTGTTTATTTTGTAATCTTGGGTATTGTTCATTTTCATCATTGTATGGGGGTCTGTTTATTTTGATCATACATTGTAATTTTGGGTATTGTTCATTTTGACTATACATTGTACTCTTGGGTTGTTCATTTTGATCATTGTTTGGGATTGTTCACTTTGAGAGAACGTAAGAGAGGTTATTACGTTTTCCAATCTAACAACAAAACTTCAAATAAATTGTCTTAACTCCATAAAATATATACTACACAAAAACCATTTAAAAAATATTTTATTTTCATATATATATATATAATTAAAAAAATGTTTTTAATTTTTATAAATTAATATAAAATTTATTTCTTATTTAAAAAATAATTTAATAAATCAAGATTTGCATTTCTAATTTCCGCATGGCAATCCTTGTTATGGAGCAATTTCAATGTATTGATATCACTTCTGTTTTTGAACTACAAATTAAACAATGTATAATCCCTTCTAAACTCCATTCTTTAAAGATTTGAAGTACTTTTTAATTTTATTTATCTTGATTCAAATAAATTTTTTAATTCATATAAATTTGCACACAATTTTTATAAATGTATTCCATTCAAACAAACATAAATACGCCCTTAATTCAATTTTTTTTTTTTAAATTCATATAAATTTGCACAAAGATTTATGGGTATATTCAATTAAAACAAAACATAAATACGCCCTAAATTTGATGGATACTTTGTCAGTCTTTGAAATTAAAACCAAATTTTGATAAAATTTATCCCTCTACGCTGGAAGCCGATAGGTAAACCAGATCTGTTACATACACCTCCATAAATGCCTCAATTCATTTTCAACCCTACACGGAATTGAAAATACATGTACTATCTCTCATTTGGGAATTCTTCCAAATCATTTTCCAGGGCGTTGTTCAGCCATTTATAGGCCTCATCCATCAACGAAGGGCTCAATCTCATCATCAGAACGCAGAATTCATGTTCATTCAGGGCCCCGTCGCCGTCCAAATCCCCCTCCTGCATCATCGCCCGCAGCTCTGAATCTGTCAGGGAATCCAACCCTAACAGACCCGAATTCTTCTTCAAGCTCTCCAAGGTTATCAGTCCCAACCGGGGATCTGCCAGAAGACGGAAACCGTTACAGAGCTCTGCCATGAATTCGCGCTCTCCCAATTTCTGCGCCATAATTGGCAGGAAATCTTCGAATTCTGCCATTATTGTCAATGCCGAAACCCTAATTGAAACCTCAATTTCGTCTTTAATGTGAAAGGCGCTGAAAGCTTGAACTGTGTTGTGAAATGGGGAGGGTTTGTGGTATTGATATAGCCTCCATAGTCGGCGCCCGAAGAAACAGGGCACCGTGACGAGGCCATGAATTGTCCGCCGCAAGAAATAGCGAGGAAATTGCATGTGCGCCGTCCAGAGCATTCAGAGCTGTGATGGAGCTATCACAGGCTTAAATAAAAAGTCGGCGCCCAGGGGACTGGGACAGCGGGATGGATTCCCATTGAAGGCGGGAGAAGGATTTACAAAGATGGGACTTTCGGTGAAGGCGGGAGCTGTTGCTTGGATCCGTGTCCGGTGGGTGAGAGGTTCGGAGATCGAATCACATAAAGGCAGAAATAGATTTATAATGTCAAAAATGATGAGCATGGAAAACGTGTTGTACAAAGATTTGGAAAGGAGTTAGGGGAAGATCAGACCAGGGAGGAAAGGTTTTTTTTTTTTTTCTTGTAACTAATCTGTGATGAAAATAGGGTGCGATGAAAATAGGATGAAAATAGGATGGTTGGGCTCATATTTATCAAATTTTTAGAATATTTTATAATTTATTACTAAATAGAGTTGTCTAATAAGGCAGAGTAATTGTCTGAACGGCCAAAACTGGCGGGAATCCACAGAAAAAAATTTCAAAAAATCTTGTAGAGACAGTGTTTGAATCGTGTTTTTGATGGTGGAAATGGATTCACCACTATCAAAAACGTGTAAGACACCATAAATTTTGAAGCTTAACAACTATAACTTAGATTTACAAAAATCTTTGCTGGATTTTCTCTAAATATGATTGAAATTTCCATAGCTTTATGGGCAACTCCTCCACCACGTTAGGCTACATGCTATTAAATAGCCAAATAATTTATAACTAACCCATCATATTAATGATATGGTATTTATATTCTTATTATTGGTATAAATTTTAAAGAATTTTTTAATGCTAAATCAAAATAAAAGATTTTTTACATTTAAGTTATACCGAGGTTAATAGATTATTATTTTTAATTATTTTATAATGAGTTTAATTAATTTTTTGTAAGTTACTATGATTTTTATATTAATATTTATAAAGAATAGTATAATCATATTTGGAAAATTAAAATGAAATCAAGCTTTGAAAAAATTCATAATTTAAAAATCAAATAATTACTATCACTATATAATATTAAGAATGTAATAGATTAAGCAAAAAAACATAACATATAATTTATAAAAAAAATAACATTTTTAAACAAGACACGGTGGATTTGATCTCATTCATAAATAGATAATTATGTCAATCTTTGCTAATCTTTTTCTATTGACAAGTATTCGGTTGGAAGAAGTACCCTTTAACACTAGGGTGCCTTCTAGAGCCGCCATGGTGTCATTATCATTGCCCTTGAGGTTGGAAGTTATGATGTCAATGTACACAACTTCAAGCTTTTAGTCTATTAAATTCAATTTGTAGAGAATCACTTATTGCTTGAGCCCTATTTCCTCCACAACTTGGCCAATGAGTAGTTTATTGAGCCATTACAGTTCTGTCAACCTAAACATCTTAATGTCTATTAGGCTCCAATTTTGACATATTTTTGCACTATCAGTCCACCTCTTTTGCCTCTTTATTCCTTCACATTTACGACTCACTATCCTTAACACTACATTACTCATGATTTTCACATCCAGTCATCCAAAGAGTTGTAGAAGGTAAAATGTTGTCAGTATCTATGAAATTCCCAATTTTTATGAATAATGGGATATGTTTTTCTTGATAACTTACCAAATTTCATTTTTGTAACTATACCATGTAGATTTGGTAATAGATCGTTTGTTGGCATATGTGCGTTTCTCCAAAACAAAATTTGGCCACATGGCTTTTAATCATAAGGTTTACGAAATGGTGTGGCTCCTCTTGAATCAACTCTAGATTGCACCAAGATAACACCAATTGTTGGTCAAAGCCCAAGTGAACAATATGCCCCAAACGAGAGCTTCCCACAATCGTTGAACAATGATTCCAGTGATGATGAGAATTTTGTGCATTCTACATCTTGAAATTCTCAATTATATCAATGAAGATCATATTCTTCCTTTTATCTCCGTTGGTTTGAGGTAGTGGCATTATCCTATGTAATTTCGTTGAGATCCACGTAAAGGGAGATTGAGCAAGTCTCTTGGATCGCTACTGCCAATACATTGCAATTGATATAAATAAGAAGGCTTAGCAAGATTGAGAGGAGGGAGAGCAATAGAAGAATTGATGAATGTTGATATTGTAATTATTTGAATTTTGGCATGTTGATGATACTATAAAACTATTGTTCTTATATATGGTGTTATCATTTATCTCCTAGTATTGTAGTCTTCTTTAGCAACGTATGCCAAGTTAGGCATGGCCTCCTCTCTCTTGTATGCATTGCCTTGTTTTCATTAATTAATAGATTCATTTTTCAATAGTTTCCTTACATTCATTGCTTGAAATTTTTGATTGATACTTGGTTTAGTAGTGTGTTACAGGGGTATCCACTTATATTGATGTCTAATGAATTGCACATATAATTATTACATAAACCCTCTGACCATAGGGACAAAGTGAAATATTATGACATACAACTTTGATAATTGCAATTCCTATAGATGTCAATTCAAATGAAGAACTCATGTATTACCTAGTTAATTGGTTTGCATTTCTTGATAGAGTAGGATTTAGTCCTACACATACTGTGTTTGCATCTCATAAGCCTAAATCTCGAATTGATAATTTAATGTATTAAAATTTATGCATAAAAATTGCCATAAATTTTTGGCGTCATTGCCGAAGAGATGCTAAAGGGATTAGAGCATCAATGGTTTGATTATTTTTTCCTTTTATTTTTATCTTTTTGTTTCTACATCATGATTTTTTGTAGCACCAATGTTTACAACTTGGAGGAGAAGAAACAGAAATATGAAAGGTAAGAGGATGCACATTCACTTTAATGTTTTTCTTCAAGACCTCATGTTGGAACAATGTATTTCATTGATTTAAGTGTGTTTTCTTTTACTTTGCTAAAAACATGAGTAATGGATTCAGGGAAAGGAGAACACAACTTATGTCAAAGGAAACTTGGTCACAACAAGGTCTTGGTAACATAAGGGGTTCAAGTACATGGTCATTGTCAAGATTGATTAAGTTTTCTTTGAATGTGGTCTATTTTATTTCTGCAAGTTAATTTCATTCATCTATTAAAAGTAGAATTATTAAAGGATAGTTAAAGAAGTTCCACTTGTATTAATCCATTTATAAGCAAGAACTGTAAACCAACAAGAAAATTTGAGGATGCTCAAGAATATGTTGAGTAAAAGAGAGTAAGTTACTACAAGATTTTTTCATATCTGTGTCCATGTTCAGAATTGTAACTAGGGAAGAGTCTGCATCTCAAGAAGCAGAACAAAGGATTCATGAGAAAATTCTACAAGAAGAAGAGCCATAAGTTGTTCTCATTCATTTTTGCAGTCATGCAAGGGAGATAAAACAACCAGAGACAACATTTAATGGAGAGCAGAGATTAAATCCAGACATTGAGAAGATTGATTTCAGATGTAATTTTGGGAATTTAAAGTTCTTGGTAATGCCCTTTGGATTAATGAATGCTCCAAGCACTTTTCAAAGTTGTATGAATTAGGTCTTTATGAGTCAATTGAGGAAATTTGTTTTGTCGATATTTTTGATGACATCCTGATTTTTAGTCAGATTTGGGAGGAGCATATGAAACACCTTGAGGAGGTATTGAGTGTCTTAGAGAGTGAGTCTCTATATGCTAAGGAGTCCAAATGTGACTTCGAGATGACATAACTTCTTTATCTCGGTAATATCATGAGTGTAAAGGGAGTAAGAGTAGATCCTAAGAATATCAAGGTTATTCTAGAATGGCCTACACCTACAAATATCACCTAATGATCTGAAAATGAGATCTTAAATCAATATTAAGGTATTACAGGCTCATGTGCAGGAATGCCTATATTACTTAGTGCAACGGATCGAAAAGATTGCGAATAATATAGACAATTAATAGTGAGAAAACATAACAGACACACACATCAACACAACAAATAATCAAGGAGTTCACCAGACTTCCTGGCTACGTCTCATGGTCCAGCTTTCATTGTCGACCTCTATATTATGTCTTTAAGAGCATAATATTACAAGTGTGAGCTCAAGCAGAGTCTCAACACAACAACAATGATATTACACAGGGATTTCACTCGAAAACCTCGAGTTTAAAGAGTACACAGACTCTCCCTCTTAGTGCCTCTGATCAACTATTCGTAGCTGCGTTTTCTCTGACTCTCTGTCTCTGAGCAACTGCTTCTCTGTCTTCTGGTTTCTCTTGCTCCCCTCTCTGTCGCTGCCCTCTATTCTACCATTGGATGGCTTTTAAGCCTATTGGCCTTGTCTATTGGCCTTCCCTCCTCGGGCTTTCGAGCTCCAGGCCCCTATCCATTCATCTCCCTTTTGAGCGTTAAACACTCATTTTAATAAACGCTTAAGGCACCAAACAGTTTCTTTTAGAAACGGAAGGATTGGTAGGTGCGGTGAAACCGACTGTTCGGTCTCCCTCTGCACAAATCCCTCAAAACGAAAAACAGCGAAAAACCCGACAAAACGCTACCTAGCGGATTTCAAATTTTATAGAACCGCACCTATAACTGCGTTGGGTCTGCCTTTTATGGCTGTCACAAGCCCTTTGTATTCCACACCGTAGATCTGCCCGATCTCTGATCCAACGGTTGACAGGCATTTCGGGTGGCCTGTGTGCACGGAGATTACCTGCCCGAAAAAGCGGTTTTCTCTCTGCTGTAGTGTGCTACATGTCGACTGGTGTATGGAATTGGGTGGAGCTCGTCCAATACCACTTACCGCCTGAAGCTCGCCCGAAATACTATTTACCACGGAACCCAAATAACATAAGTTGCATTCATAAATCCTTTCAGGTCCGTGTTTTATCGTTGTAGCACCATATGCCATGTCTCCTTTGTATTTTGGTTTTATAACGGAAATACACCAATACATAGAAAAAACCCGACAAACACTTTTATATCGGAACTCAAATATTACAGGGCTGCATTTATAAACCTGTCGGGTCCGCTCATTGCATATATCGCATGTCAATTCACTTCCCCGATCTCCGATCTCTGATCGCTTCGATCGGCCTTATCGGCTATCGGTGCATCGGCGTATCATTGTTTCATGGTCCATTGGTATCACCCCTTTGTATTTTGCGATGCGATATTGTGATGTGATAGGTCGCAATTGCATATCGCTGAGTCTTCAGGCCTGCAGTTTGGGCCTTTCCCCTTTAAATCTGCGATGCGATATACGTGATCTCCGTCGTTGATATGTGCGTCGATCCGATGGTCTATGTTATATCGCTGGATCGCAGTCACAACCTACTCAGGGTTAGCGTCGATATGCCCCGCTGACCTCCACCGATGCGACCTGTCGATTTGATCTGGACCATTGAGCTGTCGATCCAACAACTCCTATGCAACGCCATTTGAACCTCTGCTTAGCTCTGTTTTCGCCAATTCTTAGTGTTTTTCCATGTGATAGTGTTTCTCGATATTCGAAGACTTAGAGGTTTAGAGGGTTTAAGATCCATTTTAGATAACACCTTCCAACTGAAAAGCCTTTGGACCACAAAAAGTTGGTTTTTAGGCATCAATCAAGTGAGGATATAGCTCCCTCACTTGTACCATTTCTATCCATCGTGCCTTGCTTGGATTTGAACCTTTGAGCCCTACTCTCAGGTACTCAACATCCCCTCGATGCATTGTTCTTACCTTCCTGCCGAGAACTGTGTCCTCTTGTAACTTATTGAGATACTCCGGCAACAAATCCTCAATAGAAGGAAAATGACATTGCTCTTCAGGATCTTCAATCAATGAAGGTTCATACAATATCAAGTTTTCTGCATTAATGACTGAATAGATCTGCGTATAAGCTAGCAAATCAAGGCGAAAAGAATTTTCACCAATTTTATCAAGTATCTTGAAAGGTCCATACCTTATTGGTTTTAGCTTCTTACCTTCACCTTACATTCTGTCTTTGCTGATGTACAGCCAGACTTGATCACCAACTTGAAAACTATGCTCAACTCGATGCTTGTCATGTCTTGCCTTGTACTTGGCTTGACTTCTTTCCAGTTGTTTCTGTACTACCTGGTGAATTTCCTGGATTTGTTCAATGCACTTGGTTGCTTTGTCCACATCACTGTGTCCATCAACTACTATGTCTTTACCAAAGACAAAATCCAAGGGATACTTTGGTATAAAACCAAAACAAGTCTCAAAAGGAGATCTTTGAGTAGAAGAATGCTTGGCACGGTTGTAAGCATGTTGCACATAACACAAATGCTCATCCCAAAGCTTGGGATGCTTGCTGAAATAGCCTCTGAGCAACTAGATCACTGTCCCGTTGACCACCTCTGTCTGACCATATGTCTGTGGATGAAATGTTGTGCTCTTCTTCAACCTTGTGTCCATAAACTCCCATAAACTTGACCAAAACTTCCCAACAAATCGAGAATCTCGATCAGATACAATAGAAGTGGGTAAACCCAAAATGAACCCATACATTCTGAAAGAACAACTTTGTTGTCTGTTCAGCTGTAACCTGCTTGTTACATGGTATCAAAATACACATTTTACTGAACCTATCCACAACAACATGCAAATAATCATGACCTTTTCTAGATTTTGGCAATCCCCCAACAAAGTCCATGGAAACACTTTCCCAAGGACGAGAAGGAATTGGAAGTGGAGTGTACAAGCCTAATTTTCTATTACTGGGCTTGCTTGTAGCACACATAGTACATCCCTTGATACATCTAGAAACCGTCTCATGCATTCTTTGCCAATAGCAGAACCTTTTCAATTGTGCAACTATTTTACTTACACCAAAATGACTTGATATGAGAGAAGTATGTGCTTCTCGAATTATGTTAACTCTTTCAGTTTGTGGAATGCATAACTTTCCCAAATGATATAAGAGTTGGTACTTTACATAATAATCCAATTCTTCTACTTGCTTTCCATGACTTAAAGTTGCATATACATCTTTATAATATACATCTTGAGCATATTGTTCAATGTAACTTTCATGCATTACTGAATTATGCTTAAGTATAGTAGATGCATTTATGATTGGTCTTAATAACATGTCTGCAACCTTAATGTGTATGCCTTTCTTATATCTGATGACAAGATGAAATTGTTGTAGAAAACCCATCCACCTATAATGTCTTGATTGCTGCAATTTAGTTTGTGATTGCAAATATTGAAGTGGTTGATGATCTGTATGTATGATTGTTTCTTTACCCATTAGGTAATGTTTCCACTTTTTCACACTTTGTGCTAATGCATACAATTCTTTATCATACGTGGGATAATTAATTACTGCAGAAGCAAATATCTTAGAATGATAGCATATGGGTTTTCCATGTTGCATCAACACTGCTCCCATGGCATAGTCACTGGCATCTGTCTCAATCTCAAATGGATGTTGAAGATATGGCAGTGCTAGTACTGGTGTTGTACTGATTTTCTCTTTTAAGGTGTTGAAGGCTTTCTGTTGTTTGCCTCCCCACTGAAACACTTGTTTCAATCCTGTTAAAGCATGTAATGGAGCTGCAATCAAAGAAAAGTTAGCAATAAACTTTCTCCAGTATTGTGCTGCCCCTAGGAAACTCCTAACCTCTGTAGCAGATTTGGGTTTAGGCCAGTTCACAATGACTTCAACCTTAGAGGGATCTATCTTCAATTCACCACCCCCTACAATATGACTCAAATAATTTAAAGATGTTCTGCCAAATTCACATTTTGACAGTTTTACATAGAGATTTTCTCTTTTTAAAACATCTAAAGTCTGCTTTACATGCTTTACATGGTCTTCCCATGTCTTACTAAAAACAAGAATGTCATCTAAATAAACAATTACAAAATCATCAATAAATGGTCTGAGTACATCATTCATAACTCTCATAAATGTAGCAGGAGCATTAGTTAAGCCAAAAGGCATAACCAACCATTCATACAATCCTTGCTTTGTCTTGAAAGCAATCTTCCATGCATCTTGTTCTGCAACTCTGACCTGATGATAACCACTTCGCAAGTCTAACTTAGAAAATTAAATTGTTTCTTTCAACTGATCTAATAAATCATCAATATGAGGAAGAGGATAACGATTCTTGATCGTTATTTTATTTAGTGCTCTATAATCAATGCACATTCTCCACGAACCATCTTTCTTTCTCACCAGCACGATTGGAGATCCACATGGTGATGTGCTTGGTCGTATAAACCCTTTATCGAGCAACTCCTGTACCTTCTTCTTTATCTCTGCATTCTTTAGAGTTGACAATTTGTACATTCCAATGTTAGGTAATGGAGCATCTTGTTGCAAATAAATATCATGTACTATTTCTCGCTTGGGTGGCAGACCTTTTGGTTCTTGAAATAGAACATCATACTCTGAAACAACTTTAACTAAATCAACTTTCTGTTTAGAATCACAGCCTTCAAATGCATTGGATTTTTCAGGATTATTTTCCTTTACAACCATTAGTAAAAATTGCTTACTTGAATTCACAATTCTTTTCATCTGTCCTAAGTTTATGAGAGAATAGTTACCCTTGAGTTTATGAGCTCTTACAATATAATCTATTCCATCTTTAGTGAGTTAATACTTATTTTCAGCTCTATAGAAAATAGCTTTCCTATCATACAAGTGTGGACTTCCCAAAACAATACCACATATATCCAATGGAACTATATCTAACTCAACCTCATCTACAAATGTTGATCCAATAGCAAACCTAAGTTTACATTGTCTCGTTACTTGTAGCTTTGTTTTATCACACACCCAACCTAATGGATATGGCTTCTCATGAGGTTTTGTTTGTAATCCCAACTTCTTTACAACTGTTTCAGAAATCAAATTTACTTGTGATCCACTATCAAACAAAGTATTAATCTTATTGTGCTTGGAAATTACTCTAATACGAAAAATCTCATTTCTTTCCCTCTCATTACTTTCATTATCAATAGATTGTGCAGAATTACTTGTGGATGCTTCAGAATATTTACCTTTAATACCTATGGTTGTAACTATTGTTTCATTGCCTGAATCTGATCCCAAGTCCTTCTGAATAGCTGCAACATTATTTTTCTTCCTTCCACCGAACTTCTTAAGTCTCCATTTTGGATGCAAAAGCCAGCAGTGTGCCTCATTGTGTCCTTATTTCTTGCAATGACTGGATGAAGGTTTATGCTTTTGTACAATGTTTCCTTTCCTCTCCTTCCATTTCAGTTTCTTCTTTTCCTTTGCCTTTTGGAGGGGAAACTAGAAAAGGTTCCTCTGCTCCTTTGTCTAGTTTAGGTGTTGAAGTGCTTTCACCTTGACCCTTCTTAAACTCCGGATACATCTCTTCCACCATGGCTCACATGGCCATAAAATTGTCAATGAACTGAGATTTTGATCCCAGTGGACCTTCTTCTGTCATTCTTCTCTGAGAAAAGACTCTTCCAATCTCTGGATTAGCCTCAACAAGTTCTCCTTCTCCTAGTCTAAGTTGTAATCTAGTTAGCATTCAAAATCTAGCATAAGCTTGTCTAACCTTAACAAAACCAAAACCAAATGCCCTGATACCACTTGATCTGAAAATGAGATCTTAAATCAATATTAAGGTATTACAGACTCATGTGCAGGAATGCCTATATTACTTAGTGCAATGGATCGAAAATATTGCGAATAATATAGACAATTAACAGTCAGAAAACATAACAGACACACACATCAACACAACAAATAATCAAGGAGTTCACCAGACTTCCTGGCTACGTCTCCTGGTCCAGCTTTCAGTGTCGACCTCTATATTATGTCTTTAAGAGCAGAATATTACAAGTGTGAGCTCAAGCAAAGTCTCAACACAACAACAATGATATTACACAGGTATTTCACTCGAAAACCTCGAGTTTAAAGAGTACACAGACTCTCCCTCTTAGTGCCTCTGATCAACTGTTCGTAGCTGCGTTTTCTCTGACTCTATCTTTGAGCAACTACTTCTCTGTCTTCTGGTTTCTCTTGCTCCCCTCTCTGTCACTACCCTCTGTTCCGCCATTGGATGGCTTTTAAGCCCATTGGCCTTGTCTATTGGCCTTCCCTCCTCGGGCTTTCGGGCTCTCGGCCCCTGTCTGTTCATCTCCCTTTTGAGCATTAAACACTCATTGTAATAAACGCTTAATGCACCAGACAGTTTCTTTTAGAAATAGAAGGATCGGCAGGTGCGGTGAAACCGACCGTTCGGTCTTCCTCCGCACAAATGCGCTGATATAATACATATTTAGGCCTTATTTAATTTTTATTGGAAATACATAGAATACATTGAAAAACAGTGAAAAACTAGACAAAACACTGCCTAGTGGACTTCAAATTTTATAGAATCGCACCTATAACACCATCGGGTCCGCCTTTTATGGCTGTCGCAAGCCCTTTGTATTCCACACTGTTGATCTACCCGATCTCCGATCCAATGGTTGACAGACATTTTAAGTGGCCTACGTGCACGGAGATTACCCGTCTGAAAAAGTGGTTTTCTCTCTCCTGTAGTGTGCTACACGTCAGCTGGTGTATGGAATTGAGCAGAGCCCGTCCAATACCACTTACCGCTTGAAGGCTGCCCGAAATACTATTTAACACAGAACCCAGATAACATAAGTTGTATTCATAAATCCTTTCGGGTCCGTGTTTTATCACTGTAGCGCCATATGCCATGTCTCCTTTGTATTTCGGTTTTGTAACGGAAATACACCAATACACAGAAAAATACCGACAAACACTTTTATATCGGAACTCAAATATTATAGGGTCGCATTTATAAACCTATCGGGTCCGCTCATTGCATACATCGCACGTCGCTTCACTTCCTCGATCTCCGATCTTTGATCACTCCGATCGGCCTTATCGGCTATCGGCGTATCGCTGTTTCATGGTCCATTGGCATCACCCCTTTGTATTTTGCGATGCGATAAGTCACAATCGCATATCGCTGAGTCTTTGGGCCTGCGGTTTTGGCCTTTCCCCTTTAAATCTGCGATGTGATATATGCGGTCTCCGCCGTTGATCTGCGTGCCGATCCAACGGTCCACATTATATCGCTGGATCGCAGTTGCAACCTACTCAGGGTTAGCGCCGATATGCCCTGCTGACCTCCACCGATGCGATCTGCCGATTTGATCTGGACCGTTGATCTCTCTGATCCAACGGCTCCTGTGCAGCGCCATTTGAACCTCCACTTAGCTCTATTTCCACCAATTCTTAGTGTTTTCCATGCGATAGTGTTTTCCGATATTCAAAGACTTAGAGGTTTAGAGGGTTTAAGATCCATTTTGGATCACCTAACTTAAGGGATTCTTTGTTCTTTATGATTTCTATAGATGATTTGTTAAGGGTTTTTCACAAATTACACCATCACTCACAAATTTGACTAAGGGGGCCGTTGAGTGGTTTGATTCAACATAAAAGTGTTTTGAGCACTTCAAGTAGGTGATGTGCACATACCCTATGTTGGCAATACCATATTTCTCCAAACCCTTTGAGTTGGAGTGTGATGCTTCGAGAGAGGGGATAAGACTTGTTCTTATGCAAGATAAGCACCGCATTACTTTTGGGAGTAGAAAATTAATAGGCGCAAAGAGGAGTTATTTTATTTATCATAGAGCGTTGTTGGGCATTATGCATGCCTTAGATAAATTCAAACCATACCTAGTTGGGGGTAATTTTATCATCAAAACAGATCATAACAACTTCAAATATTTCATGAACTAGAAGGATCTAAATGATAGGCATCATAAGTGGGTCGGTAGATTACATGCATATGATTTTGACATTGTATATGTCAAGGCGAAGAAAATTGTAGTTGTTGATGCACTTTCTAGGAGGCCTCACATATGTTCTTGGTGGGGATTTTTATTGATTGGAGGGAGTTAATTGCAGTAGAGTATTACGAATATTCATGGGCTACAACAGTTGTGGAAGGCACAATTATTGGTGTAAGATATACAGTGGTAAATGAGTTGATTATGTCTAAGAGTAGAATTTATTTGGTGCCTTCTTCACAGCTTAAGGTAAATATATTGAGTTATTTTGTTTTATTTTAATAAATAAAATGTCAAATCAACGCACACTAACTATTGTGCATTTTCTATTGGCAGGACATTTCATGATGCACCTATGGCTGGTCAATTGGGTTTCTTTTAATATATAGGAAAATCTAGGAGAGATTGACATGGAAAGGACTTCAAAATGAAGTCCTTAAGTATGTTAGAGAGTGTCTTACTTGCTAGCAAAACAAGAATGAGCATACTTATCTAGCTAATCTACTTTAGTCCCTACCTATTCCTAATCAGAAATGGGAATCTATCTTTATGGATTTCATCACAAGGCTACCTAAGGTACTAGGTAAAGATTGCATCTATGTGGTGGTTGACACGTTGACTAAGTTTTCACACTTCTTTTTCATTTCAACGACTTATACGACAACGTAGGTAGCTGAATTGTTTTTCACTGTGATTTTCAAGTTGCGCCAGATGCCCAAAAACATTGTTAGTGATAGGGACAAGTTTTTGAGTATGTTTTGGTAGGATCTCTTCATATTTAGTGGGACAGAGCTCACTCCTAGAAATATCTACCACCCACAAACAAATGGTCAAACAGATATAGTGAACAAAATGGGTGAAGGGGTATCTTAAGAACTATGTTTTTGGACAACAACAAATGGATACACCTTGGTGAGTATTGCTATAATACTACTTATCACATGTTTGTCAGAATGTCCCCATTCATGGATTTATATGGGTATGAGGCTCCTAACTTCATGGATCTATTGTTTGTGTATAATAGAGTTCCTAAGGCAAAATACTTACTACAAGAGAGCCAAGGCATCATGAAGACACTGAAGGAAAATTTGCAATAGGCACAAAACTAGCAGAAGTTTTATATTGATCAACATTGGATAGAGCACACTTTTGAGGTTGGGGACATAGTTTATTTGAGATTGTATCCATCTAGACAGTCCACTCTCAAGAAGAGTGGAGCAAAGAAACTCAAGCCTAGGTTTTATGGACCATTTAGAGTATCTCAGAGGGTTGGAGAGGTTTCCTATGAACTTGAGCTACTAACTAGCAACAAGGCTCATAATGTATTTCATGTATCCAGACTCAAAAAAGCACTTGGTCATAACGTGGTTCCCTCATTTGAGTTTCCATTGTTGGATGAGGAAGGGAAGTTGATGTTGATTCCAAAAGCCATCCTTGATATTACATAGATGACTCTTCATAAGAGGGTCATCAAAGAGTTTCCTATCAAATGGAAGAACTTTCTAGTAGAGGCTGACACATGGGAAAATGAACAGATATTGTAGCATCCAGAGTTGAGATTGCTTGAGGACAAGCAATTTTGGAAAGGGTGGATTGCAATGTCCCATTCCCATCTAATGGAGTTGGTGAATGCCTAGCCTATCAGTTAGCTCTCGTAGGCTATTGGGTTAGGGTTAGAGAACCTTGGAGGTAATTAAGCCAGTAGTTTGGCAGTTTTTTATGGTCAGTTGAGATCTCACTTGGGTTTATGAGCATGATGCCTTTTTCTAGAATGATTTCGAGATAGTTTTCTAATACTTACTATTTTTAGTAACTTAATTTCGAGCATCGATTGAGCCAGTGGGCAGGGTTACTATTTTTAGTATTGTCGATGGGTTCAATTTTGATCACTATCTCATCATTTTATATAGTTCAGTGGTTTAAATAAAATAACGATAAGTCATTAGGTAATAAAGTTAAATCAAAGATTTAACTTTATTGTTATTTTAATATTTTTAATGAAGAGACTGTAAGGGTAGTTTTAAAATGAAATATATTTTATTTAAAAAAATGAGGACTTTAATTGTGAGATTAAAAGTGATTTTATGTAGTCCCACATGGTGTCATGGAGAGGGTAGAACTTCTTGGGTTTCATTTCATATTTTGGTTTTTATATTTGATTTCGTCATTTTTGGAGGAGATTACTTCTTTAAACCTACCTGGGTATTATTTATTTTGATCATACATTGTAATCTTGGTATTGTTCATTGTGACCATACATTGTAATCTTGGGTATTGTTCATTTTGATCATTGTGCTAGGAAGCGCTCTACAACCTAGTATGGGGGAGATGTCTAGGATGTTAGATGTGTGGTAGATAAATAGTGAATATTTTCAAAATGTCACACTCATCAGTGTACATATGTTATGTTATGTTATGTAAGCATTTTGACTTGGTCAAATTACATTAAAAAATAAAATAATAATAATAAAAAACTAATATTTAAAATGTCCATGGGGTCTTGGATAAACAACAATCAGATGCTCTGTTAAAGCATTCCTTGATGTGAAGTCACCGGTTCAATTCCCCACACCGATTGGGGTGATATATTGGACATGATGAAGATTTAGTCTTTCCAAGCTTACAAAAAAAAAAGAAAAAAAATAATAAGTAAAAAAAATTGAGATAACCCATGATTTTTCCCATGATATTCTTCTCTGATGGTCAAATTACATAAAAAAGGTAAAATTTAAATAAAATTAAATAATAATAGTAATTATTATTATTTAATTAAAATAAAATTGAAATACAATAGTAAAGATATGGATGGAGGTTTTTCGGCTCCATTTTTTTTCACAATCCGTGGTTTTTCCCATGGTATTCTTCTCTAATGTAGTTTATTTAAAAGTATCATTCACTAATGTGAGAATTCATTGCAATAAAAGTTTTTAGCTAGATCAAAGTAAATCCTAATTTCCACCACAAATATCATAATCCTGAGCAATTTTCATATGTGATTTGGACAATAAAACCACTTAATAAATGCACACTACACAAAGACTTTATAGCTCTACAAATGCATATCTTCTAGGTAAAACTTGGAAAAAACAACCTTGCTCACTTTGTTTCAATAGCTTCAGATTTTTCTAGGTTGTTTTGTATGTTATGCATTTTATTTTATATGTTTGAAATTTTATTCTTGTGCATGAAGAAAAATGCGAGCATGAAAGAAATAAAATCCAATGTATGCAATCCTATATTTTGTTTATATTTATTTTTCCGCATTAAAATTTATTAGAGTTACTTAGATTACATTGTGTTAACTATTAGTTTTAACTTCCATATAAAATTTAGTAGAATATGTCTCACAAATAGTTTAGATACAACTATTATTAAGTTTTATTTAAAAGATCAAATGATAACAATAAAAATAAAATTAAAATAGAAATAATTAATATCCTCTACTCCTACAAAAACATAAATATATATTCTTATTAAATTTTATGATGTAATAAAGTTTATTAATTTTTATCGTGTAACAACAAAACTTCAACTACATAAAATCTATATTACATAAAGTAATTTAAAATATTTTTTTATTTTATATATATTTTAATTTTTATAAATTAATATAAAATTTATTTATTATTTAAAAAATAATTTAATAAATCAAGATTTACATTTCTAATTTCCCATGACAATCTTGGAGCAATTTCCATGAATTAACATCACTTTCTGAAATACAAATTAAATTAAAACAATGTATAATGCCTTTTATACTGCATTCTTTATGGGAATCCTTGTTATGCCTTTTATACTGCATTCTTTGCTCCATGAATTAACATCACTTTCTGAAATACAAATTAAATTAAAACAATGTATAATGCCTTTTATACTGCATTCTTTATGGGAATCCTTGTTATGCCTTTTATACTGCATTCTTTATAGGAATCCTTGTTATGGAGCAATTTCCGTGCATTAACATCACTTTTGTTTTTTGAAATACAAATTAAATTAAAACAATGTATCAGCCTTTTAAACTCCATTCTTTATGGAATCCTTTTTATGGACATGCATTAACATCACTTTTGGTTTTAACAATGTATAATGCCTTTTAAAGGCCATTCCTTAAAGATTTGATCTACTTTTTAATTTTATTTTTCTTAATTCAAATTTATTTTTTAAATTCATATAAATTTGCACAATTTTTATAGATATATTTCATTAAAACAAATATAAATACGCCTTTAATTCAAATTTATTTTTTAAATTCATATAAATTTGTACACCATTTTTATAGATATATTCAATTAAAACAAACATAAATAAACCCTAAATATAAACTAAATTTGATGGATATTTTGTCGGTCTTTCACATTATAACTAAATTTTGATAAAATTTATCCCTGTACGCTGGAAGTCGATGGCTAAACCAAATCTGTTAAATTCAAATTGGCATAGTCTAAGGATTATGTCTTTTTGTCTTAAAAGTTAGAGAAATTCCAATGATAATTTGGAAAAAATCTGATAGCGATTTTTGATCTGTTAAATTTAAATTGGCATAGTCTAAGGATTATGTCTTTTTGTCTTGAAAGTTAGAGAAATTTCAGTGGTAATTTGGAAAAAAATTGATAGTGATTTTTGTAAATCCAACTAAAAACGGTTAAACTTCATAATTTTAGATGTCTTAGAAGTTTTTGATAGTGTTGAATCTATTTCCATCATCAAAAACATGATTCAAACACAGCCTTTACAAGATTTTTTGAAGTTTTTTTGCCTAGATTCCGGCCAGTTTTGGGAATCCACTTTGTCAAACTTCATAATTTTAGATGCCTTTGAAGTTTTTGATGGTGTTGAATCTATTTCCACCATCAAAAACATGATTCAAACACTGCCTCTACAAGATTTTTTGAATTTTTTGCCCAAATTCCGATAACTTTTGAGAATCCACTTTTGACCGTCTAGACAATTCCTCCGCTTCCACAAAGTACTCTATTCAAATTTATTTTAAACTAGATCTAAAATATTTATGGTCCTTCAATTCTTTTTTTTTAATTTACATAAATTTAAACACAATTTTTATATAGATATATTCCATTAAAACAAATAAAAATAAGTTTCACAAAGTACTCTATTCAAATTTATTTAAACTAGATCTAAAATATTTATAGTCCTTCAATTTTTTTTTTTTAAATTTACATAAATTTAAACACAATTTTTATATAAATATATTCAATTAAAACAAATAAAAACAAATTTTTATTTACAAACCGAAAATTTACTTGCAAATAAATTCTAAACACCAGAAACCAAAATTAGTGATATATTCCATTAAAACAAACCTAAATACTTTCTCAGTGTTTGAAATTATAAACAAATTTCGATAAAAATTTACCCTGGAAGCCGAAATTATAACCAAATCTTGATAAAATTTATCACCGTACGCTGGAAAGATCTGTTACATACACCTCCATAAATGCCTCAATTCATTTTCAACCCTACACGGAATTGAAAATACATGTACTATTTCTCGTTTGGGAATTCTTCCAAATCATTCTCCAGGGCGTTGTTCAGCCATTTATAAGCCTCGTCCATCAACGAAGGGCTCAATCTGATCATCAGAACGCAAAATTCATGTTCATTCAGAGCCCCGTCGCCGTCCAAATCCCCCTCCTGCATCATCGCCCGTAGCTCTGAATCAGTCAGGGAATCCAAACCTAACAGAGCCGAATTCCTCTTTAAGCTCTCCAAAGTTATGAGTCCCAGCCGGGGATCTGCCAGAAGACGGAAACCGTTACAGAGCTCTGCCATGAACTCGCGCTCTCCCAATTTCTCCGCCATAAGTGGCAGGAAATCCTCGAATTCTGCCATTCTTTTCAATGCCGAAACCCTAATTGAAACCTCAATTTCGTCTTTAATGCAGGCGAATGGGCTTAAAGCTTGAACTGTGTTGTGAATTTGGGAGGGTTTGTGGTATTGATATAGCCTCCATAGTCGGCCCGCGAAGAAACAGGGCACCGTGACTCGGCCACGAATTGTGCGCTGCAAGAAATAGTGAGGAAATTGCATGTGCGCCGTCCAGAGGATTCAGAGCTGTGAAGGAGCCATCACAGCCTTAAAGAAAAAGTGGATTCCCAGGGGACTCGAGATGGTCTTCCATTGAAATTATAAAGGTGGGACTTTCGGTGAAAGGCGGGAGCTGTTGGTTGGGTCCGCGTTCCGTGAGATTGACGATCGGAGATCGAGTCGCATGAAGGTAAAAAGGGATTTATGATGGCAACTCAAATGATGAGCATTTGGAATGAAGTTCAATATGAAAAAAAATAGTAACACATTTTGAAATATTTTGGAAATGAATTATTCAAACAATTGACTTTATTCATTTTGATATAACATATTTTAAAATATGTAATGAAAATATTTAATTTCTGGAGTATTTATCAAAGTTTGTGAATATTTCACATTCTAAATCAAGTAGTCCAAATAATCTATTCAATATGACATCATCCTAACAACATCATCTTAATGATATTATATTTATATTATTATTGGTATAAAATTTTAAAGAAATTTTTACTCTAAATCAAAACAAAGGATATTAATAAGGAGTTTAATGGATTATTATTTTTACTTATTTTATAATGAGTTTAATCATATTTTTGTAATGTTAATTCTTGGATGTATTGGGTAATATTTATCACTATTATCTATCCTTAAACACCAAAGCAATTTTTTAGTCTTTCTTTTAACAAAAATATGAATTTTTGGAAATATTTCAAACATCTCACTTTTAATTTTCATAAGGTAGGCCCAAACCTTCCTCGATGCATCATTTATGAAAGTGATAAAACATGAAGCTCCTCCTAAAGACTTAACATTCACTGACCCAAACATAACATAATGTATTAATTCTAATAAATTTGTTTTTCTTTCATGACAACCTCTTATAAAAGAAACTATTCGTTGTCTACCATAAATACAATGCTCACAAAGATAAGTTCATAGGATTTCAATCTTAGAAGTAGATTTTTACTAACAAGAACTTTTAGGCACTTTTCATTCATGTGGCCCAAGCACTTATAGCATAACTCCACTGAGCTTCCTTCTTTTGCAACAACAAATCCATTTGATATCTATGTTGTTTCCCTCATTGTATAAGATAAGATAAGATAATATAATTGTATTTATGTCCAACTAATGACCACAAAGTAGGGCAAAGGGACTGTTGAGTACAATGATGTATATACAAAGCGGGAGAACCAAACGGTCTCCTATAAAACATACAATGCATGAAGTAAATCAACATCTAGCCCTAGCGGAAAAGATCCAGGAGCTAATAGGTTTGAGGATCAAATCCTCTCCTAACATCCGAGGCTGAATGAATAACACTAAAGAAACTCAACAAAGTCTGTCGACCCAATGAAGAGTCGGTGGCAAGTGCAGATTGTCCACTAAATAGTTTCCTGGGGGGCTTCGCGCACTGTTGAATGCTGGAGGACCTAGTCCATCTCCCACGAACGGATCTAAGATGGATCTGTCGCTGAGATCTCGTGTGGCAGGGTGAGGTCCCACAGATCGTCACTAATCTGGAGTCTGGATACGTATTTGTATCAATCAATCTCTTGGTGCCCCTGTTTGAAGGTAGTACCCTGAAAAATGTCGTGATCCTCTATGTGGGGTCTGGTCTGTTGTGAGGCTGAAGAATATGTGCTCGGAACCTGAGAGCCTCATGCATATATAGGGTCAAACATCTATGATCGGGATACCTGAAAAAGTCTGCGAGGGTCCGGGAATCTCTGAACAAGAAAAGAAACCTTCCTCTGATCTCATAGTAGACAGGGCATCCAAGAATGAAGTGCACCTCAGTCTCCACTTCCTATAAATGATATACCTGGCAGAGTTTGTCTGGTCCATCCACTTGGTGGTTCGTCTCTACTCGAAGTCTATGAGAACCTACTCTAAACTGGCCTAGAGGAATGTGAAGAGCATGCATCCAGTGGTGAAACATATACTGGGGTCGAACAATGAACTCGTCTCTCAACTCCAAGAAGTGCTCAACGTAGAAGGCCATCTTTGGGCACAACCCTCTCGGAGGATTGACCCAGGTGACCTAGACGAACTGCCTATAGATGTCCTCCCTAATGATCTTGTTTAACTCATGTCTAGTAGGTAAAAGGTGACTACGAGCATCCAAGGAATATCGGAAAGGAGGGAAATGTTCCAACTGAATTCCCACTGACTCTAAGAGATTTGAAACTCCTGTAAACCAACCTTTGGCTCGCCCTGAGGGAGTAGAACGTGCAATAGTCTTAGAAGAGCAATATGCCAAGTAAGGATAACAGTCCCTACTCTTTATCGAGTCTGCAAAGCCTTGGACACGATGCAAGAATGAAACCAATCTAAAGACCGTCTCAAGCCGAAAGGGCTGAGCTCCAAACTCTGCAAGGGTGATGTGTTGCAATATTTTCAGGTTGCACCTAATGATGTGGCAGAGAAGAAGAATATGGACTCTCTTAGCTGAAGCCCAATTAGACTCAAGTAAAGACGATCCCCAAATCTCTAAGACATATAGAACAGTGGGACGGATAAAGGTGTCCATGAGGCTCATCTTGGAAGAGATGTCCTGGAAATGATGTCGAAAGCACTATCTCTCGAGAAGGGCTAAGGATCCATATCCTTTGTTGATCTAAGGCTAAAGTGCTAGTTGCAAACTGAAGCGAGGGCCTGAGAATTGCACCCCCAAGTAAGTATATGTATTGGTGATCTCAATCTCCTCCCCTCTAAATAGAAAGTGAAGGTCTGAGGTTTTCTTCAGCCCATTGAAGATCATAACCTTGGTTTTACCCAGGTTGACCGTCAATTGTCGATAATCGCAAAATAGAGCTAAGGCATCCAGCTGCCTCTGTAATCCTTCTCGGGATGAGGAGAGGAGGACTATGTCGTCAGCAAAGAGTAAAATAGATATTAGAACCTGGTGAAGAAGGCATCCAACAATATCCTGGATATGCTCATGAAGAAACGCTTCCAACTCATCAATATAGATCCCAAACAGTATAGCAGACAGTGGACAACCCTATTTATCCCAATAGCGCTTCGGTTGAAATCATACATCCCATGGGCCACGTGAAGACGATCAAGAACAGACTCATATATGCGCATAATAGTTGTCAATAGGGTTGCAGAGATGCCAACATCTCTGAGTCTCTGGAGCAAGGCCTCCCTTGGAAAAAGGTTCATGTCTTGAGTCCTTTAGCCATCACAAACAACCCTTTACTAACTTTCCAGCCACCTTCCCCAAAGATTGTAGAGTAGCCTTCATCATCTAATTGCCCCATAGAGATCAAATTCATACACATCTTTGCGACATGTGTTCATTTTTGAGTTAACATGTTCTTTGCTTAGGTCAGTTACTTCATTAATCCATTAGCCCATTATTAATTCCATTAATCCATTAGCAATCACATTAACCTTTATCATATGACAATAACTGATGAAAGAACATCAAACATAAATGCAGAAGACGAACAAAGACAAGAGGACATCAGATTTGGCGGATGCTAGGGAAAAACCCAAGATGGGGAAAACCCTTTGATCAATTCTTCTTATTATTATATCAAATGTTCACTAGAGAGAGAGTAAAGAAGTCAAAAATGACTTGCCAAAACAGAGTCAAAACAACCCTGTCAAATCTGCAGTTAACAACAGTCAAATTCTACCCTAACCAAAAAGTCAATGATGGTCAATGAAGTAGCAAACAGTCCTCTATAGAGCTTAGTCAAAGGCAGTCAAACTCGACCTTCTGAAGTGGTTAGATTCAGCCCAAAATAGTCATGAAAACAACGATCAAACTTGGTCAAAATCTGTGGTTAGCTCTGCAGTCAACCCTACGATTGGTCTATGATCAAAGTCAACAAAATGCCTCGGTTCCTCAACCAATAGATGTAGCCTACCAAAAACGAAATTTTGGTACAAAAACCGCAGTCAAAGGAGGTTAAACCACCCCTAGTCAACACTGGTCAAATATGCAACAGTCTCTAAAATTTCGGCCCTGTAGTTCACACTGCAATTTGTCCTTCTGCTACCATACATGTGAGGAAAGAGATGCCCAATAAATTATACGAACCAATCATATGAGGAGAGAGAAGAACATGTGAGTGAGGTGCCAAATGAGGTTGGAGGTCTCTCTTATTTATAAAAATCGTTGAGGGTGAAGTGACATGTCTCTTGGGCTTCATGAGCCTACATGAAGATGTGTCTGACCTTGACAATTTGCACATGTGTGGGCATAAATTCAAAAACACATTTCTGCTTGTCCAAATTTGATGATATTTAGGTCAATTTTGGTCCTCTTGAAAAGAGGAATTCAATGAAATAATCATCTCCATTAAATGAGTTTTTCAATAGTGGAATTTTTCCCTAGTTGACAATTTTAATGATCCCTCTCAATTAGGGAGAATTCCACCTGCCAATACATCCATCATCATGCCATTCTATCATCATATACCATATTTGCATCTTGTCTCTACTGTGTTTAACACTGATGTAACAATGAAGAAGAATTGATTGAGAGCGAGTTAGAAGACCTTGCCACTCTTCACTAACAAAAGTTAGTCCATGGGTAGAACCCTAATTGGATTTGATCCCAAATCAAGTTGTTGAACACCATGCATCCTAGTCATAGGGACTACGGCAGTACACAATGCGTCCATCGGTAGTAATATGGTCCCTAACCACTTTTCCCAACTCATTGGGTAGGATGATGCTAGGGAAACAACAGGGAAAGAATAAATCACATCCTCCTCACAACCACACATAGGGAAAGGATAAACCACATCCTATAGTCACATGTCACAACCATCGTAGGGAAAGGATAAACCACATCCTACGTGCATGCAAACCACCGAGAGTAAGGAAAGGATGAACCACGTCCTACATGCATGCCAACCAACAATTGTAGGAAGGATCCTACACATGGGGAAAGGAAGAACCACGTCCCACTGACATGTCAACCATCGATCATAGGGAATGAGCATCCTACATGTGGGAAAGGATGAACCAATCCCACCGACATGTCGACATGTGACAACCGAAAGATGCCTATATGCATCTCTCACTGGGGTATCTGCAGGAGAAGGTGAACCACTCATCCTTCTCATATGCTATTGGAGAAGGTGAACCATTCATCCTATGCATGACCTCCTCTCTCTTGTGTGTGTTGCCTTGTTTTTATTAATTAATAGATTTATTGTTCAATTGTGTTGCCTTGTTTTCATTAATTAATAGATTTATTATTCAATACTTTCCTTAGATTCATTGCATGAAATTTATGTTTGATACTTGGTTTAGTAGTGTGTTACACGGTTGTCCACTTATATTGATATCTAATGAATTGCACATATAATTATTGCATAAACCCTCTGACCATAGGAACAAAGTGAAAGATTATGACCTATGGCTTTGATAGTTGCAATCCCTATAGGTTTCAATTCAAATGAAGAACTCTTGTATTACCCACTTAGTTGGTTTGTATTTCTGGATAGAGTAGGATTTAGTCCTACACATACCGTGTTTGCAACTCAGAAGCCTAAGTCTCGAATTGATAATTTAATATAATAAAATTGATGCATATAAATTGCCAGACATATTTGGCGTCGTTGTCGAAGAGATGCTAAAGGCATTAGAGCATCAATGGTTTGATTCTTTTGTCCTTCCTTTTTTATCTTTTTATTTCTACATCATGATTTTTGTAGCACCAACATTTACAACTTGGAGGAGGAGAAACAATAAGATGAAGGGTAAGAAGATGCACGTTCACTTTAGTGAGTTTCTCCGAGACCTCCTGTTGGAACAATGTATTTCATTGATTTAAGTGTGCTTTCTTTTGCTATGCTATAAAACATGAGTAATTGATTCATGGAAAGGAGAATATAACTTATGTCAAAGGAAACTTGGTCACAACAAGGCCTTGGTAACATAATGGGTTCAAGTACACAGTCATTGCCAAGATTGATTAAGTTTTCTTTGAATGTGGTTTATTTTATTTCTACAAGTTAATTTCATTCATATATTAAAAGTGGAAATATTAAAGGATAGGTAATGTTGACACCTAATCATCAGGATTGGGTGAACAAATGTAATTGATGTAAATAAATAATAGAAAAGATGAAGAGTCACCGGGAGATGAAATGAACAGTCTCTCCCTCATGTATATAATAAAGACCAACCTGAATGAATATCATGAATTGTTTTGAGGAGTTGCCTCCTGGCCTGACATGGTATCAGAGCCAGCTCTATATTTGGCATTACAGTTTGCCCTTGTAACTCCCTCCTGGCCTATGTTCTGCCTATTTTGTAGAACTCACACCTTTGTCTTTATTAGTACATTGTCATATGCGTTTTTTTATTTCTGATATTATGAGCCCTGTGGCAAAGATGAGAGTATAGTGGAGGGATTCTGCATCTTCCCACCCACCGAACACTGGCATCTCCATTCTTGGTCCTCTCGTCATAAAAGCGCTGCTCCTCCTGCTATTGCCCAACATTTTCTCTGCTTTACATAAAAGTGCTTCTCCTCCTGCTGCTGCCCGACGTTTTCGTTGTTTTACATAGACATTGCTCCTTCCAGTCTCAAGCACAAACTCCGCATACAACACCATACGCACTGTCAACTACTCAACCCACGGTTTTTGCTGTGTGTTATCACCGTTTTTGTTGTGTGGAATGCTTGACTCAAACACTGCTTAGCTAACCTGTCTCGAATACACTCCATACCCCCGCAAAACAATTGTTTGTCGCCCCAGAAATCCATCGCAAAGGCATTTCAAAAGCTCTTCTCTGTTCATTATTTTTTGGGGTTCGTCACAAATTTCAACGGATTCCAATGGAGAGGAATTTAATATGGTAACGTTTACTTGCCTGACTGATGAAGAGGGATTTCCTGCATTGTTGGCTGCTATGTGCTTGGCGATCCGCCTTGATGGGTTGAAGCATCTATGTTGGGTTGTTGTAGTGAATTGAGACAAGGTTTTGTGGGGGTTTTAGGATTGGAATGGTGGTCTAAACTTGGATCCATTCCGCTGCAAAGATGACAACGCCTATCTATCTGCTCTCAAATGCCTATGGTAATAATCCTCTCTTTGCATTCAGATTGGATGCTTTTCGTTGATTTGGTATGTTGCAGGAGTTTTCTAGCTCAAAGTTCTGTGGTTCTCTGAAGCTCTGTCCTATATATCAGAGTGCAATTATTATTATTATTATTTTTGCACCATAACTGTGTTTTTTTTTTCCACTAGAAGTATATATATATATTTTTTTTACAGTACACAGATTTTATAATGCATTCAATCATATCTATTGTGGGAGTAGTTCTCACTGGAAAGGAGAACTATCTTGAGTGGTCTCAGAAAATAAAACACACCCTCATTTTCAATGAGTTGTGGAAAGGATTGTGTTTTGGAGACGGAAACAAAGAGAAACAATAGCCTACCTCAGACAAGGAGTTTGCCATTTGGGAAAATAAGAACAGCAAAGCCTATGCATTAATTGCAACATCTGTAAGTGAAGAGGTGAGTCGACATATTTTGCCATTTTCAAATGCTTTCGAACCCTTACAAAAGCTGAAGGAACTCTATGACTCACACTCTGCACTTGAAGTTGTTCAACTCATGATTAAACTCTTCACTCTTGAATTACAAAATAATGATCCTCTTGCTTTTGCATCTGAAGTAAAATCTATAATGCACGATATCAAAGCCACTAAGGTTGAATTGGATATTCCTCTTATTGCTTTTCTCAAGGCACTTTATCCTACTTACTCCAATTATCTTGAGTCATTGCAAGCAAATGGATATCTCAAAGATTAATACCTTTGACTCTCTTGTGAAAAAATTTGCTGAAAGAGAGAAAGCTTTTGGAAAGAAGACAACCCCTGAATCTTTTGAACAGGTTGTGTGTCTTGCTCAAAGAGAAAAGAATCTTACTCAAGATTCTTCCAGAGGAAGAGGTGGATGGAGAGGAAGAGGAAGAAATTTCAGAGGCAAGGGGGGCAGACACTCTCAAGGAGAAAATTCAGATTTGCACTACATATGCTGCAAAAGAGATGGATCACATGATGCCTCCACATGCAAGTTACCTTGGGACAAAATTGAGCAGCGAAGAAACCAACCCAAAGGTAAAACTAATGATACACACAAAGGTAAAGCACCTGAATCCGCTCATTATGTTGTGGCACAATGTAATATTGGAGTAAATGAAGACTTATTTAATGCTTCACTTGCTTCTTGGAAAAATGATTGGTTGCTTGATTCAGGAGAAAATTGCCACATGACTCATAAAATAGATTTTTTTGAGGAATTTACTGACAATGTTGATGGAGCAGTATACTTTGTAGACCAATCAAAACTCAAGCCATCAGGGCTTGGCACAATCAAGCTTAAATTGCCTGGTCTTCCAGAGTTTCTTCTGCATCATGTTCTATATCTCCCACAGCTGAAGAGAAACTTACTGTCCTTGGTCCACATCCGCCAGCAAGGTCACTCCATTCATATGTTTGATGGCAAGCTTGAGGTGAGAAAAGCATCTGACCACTCACTTGTCATGAGGGGGATAGAAGAAGAAAGGCTTCTCAAGCTGCAAGGTACCTCTACTCGTGCTCAACATTTCTCATACAATTCTCATTATGAAGAAGGTACACTTCCATCAAGTTTATTATGGCATGCTACATTTGGACATTTGAACTATGACGGCATCCGCTTGTTGAAGAAAAATGATGTTACTGGTTTGCCTACAATTCCTAGGAAACTTAAGCAATGTGATGCTTGCATTCTAGGAAAGCATAGCAAACAGTCCTTTCATGATTCACATTCAAGAGCACATAGAAAACTTGAACTCATTCATTAAGATTTATGTGGTCCAATGCATGTTCCTTCTGCAAATGGAAATAAATATATGATGACATTTATTGATGACTACACCAGAATGTGTTGGGTTTATTTATTGAAGAACAAATATGATGCTTTTCAAACATTCAAAAACTTTCATACATGGATTGAAAATGATGCACAATCTCATATTGGCTCTATTCGCACTGGTAGTGGAAAAGAACACACTTCAAATGAATTTGAAAACTATCTTCGCCAACATGGGAACAAACATCAAACAACTGTGCCTTATAATCCCCAACAGAATGGTGTAGCTGAAAGAATGAATAGGACAATCTTAAATATGGTACGCTCCATGTTGTTCTTCAAAAATGTAAAAATAATGTTTTGGGCTGATGTAGTTCTATGTGTTGTATATATAAAGAATAGATGTCCATCTAATGCTATCAAAAACAAGACTCCCTATGAAATGTGGTATGGGCACATTCCTTCGGTAAAGCATCTCAGGGTCTTTGGTTCCACCTGTTATGCCTTGATACCAAAGGTACATAGAAACAAACTTGGTGCAAGAAGTCGTAAGTGTATCTTCCTGGGGTATTCAAACACCTCCAAAGCATATTGTCTCTATGATGAAGTCAATAAAAAGTTTGTTGTATCTAGAGATGTAATCTTTCTTGAATCATCCAAAACTGACAATGTTGTTGAGCGACAACTTGATCACTTGGATAGATTCACAAATGAAAAATCTTTTCAAGAATTTGATAATCAGATTCCACATCTTGAAGGGGGGGTTCCTATAATAGATCAACCTATGGAATCTTCTTCTGAAGCACTCTCTCCCCCGCATGAAACTCCAACAACGGATGATACTTTAAGTGATGTGAATGATAGAATTGGGAGACTCAATCTTGATTCAGACCCAACTCAATCAACGGAGCAGCCTGGACCATCTAAGAAAGGTCCCCCAAAGTGGCTGACAAAGACACTTGAAAGCGTTCATCCTGATGAGGTTGGAAAGGCAGGAACTAGAAATTCAAACTAGCAAAATGGAGGTGATGTAGATGACTCTGATTCACTTGTTGATATGGATGTTTCTTATGATTGTGAATTGAATTTGTCTACGGATTTTGAACCAAATTCCTTCAAAGAAGTTGCTTCTCATGATGAATGGAAAGAAGCGATAAAAAAGGAGTATGATGCCCTGATAAAGAATGGCACTTGGAAGTTGGTTGATCCTCCATTAGGAATCAAACCAATTAGCTGCAAGTGGGTCTACAAGAACAAGTATAAAGCTGATGGCTCACTTGACAAGCACAAAGCTAGGCTTGTGGCAAAAGGTTTTGCACAAAAGGAAGGGGTCGATTATGAGGAGACGTTTTCCCCCATAGCAAAATGGGCTACCATCCAGACACTCTTTGCCCTAGCAGCTCAGAACGGTTGGAAAGTCCATCAAATGGATGTAAAAACTGCTTTATTGAATGGAGATCTAAAAGAGAATGTTTTTATGTCCCAGCCTGAAGGATTTTCTATGAAAGGACATGAACATAAAGTATGCAAACTTGTGAAATCCTTGTATGGCCTCAAACAAGCACTGCGAGCCTAGTACGAAAAACTAACTAAGCATATTTTGAAACTCAATTTCAAACATTATGATCTTCATGATGCAACTTTGTTTGTCAAGAAGGTTGGCAAAACAGTTGTATATCTTGTGGTATATGTAGATGATCTTTTGATGACAGGGAACAATGAAAGCTACATTGCGTCCATAAAGAAGGAATTGAGGAAAGGTTTTGAAATGACTGATTTGGGCTATGTTCATTACTATCTTGGTATTGAAGTAACTCAACATCCGAAGTCCATATTCCTTTCTCAAAAGAAGTACATTGGAGATCTATTGAACAGGTTTGGCATGACAGAATGCAATCCTCTTACTACTCCAATGGAACAAAACTTAAAGCTTACATCCATTGAAGGAAAAAAATTTGAGGATGCAACAAAGTATAGACAGCTTGTAGGAAGTCTCAACTACTTAACTACTACCTGACCAGACATTTCGTTTGTTGTTGGAATCCTCTCCAAGTTTATGCAAAAACCTTGTGAGGGACATTGGTCTGCTGCAAAAAGAGTTCTAAGGTACTTGAAGGGAACTCAAGACTTTGGAATCAAGTATACACAGGTGGGCGACTTCAGCTTGATTGGATACTCTGATTTAGACTTCGATGGAGACAAAGAAAATGGGGTAACTACTTCAGGTTATGCTATGAGTCTTGGATTAGGAGCTGTTTCCTGGAGATCACGCAAACAATCAGTTCCAGTGGATTCCACAACAGAGGCAGAATATGTGGCAGCAACTAAGGCAGAAAAAGAAATTATGTGGCTCAAGAAAATTCTTGAGATTTGCAGGTAAAACAAGTACAATCGATTCCACTCATGATTGACAATACCTCGGCAATAAAGTTGTCCAAGAACCCAAAGTTCCATGATCGAATGAAGCACATCAATACTAAATATCATCTCAATGGACATCATGTTGAGGCCAAAACAATCCATCTCTGCCATTATTCCACTAATGAGCAAATTGCAAACATCTTCACCAAAGCACTTGGAAGAGAAAAGCTTGAAAGATTCAGAACAATACTTGGACTCACCAACATCCCTTTAGATTAAGGGGGGAATGTTGACATCTAATCATCAGGATTAGGTGAACAACTGTAATTGATGTAAATAAATAATAGAAAATATGAAGAGTCACCGGGAGATGAAATGAACAGTCTCTCCCTCATGTGTATAATAAAGACCAACCTGAATGAATATCATGAATTGTTTTGAGGAGTTACCTCCTGGCCTAACAGGTAAAGAAGTTCCACTTGTAATAATCCATTTGTAGGCAAGAACTCTAGACCAACAAGAAAATTTGAAGAGGCTCAAAAATATGTTGGGTAAAAGAGAGTAAGTTACCACAATATTTTTTTCATATCCTTGTCCAAGTTTATAATTATAAATAGGGAAGAGTTTGCATCTCAAGAAGCAATTGAAGAGCAAAGGATTCACGAGCAACTTCCACAAGAAGAAGAGCCATAAGTTGTTCTCATTCATTTTTGCAAGCGTGCAAGGGGGATCAAACGACCATGGACAACATTTAATGGAGAGCAGACATTAAAGCCAGGTATTGAGAAGATTGTTTTCAGATGTAATTTTGGGAATTTCAAGTTTTTGGTAATGCCCTTTGGATTAATGAATGCTCCAACCACTTTTCAAAGATGTATGAATTAGGTCTTTATGAGTCAATTGAGGAATTTTTTTTTTTTTATTTTTTTTTATTTTTTCGATATTCTTTAATGACATCCTGATTTTTAGTCAAACTTGGGAGGATCATATGCAACATCTTTAGGAGGTATTAATTTTCTTAGAGAGTGAATCTCCATGTGTTAAGGAGTCTAAATGTGACTTCAGGACAACATAGCTTCTTTATCTCGGTAATATCATAAGTGTAGAGGGAGTAAGAGTAGATCCTGAGAATATCAAGGCTATTCTGGAATGGCTTACACCTACAAATATCACCTAGCTTCAGGGATTCTTTGGTCTTTGCGGTTTCTACAAGTGATTTGTTAAGGGTGTTTCACAAATTGCAGCATCGCTCACAAATTTGACTAAGAAGGGGGCCTTAAGTGTTTTGATCACTTCAAGAAGTTGATTTCCACATGCCCTATGTTAGCAATACCATATTTCTCCAAACCCTTTGAGTTGGAGTGTGATGCTTTGAGAGAGGGGATAAGAGTTATTATTATGCAAGATAAGCACCCCATTACTTTTGAGAGTACAAAATTAAGAGGTGTGGATAGGAGTTATTCAATTTATCATAGAGATATGTTTGGCATTATGCATGCCTTAGCTAAATTCAAACCATTCCTAGTTGGGGGTAATTTTATCATCAAAACAGATCATAACAACTTTGAACATTTCATGAACCAGAAGGATCTAAATGATAGGAAATAGAGGTGGGTTGGTAGATTGCGGGCATATGATTTTGACATTGTATATGTCAAGGGAAAGAAAATTGTAGTTGTTGATGCACTTTCTAGGAGGCCTCACATATGTTCCTGGTGGGGATTTCTATTGATTGGAGGGAGTTAATTGCAGCAGAGTGTGCCAAAGATTCATGGGCTACAAGAGTTATGGAAGGAATAATTCTTGATGGTAGATATATAGTGGTAAATGAGTTGATCATGTATAAGAGTAGAATTTAGTTGGTGCCTTCTTCACAACTTAAGGTAAAGATATTGAGGTCATTTCAGGGTGCACTTATGGCTGCTTACTTGGATTTCTTTAAATATACAGACAAATTCAGGAGAGATGACATGGAAAGGAATTAAGAATGAAGTCCTAAAGTATGTTAGAGAGAGTGTCTTACTTGCCAACAAAACAAGAATGAGCATACTTATCCAGCGAATCTGCTTTAAGCCCTACCCCTTCCTAATAAAAAATGGGAATCTATCTTTATGGATTTCATCACAAGGCTACCTAAGGTACTAGGTAAAGATTGCATCTATGTGGTGGTTGACATGTTGACCAAGTTTTCACACTTCTTTTCCATTTCAACGATTTATATAACAACGCAAGTAGCTAAATTATTTTTCACTGAGATTTTCAAGTTGCCTGAGATGCCCAAAAATATTGTTAGTGACAGGGACAACAAGTTTTTGAGTATGCTTTGGTAGGATCTCTTCATATTGAGTGGGACTGAGCTCACTCCTAGCACTAGCTACCACCCACAAACAAATAGTCAAATAGAGATAGTGAAGAAATGGTTTGAGGGGTATCTCGGGAATTATGTTTCTGGACAACAGAGAGCTTGGATCAAATGGATACACCTTCAAAGTGAATATTGCTATAACACTACTTATCACATGCCTATTAGAAAGTCACCATTCATGGATTTATAGGGTTATGAATCTCCCAACTTCATGGATCTATTGTTTGGGTATAGTAGAGTGCTTAAGGAAAAATACTTACTACAGGAGAGCTAGGACATCATGAAGTCACTCAAGGAAAAATTGCAAGAGGCACAAAACTAACATAAGTTGTATGTTGATCAACATTGGATAGAGCACACTATTGAGGTTGGGGACATAATTTATTTGAGATCACATCCATATAGACGGTCCACTCTCAAGAAGCGTGGAGAAAAGAAACTCAAGCCCGAGTTTTATGAACCATTCAGAGTATCTTGGACGGTTGGAGAGGTTGCCTATGAACTTGAGCTACTAGCCAACAACAAGGTCCATAATGTATTTCATATATTCAAACTCAAAAAAGCACTTGGTCATAACATGGTTCCCTCATTTGAGTTGCCACCATTGGATGAGGAGGGGAAGTTGATATTGATTCCAGAGGCCATCATTGATACTAGAGAGAGGACTCTTCATAAGAGGGTCATCAAAGAGTTTCTGGTCAAATGGAAGAACTTGCTAGTAGAGGATGCCACATGGGAAAACAAACATATATTGTAGCATCCAGAGCTAAGATTGCTTGAGGACAAGCAATTTTGAAAAGGCAGATTGCAATGTCCCCTTCCTATCTAGTGGAGTCGGTGAACACCTAGCCTATCAGTTAGCTCTCGTAGGCTATTCAGTTAGGGTTAGGGAACCTTGGAGGTAATTAATCCAATAGTTTGGTAGTGTTTTATGGTCAGTTGAGATCTCACTTGGGATTGTGAGCAGGATGCCTTTTTCAAGAATGATTTAGAGATAATTTTCCAATACTTACTATTTTTAGTAAGTTAATTTTGAGCACTGACTATGTTAGTGGGCGGGGTTACTATTTTTAGTATTGTCAGTGGGTTCAAATTTGATGACTATCTCATCATTTATATAATTCAATGGTTTTAAATAAAATAATGATAAGTCATTAATTAATAAAGTTATATCAAAGATTTAACTTTATTGTTATTTTAATATTTTTAATGAAGTGACTATAAGGACAGTGATAAAGTGAAAGATATTTTAATTAAAAAAAATGAGGCCTTTAATTAATTGAGAGATTAAAAGTGATTTTATGTAGTCCCACATGGTTTCATGAAGAGGGTTGAACTTATTGGGAGAGTTATAAAAGCAAATTTGTGGAGTTCATTCCGTATGTTGGTTTTTATATTTGATGTTGTCATTTTTTGGAGGAGATTACTTCTTTAAACCCATTGGAGTACCTAGGTATTGTTTATTTTGTAATCTTGGGTATTGTTCATTTTCATCATTGTATGGGGGATATGTTTATTTTGATCATACATTGTAATTTTGGGTATTGTTCATTTTGACTATACATTGTACTCTTGGGTATTGTTCATTTTTATCATTGTTTGGGATTGTTCACATTGAACATTGTATGGGGGAGCTGTGTAGGCGTTACATCTTAGATGTGTAGGAGTTAAATGTTAAAATTAATAATTAAAATAAAATTGAGTGGTTTACATAAAAAATGGTTATATATATATTGTTTAATTAAAATAAAAGTGCCATAAAATAATAGATATACAAATAGAGGTTTTTGGGCTCCAGGTTTTCACAACTCATAGTTTTTCGCTAATGTGAGACATTCATTGCAATAAAAGTTTTTAGCTAAATCAATGTAAATCCTAATTTCCACCACGAATATCATAATCCTCAACAATTTTCATATGTGATTTGGAAAATAAAACCTCTTAATAAATGCACACTACATGAAGACTTTATAGCTCTAGAGATGCATGTCTTGTAGGTAAAACTTGGAAAAAACAACTTTGCTCACTTTGTTTCAATAGTCTTCAAATATTAAATTTTTCTATGTTGTATGTTATGCATTTTATTTTATATGTTTGAAATGTTACTCTTGTATATGAAGAGAAATGTGAGCACGAAAAAAATAAAATCCAATGCATGCAATCCTATATTTTGTTTATATTTTTTTCAGCGTTATTTTGTTTATGTTTTTTCAGTGTTAAAATTTATTAGAATGCAAGCACCAAAAAGATAAAATCCAATGCATGTAATCCTGTCTTTTGTTTATATTTTTTTCTGCATTAAAATTTATTGGAGTTGCTCAATGGAATAACTTATTGATTTTTATTTAAAGGATGCAATGATAATATTAAAAATGTTAGTTTTAACCTCCACATGAAAATTTAGTGGAATAATAACTTAGTTTAGATACAATTATTATTGAGTTTTATTTGAGAGATACAATGATAATATTAAAAATAAAATTAAGCATGGATAATTAATATACTCTACTCGTGAAAAGACAATATATATTCTTACTGGATTTCTCTACTCGTGAAAAGACAATATATATTCTTACTTGATTTTACGATATAATAAAAGAGGTTATTACGTTTTCCAGTGTAAAATATATACTACATAAAAACCATTTAAAAAATATTTTATTTTCATATCTCTATATATATATAATTAAAAAAAAATGTTTTTAATTTTTATAAATTAATATCAAATTTATTTATTATTTAAAAAAATAATTTAATAAATCACGATTTGCATTTCTAATTTCCGCATGGCAATCCTTGTTATGGAGCAATTTCAATGTATTGATATCACTTCTGTTTTTGAATTACAAATTAAACCATGTATAATCCCTTCTAAACTCCATTGTTTAAAGATTTGAAGCACTTTTTAATTTTATTTATCTTCAATCAAATAATTTTTTTAATTCATATAAATTTGCACACAATTTTTATAAATATATTCCATTAAAACAAACATAAATACGCCCTTAATTTTTTTTTTTTTTTTTTTAAATTCATATAAATTTGCACAAAGTTTTACAGGTATATTCAATTAAAACAAACATAAATACGCCCTAAATTTGATGGATACTTTGTCAGTCTTTGAAATTATAACCAAATTTTGATAAAATTTATCCCTCTACGCTGGAACACGAAATTATAACCAAATCTTGATAAAATTTATCCCTGTAAGCTGGAAGCCCATGGCTAAACCAGATCTGCTACACACCTCCATAAATGCCTCAATTCATTTTCAACGCTAGAAATACATGTACTATTTTTCATTTGGGAATTCTTCCAAATCATTTTCCAGGGCGTTGTTCAGCCATTTATAGGCCTCATCCATCAACGAAGGGCTCAATCTCATCATGAGAACGCAGAATTCATGTTCATTCAGGGCCCCGTCGCCGTCCAAATCCCCCTCCTGCATCATCGCCCGCAGCTCTGAATCTGTCAAGGAATCCAACCCTAACAGACCCGAATTCTTCTTCAAGCTCTCCAAGGTTATCAGTCCCAACCGGGGATCTGCCAGAAGACGGAAACCGTTACAGAGCTCCGCCATGAATTCGCGCTCACCCAATCTCTGTGCCATAATTGGCAGGAAATCCTCGAATTCTGCCATTATTGTCAATGCCGAAACCCTAATTGAAACCTCAATTTTGTCTTTAATGTGAAAGGCGCTGAAAGCTTGAACTGTGTTGTGAAATGGAGAGGGTTTGTGGTATTGATATAACCTCCATAGTCGGCGCCCGAAGAAACAGGGCACCGTGACGAGGCCATGAATTGTCCGCCGCAAGAAATAGCGAGGAAATTGCATGTGCGCCGTCCAGAGCATTCAGAGCTGTGATGCCATCACAGGCTTAAATAAAAAGCCGGCGCCCAGGGGACTGGGACAGCGGGATGGATTCCCATTGAAGGCGGGAGAAGGATTTACAAAGATGGGACTTTCGGTGAAGGCGGGAGCTGTTGCTTGGATCCGTGTCCGGTGGGAGTGAGGTTCTGAGATCGAATCACATAAAGGCAGAAATAGATTTATAATGTCAAAAATGATGAGCATGGAAAACGTGTTGTACAAAGATTTGGAAAGGAGTTAGGGGAAGATCAGACCAGGGAGGAAATTTTTTTTTTTTTTTTTTAACTAATCTGTGATGAAAATAGGATGGCTGGGCTCATATTTATCAAATTTTTAGAATATTTTATAATTTACTACTAAATGGAGTTGTTTAATGAGGCAGAGTAATTGTCTAACGACCAAAATTGGCTGGAATCCACAGAAAAAAAATTTCAAAAAATCTTGTAGAGACAGTGTTTGAATCGTGTTCTTGATGGTGGAAATGGATTCACCAGTGTCAAAAACGTGTAAGACACCATAAATTTTGAAGTTTAACAACTATAATTTAGATTTACAAAAATCCTTGCTGGATTTTCTCTAAACATGATCGAAATTTCCATAGCTTTCCGGGCAACTCCTCCGCCTCGTTAGGCTACATGCTATTAAATAGCCAAATAATTTATAACTAACCCATCATATTAATGATATCGTATTTATATTCTTATTATTGGTAATAAATTTTAAAGAATTTTTTAATGCTAAATCAAAATAAAAGATTTTTTACATTAAAGTTATACGAGGTTAATAGATTATTATTTTTAATTATTTTATAATGAGTTTAATTAATGTTTTTTAAGTTACTATGATTTTTATATTAATATTATATAAAGAATAGTATAATCATATTTGGAAAATTAAATGAAATCAAGCTAAAAAATCATAATTTAAAAATCAAATAATTACTATCACAATTTAATATTAAGAATGTAATAGATTAAGCAATAGTAATGACATATAAAAACATAACATATAATTTATAGAAAAAATAACATTTTTAAACAAGACACGGTGGGTTTGATCTCATTCATAAATAGATAATTATGTCAATCTTTGCTAATTTTTTTCTATTAATAAGTATTTGGTTGGAAGAAGTACCCTTTAACACTAGGGTGCTAGGGTGCCTTCCAGAGCCGCCATGGTGTCATTGTCACCGCCCTTGAGGTTGGAGGCTATGATGTCAATGTACACAACTTCAAGCTTTTAGTCTATTAAATTCAATTTGTAGAGAATCACTTATTGCTTGAGATGTATTTCCTCCACAACTTGGCCAATGAGTAGTTTATTGAGTCATTACGGTTCTGTCAACCTACACATCTTAATGTCTATTAGGCTCCAATTTTGACATATTTTTGCACTATTAGTGCACCTCTTTTGCCTCTTTATTCCTTCACATTTACGACTCACTATCCTTAACACTACATTACTCGTGATTTTCACATCCAATCATCCAAAGAGTTGTAGAAGGTAAAATGTTGTCAGTGTCTATGAAATTCCCAATTTTTATGAATAATGGGATATGTTTTTCTTGATAACTTACCAAATTTTATTTTTGTAACTATAGCATGTAGATTTGGTAATAGATCGTTTGTTGGCATATGTGCGTTTCTCCAGAACAAAATTTGGCCACATGGCTTTTAATCATAAGGTTTACGAAATGGTGTGGCTCCTCTTGAATCAACTCTAGATTGCACCAAGATAGCACCAATTGTTGGTCAAAGCCCAAGTGAACAATATGCCCCAAACGAGAGCTTCCCATAATGGTTCAACAATGATTCCAGTGATGATGAGAATTTTGTGCATTCTGCATCTTGAAATTCTCAATTATATCAATGAAGATCATATTCTTCCTTTTATCTCCATTGGTTTGAGGTAGTGGCATTATCCTATGTAATTTCATTGAGATCCACGTAAAGGGAGATTGTGCAAGTCTCTTGGATCGCTACTTCCAATACATTGCAATTGATATAAATAAGAAGGCTTAGCAAGATTGAGAGGAGGGAGAGCAATAGAAGAATTGATGAATGTTGATATTGTAATTATTTGAATTTTGGCATGTTGATGATAATATAAAACTATTGTTCTTATATATGGTGTTATCATTTATCTCCTAGTATTGTAGTCTTCTTTAGCAACGTATGCCAAGTTAGGCATGGCCTCCTCTCTCTTGTATGCATTGCCTTGTTTTCATTAATTAATAGATTCATTTTTCAATAGTTTCCTTAGATTCATTGCTTGAAATTTTTGTTTGATACTTGGTTTAGTAGTGTGTTACAGGGGTATCCACTTATATTGATATCTAATGAATTGCACATATAATTATTGCATAAACCCTCTTACCATAGGGACAAAGTGAAATATTATGACATACAACTTTGATAATTGCAATTCCTATAGATGTCAATTCAAATGAAGAACTCATGTATTACCCAGTTAATTGGTTTGCATTTCTTGATAGAGTAGGATTTAGTCCTACACATACTGTGTTTGCATCTCATAAGCCTAAGTCTCGAATTGATAATTTAATGTATTAAAATTTATACATAAAAATTGCCATAAATTTTTGGCGTCATTGCCGAAGAGATGCTAAAGGGATTAGAGCATCGATGGTTTGATTATTTTTTCCTTTTATTTTTATCTTTTTGTTTCTACATCATGATTTTTTGTAGCACTAATGTTTACAACTTGGAGGAGGAGAAACAGAAATATGAAAGGTAAGAGGATGCACATTCACTTTAATGTTTTTCTTCAAGACCTCATGCTGGAACAATGTATTTCATTGATTTAAGTGTGTTTTCTTTTACTTTGCTAAAAACATGAGTAATGGATTCATGGAAAGGAGAACATAACTTATGTCAAAGGAAACTTGGTCACAACAAGGTCTTGGTAACATAAAGGGTTCAAGTACATGGTCATTGTCAAGATTGATTAAGTTTTCTTTGAATGTGGTCTATTTTATTTCTGCAAATTAATTTCATTCATCTATTAAAAGTAGAATTATTAAAGGATAGGTAAAGAAGTTCCACTTGTATTAATCCATTTATAAGAAAGAACTGTAAACCAACAAGAAATTTGAGGATGCTCAAGAATATGTTGAGTAAAAGAGAGTTAGTTACCACAAGATTTTTTCATATCTGTGTCCATGTTCAGAATTGTAACTAGGGAAGAGTCTGCATCTCAAGAAGCAGAATAAAGGATTCATGAGAAAATTCTACAAGAAGAAGAGCCATAAGTTGTTCTCATTCATTTTTGCAGTCATGCAAGGGAGATAAAACAACGAGAGACAACATTTAATGGAGAGCAGACATTAAATCCAGACATTGAGAAGATTGATTTCAGATGTAATTTTGGGAATTTAAAGTTCTTGGTAATGCCCTTTGGATTAATGAATGCTCCAAGCACTTTTCAAAGTTGTATGAATTAGGTCTTTATGAGTCAATTGAGGAAATTTGTTTTGTCGATATTTTTTGATGACATCCTGATTTTTAGTCAGATATGGGAGGAGCATATCAACACCTTGAGGAGGTATTGAGTGTCTTAGAGAGTGAGTCTCTATATGCTAAGGAGTCCAAATGTGACTTCGAACTCGATGGCTAAACCACATCTGTTAAATTCAAATTGGCATAGCTGTTAAACTTCATAATTTTAGATTCCTTAGAAGTTTTGGATAGTGTTGAATCTATTTCCATCATCAAAAACATGATTCAAACACTGCCTCTACAAGATTTTTTGAAGTTTTTTGCCTGGCCACTTTTGGGAATCCACTTTGTCAAACTTCATAATTTTAAATGTGTTACAAGTTTTTGATGGTGTTGAATCTATTTCCACCATCAAAAACATGATTCAAACACTGCCTTTAGAAGATTTTTTGAATTTTTTTGCCCAAATTCCAATGACTTTTGGGAATCCACTTTTGACCATTCGGGCAATTCCTTTTTGAATTTTTTTGCCCAAATTCCAATGACTTTTGGGAATCCACTTTTGACCATTCGGGCAATTCCTCCACTTCAAGAGACTACTCCATTCAAATTTATTTTAAACTAAATCTAAAATATTTATGAACCTTCAATTCCTTTTTTTTTAATTTATATAAATTTAAACACAATTTTTATATAGATATATTCAATTAAAACAAATATAAATAAGTTAAGTTTTTATTTACAAACCGAAAATTTATTTGCAAATAAATTCCAAAACACCAAAAACCAAAATTAGTAATATATTCCATTAAAACAAACCTAAATACTTTGTCAGGGTTTGAAATTATAAACAAATTTTGATAAAAATTTACCGACGCGGAAATTATAACCAAATCTTGATAAAATTTATCCCTGTACGCTGGAAGCCGAAATTATAACCAAATCTTGATAAAATTTATCCCCTGGAAGCCGAAATTATAACCAAATCTTGATAAAATTTATCCCCGTACGCTGGAAGCCGATGGGTAAACCAGATCTGTTACATACACCTCCATAAATGCCTCAATTCATTTTCAACCCTACACGGAATTGAAAATACATGTACTATTTCTCGTTTGGGAATTCTTCCAAATTATTTTCCAGGGCGGTGTTCAGCCATTTATAAGCCTCGTCCATCAACGAAGGGCTCAATCTCATCATCAGAACGCAGAATTCATGTTCATTCAGAGCCCCGTCGCCGTCCAAATCCCCCTCCTGCATCATCGCCCGCAGCTCTGAATCTATCAGGGAATCCAACCCTAACATACTCGAATTCTTCTTCAAGCTCTCCAAGGTTATCAGTCCCAGCCGGGGATCTGCCAGAAGACGGAAACCGTTACAGAGCTCTGCCATGAATTCGCGCTCTCCCAATTTCTCCGCCATAAGTGGCAGGAAATCCTCGAATTCTGCCATTATTTTCAATGCCGAAACCCTAATTGAAACCTCAATTTCGTCTTTAATGCAGGCGAAGGGGCTTAAAGCTTGAACTGTGTTGTGAATTTGGGAGGGTTTGTGGTATTGATATAGCCTCCATAGTCGGCCCGCGAAGAAACAGGGCACCGTGACTCGGCCACGAATTGTGCGCCGCAAGAAATAGTGAGGAAATTGCATGTGCGCCGTCCAGAGGATTCAGAGCTGTGAAGGAGCCATCACAGCCTTAAAGAAAAAGTGGACGCCCAGGGGACTCCAGATGGTCTTCCATTGAAATTACAAAGGTGGGACTTTCGGTGAATGCGGGGAGCTGTTGGTTGGAGTCGCATGAAGGCAAAAAGGGATTTATGATGGCAAGTCAAATAATGAGCATTTGGAATGAAGTTCAATATGAAAAAAATAGTAACAAATTTTGAAATATTTTGGAAATGAATTATTCAAAGACTTTATTATTTTGATATAACATATTTTAAAAGATGTAATGAAAATATTTAATTTCTCCAGTATTTATCAAAGTTTGTGAATATTTCACATTCTAAAAGCAGTCCAAATAATCTATTCAGTATGACATCATCCTAACAACATCATCTTAATGATATCATATTTATATCATTATTGGTATAAATTTTTAAAGAAAATTTTACACTAAATCAAAATAAAGGATATTTTACATTTAAGTAATAATGAGTTTAATGGATTATTACTTTTACTTATTTTATAATGAGTTTAATCATATTTTTTTAATGTTAATTCTTGAATGTATTGGGGTAATATTTATATTGTTATTTGTCCTTAAACACAAGAGCAATTTTTTAGTCTCTCTTTTAACAAAAATATGAATTTTTAAAAATATTTCAAACATCTCACTTTTAATTTTCATAAGGTAGGCCCAAACCTTCCTCGATGCATCATTTATGAAAGTGATAAAACATGAAGCTCCTCCTAAAGACTTAACATTCACTGGCCCAAACATAACATAATGTATTAATTCTAATAAATTTGTTCTTCTTTCATGACAACCTCTTATAAAAGAAACTTCGTTGTCTACCATAAATACAATGCTCACAAAGATAAGTTCATAGGATTTCAATCTTAGAAGTAGATTTTTACCAACAAGAACTTTTAGGCACTTTTCACTCATGTGGCCCAAGCGCTTATAGCATAACTCCACTGAGCTTCCTTCTTTTGCAACAACAAATCCATTTGATATCTCTGTTGTTTCCCTCATTGTATAAGATAAGATAAGATAATATAATTGTATTTATGTCCAACTAATGACCACAAAGTAGGGCAAAGGGACTGTTGAGTACAATGATGTATATACAAAGCGGGAGAACCAAACGGTCTCCTATAAAAGATACAATGCATGAATTAAATCAACATCTAGCCCTAGTGGAAAAGATCCAGGAGCTAATAGGTCTGAGGATCAGACCCTCTCCTAACATCCGAGGTTGAATGAATAACACTAAAGAAACTCAACAAAGTCTATTGACCCAATGAAGAGTCGGTGGCAAGTGCAGACTATCCACTAAATCATTTCCTGGGGGGTTCGTGCACTGCTGAATGCTAGAGGACCTAGTTTATCTCCCAGGAACGGATCTAAGATAGATCTGTCGCTGAGATCTCGTGTCGCAGGGTGAGGTCCCACAAATCGTCACTAATCTAGAGTTTGGATACGTATTTGTATCAATCAATCTCTTGGTGCCCCTGTCTGAAGGTAGTACCCTGAAAAATGTCGTGATCCTCTATGTGGGGTCTGGTCTGATGGGAGGCTGAAGAATATGCGCTCGGAACCTGAGAGCCTCCTGCATATATAGGGTCAAACATCTCTGATCGGGAAAAAGTTGGCGAGGGTCCGAGAATCTCTGAACAAGAAATGAAACCTTCCTCTGATCTCATAGTAGACAGGGCATCCAAGAATGAAGTGCACCTCGGTCTCCACTTCCTATAAATGACATACCTGGCAGAGTCTGTTTGGTCCATCCACCTGGTGGTCCATCTCTATTCAAAGTCTATGAGAACCTACTCTAAACTAGCCTAGAGGAATGTGAACAACATGCCTTCAGTGGTGAAACATATACTGGGGTCGAACAATGAGCCCGTCTCTCAACTCCAAGAAGTGCTCAACGTAGAAGGCCATCTTTGGGCGCAACCCTCTCGGAGGATTGACCTAGGTGACCTGGACGAACTGCCTATAGATGTCCTCCCTAATGATCTTGTTTAACTCCTATCTAGTAGGTAAAAGGTGACTATGAGTATCTAAGGAATATCGGAAAGGAGGGAAACGTTCCAACTGAATTCCCACTGACTCTAAGAGATTTGAAACTCCTGTAAGCCAACATCTGGCTTGGCCTGAGGGAGTAGAACGTGCAATAGTCTTAGAAGAGCAATATGCCAAGTAAGGATAACAGTCCCTACTCTTTATCGAGTCTGCAAAGCCTTGGACATGATGCAAGAATGAAACCAATCTGAAGACCGTCTCAAGTCGAAAGGGCTGAGATCCAAACTCTGCAAGGATGATGTGTTGTTGTATTGTCAGTTTGCACTTAATGATGTGGTGGAGAAGAAGAAATTGGACTTTCTTAGCTGAAGCCCAATCAGACTCAAGTAAAGACGGTCCCCAAATCTCTGAGCCATATAGAACAGTGGGACGGGTCAAGGTGTCCATGAGGCTCATCTTGGAAGAGATGTCCTGGAAGTGATGTCGAAAGCACTATCTCGCGAGAAGGGCCAAGGATCCATATCCTTTGTTGATCTGAGGCTGAAGCGCTAGTCGCAAACTGAAGCGAGGGCCTGAGAATTGCACCCCCAAGTAAGTATTTGTACTGGTGATCTCAATCTCCTCCCCTCTGAATAGAAAGTGAAGGTCTGAGGTTTTCTTCAGCCCATTGAAGATCATAACCTTGGTTTTACCTAGGTTGACTGTCAATTTTCGATAATCACAAAATAGAGCTAAGGTATCCAACTGCCTCTGTAATCCTTCTGGGGATGAGGAGAGGAGGACTATGTCGTCAACAAAGAGCAAAATAGATATTAGAACCTGGGGAAGGAGGCATCCAATAGTGTCCTGGATATGCTCGTGAAGAAATGCTTCCAACTCATCAATATAGATCCCAAACAGAGTAGCAGACAGTGGACAACCTTGTTTACCCCAATAGTGCTTCGATTGAAATCATACATCCCGTGGGCCACGTGAAGACGATCAAGAACATACTAATATATGCGCATAATAGTGGTCAATAGGGTTGTAGAGATGCCAATATCTCTGAGTCTCTGGAGCAAGGCCTCCCTCGGAACAAGGTTCATGTCTTGAGTCCTTTAGCCATCACCAACAACCCTTTACTAACTTTCCATCCACCTTCCCCAAAGGTTGTAGAGCAGCCTTCATCATCTGATTTCCCCATAGAGATCAAATTCATACACATCTTTGCGACATGTGTTCATTTTTGAGTTAACATGTTTTTTGCTTAGGTCAATTACTTCATTAATCCATTAGCCCATTATTAATTCCATTAATCCATTAGCAATCACATTAACCATTATCATATGACAATATCTGATGAAAGAACATCACACATAAATGCAAAAGACGAACAAAGACAAGAGGACATCAGATTTGGAGGATGCTAGGGAAAAACTCAAGATGGGGAAAACCCTTTGATCAATTCTTCTTATTATTATATCAAATGTTCACCAGAGAGAGAGAGTACATAAGTCAAAAATGACTTGCCAAAATAGAGTCAAAACAACCCTGTCAAATCTGCAGTTAACAACAGTGAAATTCTACCCTAACCGGAAAGTCAATGATGGTCAATGCAGTAGCAAACAGTCCTCTATAGAGCTTAGTCAAAGGCAGTCAAACTCAACCTTCTGAAGTGGTTAGATTTAGCCTAAAATAGTCATGAAAACAACGATCAAACTTGGTCAAACTCTGCGGTTAGCTCTGCAGTCAACCCTGCGATTGGTCTATGATCAAAGTCAAAAAAATGCCTTGGTTCCTCAGCCAATAGATGTAGCCTACCAAAAACGAAATTTTGGTACAAAAACCGCAGTCAAAGGAGGTCAAACCACCCCTGGTCAACACTAGTCAAATATGCAACAATCTCGAAAATTTCGGCCCTGTAATTCACACTGCAATTTGTCCTTCTGCTACCACACATGTGAGGAAAAGAGATGCCCAATAAATTGTATGAACCAATCATATGAGGAGAGAGAAGGATGTGTGAGTGAGTGAGGTGCCAAATGAGGTTGGAGGTCTCTCTTATTTATACAAATCGTTGAGGGTGAAGTGACATGTCTCTTGGGCTTCATGAGCCTACATGAAGATGTGGCTGACCTTGACAATTTGCACATGTGTGGGCATAAATTCAAAAACACATTTCTGCTTGTCCAAATTTGATGATCTTTAGGTCGATTTTGGTCCTCTCGAAAAAAGGAATTCAATGAAATAATCATCTCCATTAAATGAGTTTTTCAATAGTGAAATTTTTCCCTAGTTGACAATTTTAACGCTCCCTCTCAATTAGGGAGAATTCCACCTGCCAGTACATCCATCATCATGCCATCCTGTCATCATATACCATCTTTGCATCTTGTCTCTACTGTGTTGAACACTGATGTAACAATGAAGAAGAATTGATCGAGAGCAAGTTAGAAGACCTTGCCACTCTTCACTAACAAAAGTTAGTCCATGGGTAGAACCCTAATTGGATTTGATCCCAAATCAAGTTGTTGAACACCATGCATCCTAATCATAGGGAGTACGGCAGTACACGATGCGTCCATCGGTAGTGATATGGTCCCTAACCACTTTTCCCAACCCATTGGGTAGGATGATGCTAGGGAAACAACAGGGAAAGAATAAATCACATCCTCCTCACAACCACACATAGGGAAAGGATAAACCACATCCTATAGTCACATGTCGCAACCATCGTAGGGAAAGGATAGACCACATCCTACGTGCATGCGAACCATCGAGAGTAAGGAAAGGATGAACCACGTCCTACATGCATGCCAACCAACAATCGTAGGAAGGATCCTACACATGGGGAAAGGAAGAACCACGTCCCACCGACATGTCAACCATCGATCATAGGGAATGAGCATCCTACATGTGGGAAAGGATGAACCAATCCCACTGACATGTCGACATGTGACAACCGAAAGATGCCTATATGCATCTCTCACTGGGGTATCCGCAGGAGAAGGTGAACCACTCATCCTTCTCATATGCCATTGGAGAAGGTGAACCATTCATCCTACGCATATATCATCAGCTATAGGGGAAGGCAAACCACTCACTCTATCATCATGGAGTATCATGGGGGAAGGTGAACTACTCACCCTGTACACAACGTACCTATAGAGGAAGGTGAACCACTCACCCTATGGTCTCACATAGCTCCAAGAAGTACCCCAAGATCTCCCAAAGCTCAATGTTCAACTAGGACCCTCCTAGTAGGGTTTATCCACAACTCCCAGCCTCTCTCTGAAGAAAGATAATCTTGACCTTAACAAGAGCCTATGTAAGGATGACAATAGTCTGCTCATCCAACCAACAATGCTGGAGCTTGGTAGCTCTCCAATATACCATATCAAGATAAAGTGGTACCAAATACCTGGAGCTGTAGTGGAATGTGGATTCTCTAAAAAATGAATCCTGCTCAAGAATATCACAATATACAACTATGGTTATCAGCACGTGCTCAAATGGCTCACTGAAGAGATTCCTCAACCAATTGGCTTCATACTAAGCCATACTCGACGTTATATACATTCAACCTCAATATTACTTCGAGAGTAACTAAATCAAGAGATATAACACTAGATGTGCTCTTTCCATCCATCACACTGCCAACCAAGCAAACATCAAAATATTCATGCAATCTTAGATTCCAACTATGCACCTTAGATTATAGATAATAGAATCACAGAGATATTTCAATAAGCAGGTATCCAATATATGAGGTTCATCCATAGATTGACTCAGAGTCTTCATAGTGAGGTATATCTCTGATAGGGTGTTTATCAAGAACACCAGGGATCCCACAAGATATACATATGCAAACTAGTAGCTTCTCCATCTCATCATACATTTAAGTGCAGGGAATAGTGCATCAAGGCTAGGTCTTCCATCTTGAATTTAAAATTCAACTCCCTCTTACATTGATAAATGAGAGGGTCATCAATTAGACATCATCAATAGCTGCATCATAGCTTGTCCATAACTCCCTCTAAATATAGGGAAAGTGACCTTGCCAAAACATAATCATCGAGCCACCTGTAACCTGTCCCTTTTCCTTAGGTCCATGTGCCAAAGTCATCAATCATAATCATGCAACTTCCATGCAGCCTCTCAAGTTACAGGGGTATATCCAGGCATCATCAGAGTCATCATAATCATAATCAGTTGCCATGACTTGCCTTCATCAATAGACATCGGGTAAGAAGAGTCATCGATTCATACTATCAGGGATTCTATAGCTCCCTCTTAAGCCTTACTTCACTTGATCATCTAGATTTCAATCACGAGCTTCTCATGCAAGGGATGAGACTTTCCACGAGGTAACTACGACAACAAACTTCTAGGAATCTTGCTTCAAATCAGAGAATAAACTCTGAAGAATCATCATGGTCCTTCTTCAACTAGAGCGAAGAAATCCTCCCATGAGATTGTACCAAAATAACTACATTATCCTTCATTTCTAGATGACTGCAACCAATGCATTAAATCACCCAATCCATGATGACTAGGGATCCTTTGCATCAAGGCATCCATATTCATAAGACCATCCTTCATAAAATCCTAGCACAATGCATCAAAGTGCCCAATGACCCAATCAAGATGCCAAAATCAGGGTCCTCACAGTTCCCTCTACTCATCGTGCTTGCCAAGACATAGGATCTGCCATGCACATCCTTCTTCCAATGCTTTCTTCATGAGGCACCTACAATAGCCATAGACAAGCACTACCAAGCACAATATGTGATCATAAAAGCATGAGATAAGATCTAGGATTTTCATACACTAAAGGAGGATGGAATTCAAAACATCATTCTCATCAATCATACCCTATAATCCACAAACCCTAAAAAACAAAAGAAATGGTTTCTTATGAGGGAACATAATAGCGTTAGGGTTTCATATATGAGCTAGGGTTTCCCATGAACCATCTATGGTTCCTTTTCAAATCAATCTCTCCATCAAAAGATCCTTAAAACAAATAAAAATAAATGCATTGCACGTACCTTGAGAGATACCATACCTTTGATTTTATGTTCATATAGGCTACTACAGGGGTCTGCTCCAAAGTGCCTTTCACTTCTTTTATCTGCCAGACTTTCAAGGGTACCATCATCCTTATCCAAAGGTGTCAACATAAAGGAGTTGCATACTTTTCGTTTGCTTCAGCTACTATACAAAAATAGGATCACATGGAGAGTTTCCACTAAACCTTCTCAAAAAAATCAAATGAGCTGCTAGATTATGAACAACTTAGTCAATAATATGACATTGTTGGTAAGGTAAATCCCCTCTGCGGATAGAGGCGATCCCACTAGCCTATCACAGAACTAGCCACAAACAAACCACGCTGTTATGCAAGTTCCTAGTTATGCATCAAAGGTGAATCAAGAAGACTAACCTGGAGTCCAACGCTATGATTGAAGCAGAGTTGATATCCTCGCTCCCTTGCTCCAACAGATCATGACGAATACCTGCACATGCAAAGGAAGAGACAGATACCAACATAAAAACTACCAAGGCACAACTATATTTCAGTCAGAAAGGAAATAAATCAACATATCACCATGATAGATAATGAGATTGGAACTATAATAGCAGTCGCTCATCAATTAATAAACAAGAAAAGTTACAACCATTGTTCTGACGTCGACCCTTCTCCTGGCTGGGCGAGTAACTATATGTGTCTTGACATGCATCTCTTCTCCGGCAGCATAACCTCTCTAGCACTCACTAGCATTCCTCCATAAACTCAACATATAACACTCCATGACCAATAATCATCACTACTATCACTCAATCACCAAATCACTAGCATAACACTAACACCAACACTCTCTCCCAACACTCTCTCCTAATGCATAATGACAAGCTTATATAGATGAAGAAGGGAGGAGGATGCGATGAACCGGGACACCTTTCGTGGAATTAGCAAAAGCCATAAAGATGGATAAAGCTCGAAAAAAAACTGATTTTCTATCCTCAGAAAAGCTCCATGTAATGAAGGAAACAACAGTCGGACGTGCATTAAGGCAAAAAGCACGACTAAATTTGGTTGGCGCGACTGTTGCTCTAAGATAGAGCGCCAATGGTCGCGCCCTCTTTTGAGGATCTCCATCATTGGCGCGGGTAGGATACTGTGGACTTGCGCCAATGGAAAAAGAGCACTTTTTAGGGATGATCTGTAGAAGGTGTCTCCAGGGAACATGGAGTACATACTCAGGGGAACATAATGCAAGTGTTTTTAGCCCTTGTCACTTCTTATAACTCCCGGAATGAGTCCTCTAAGGTACGACAAGAGGAGTAACATGGATGGTGACAAATTACTGTGTAACAGATGCCCCCTAAAGCATGAAGTCCGAGAGGTGGAGAGGGGTGAAATGCTTTACCAGAACGCACATAAGAGCACACAAGAGCACATATAGTTATTTCCGCCGAGGAGCTGTATTAAGAGACATGACTGATAGTTCAATTACATGATGTACGTGGCATGGTCGCACCCATCCATAAGAGAGTACATAAATAATCTGGATCCATAGTATGGATGCAGCCATCTGGTTAGGATCAATGAACTGACTCAGGTATGGTCGCAGCCATCCAGTGAATGAGTCAAGTACCAAGAATCACGCCTGGATTACGACAGACACAATCCAGGGTCTTGCGCTCCATCTCGACCCGAACAAGAGTACAAGTCCAAGCATGTGAATATATGAGCTGAAGTCGAACATGCATGAACATTGCCTGATTACCAGTCAATAATGGAAACTGTTAACAGACGCGAGAGGTACCACCAATAATGACAATGGCCCTCAAGGTACTATAGGTACAATCTACAGCGTGTGAATTAATGAGCTGAAGTCGAACACCCGTAGAATCATTCGATCGGAGGCCAATGATGAAAACCTCATGTCGAACACGAAGAGCCTGCCATTGAGGCATGCAGGCTCCAAGGCACCGGAAGGGAGTCTCTAGGTCAACTTCCTGGATAATGAGCTGAAGTCGACAGGGAGTGACCTTGATCGAAGGCAGGCCATAATGTTTCCCACATCATCGACACGAGACAGAGAGATAATGTCGTGAATCAAGATTGTGCGAACTATCAGAGGGAGGTTGTTTATTTGCAGAGGTCAACTTCTCTTGAACATATCAGCGGCACATTAACGGAATTGGCAGTATTTGACATCAATGTATCAAAGGTCATTATGACGAGGCAATGAGTGAATGAGAGGTCAAATAGGGTACCCAAATCCATGGAAGCAAGTGAAAGATATGAGATGAAATATCCCCACCCTGGACACGAAAGCAAAAAGTGCCATGTTCAAGAGCGACATACTGCCGTTACGGTAACAATTATGGTTCAAAAAATTTATTTCCCCCCACCATTTCTGGCGAGTACCCCAGTTATTTTTAACAAGCTTGATGGGGATAGCATATGCTTGTGTTGTGACAAAATCCGATGTCATTAAGTTTTAACGAGTCTGACAAAGGAAGAACTCGGCGTCTTTTCTTGTTTAGAGAGTTTGAAAAGACAGCAGAAAAGGAAACTCCAGGGATGTCCTTTTTCGTACAGTTGTGTCTCTCGGGCCCGAAAAAGTATAAAATAATACCCGAAAGAACCGCCCGATCATTACGATCGAGGAGTACTTTTCATGATTAGTGACTTCGACCTGAAAAAGTAAAAAAGCGGTCAAAACCACGTCGTTTCGTAACCACTAACGAGTTTGAAACGACAAAAACCCAGTAATCTTTTTATGTTTTAACGGTCGACAAAAAGAACTTAACACGACCGCCCCTTATCACCATTTAACGATTCAAGAGGAGCGACTCGGCAATCTTTTCCTCTTTAAATGGTCAGAAAAGAGATGAAAGCGGACCTCCATTTTTATTTTCTTTAACGAGTCAAAAAGGAAAAATACTCGGCAATCTTTTCATATTTTACGAGTCAGAAAAGAGCGTAAAGGCGACTCGTCCTGAAGGAACGAGTGGTATAAAGGGTAGCAACTGGTTCCGGTAATGGTGGAACTTGCTCGAAACATGTAATGGTCAAGAGGCTGGCTAATAAAACCACTCATCGCTGCGGTTCCTCAGGAAAGGATAAACAACCAGGTGAAAGCATATGATCGGCCAAAGAGATGGTGGCGATGGAATGAAACAACCAAGGCTCATCTAGCAGAATTTAGCAGATAAAAGGTAATCACGGGATGTAAATCAGGTATGGGTTCATTTTTACACAAGCTTGAACCATGGAGAACTTTGCTTGGATTCAGTTTCATGTTTACACAAGCTTGAAACGAAAAACTATGCTTGCTATAAATTTGCATGCCCCCAGCATGATAATGCAAATCGAGGTACATGCCCCCCAAGCTTCATGGCATTCACGGAGTGGATGGAATGAAGGTTCACTCTCGAGATCTGTGAAAGACTCGACTTGTATTTTACGAGATCTTAATCAAAAGACTCGATTTGGAAAGGGAGTTGTTTCATTTTTTAATGAGGTTGACACAGTAAAAGAACTATCCTCATAACTCTTGTTTCATTTTTTAACGAGGTCGCCACAAATCAAAACTATCCTCGGTCTTATGTTTATTTTTTAATGAGCATGAACTGTGTGCTAAAACTGCTCGATTATCCAGTCATATGATAAGAATGTCTCCTGTAAGATTCCATTTTTTATGGAGCTTGCGCCTTACAAAGCATTGCTCCGGCATCCTTTCTTTATGCAAGTTCGGAAACGGCTAATCCTACGAGTTTAAAGGGTTAGACCTACAGGTTTAAAGGGAGGACCTAAAAATTTAAAAAATAAATAGCCGCCCCTTGCTTGCAATCAAAAAGGTTTGCATGCCCCTAGGCATAAAATAGAGTTTCGAGGTCTTCCTCTATTCGAGCTGACAAAACATTTGTTTTATCAGGAAGGGTTGCCTTTTATTCGAGCTGACAAAACATTTGTTTTATCAGGAAAGGCACTACCTCTTACAGGTTACCCAAAGATTGTTCTGTTGCAAACAACACACTTCTTTGGCGATGTCTACCGAGATAAACAAAGGTGAGTGACCCTGTTCCGTCAAACACATAACTTTGACAAAAGAATCTTATTCTAGAACAACCCCTCTTCCAATCACGGACAGGGTACGGACTAGACATATTCTCCCGCGGAAACCTACTTTATACCCAAAGTTTTCTCTGCCCGAAGCAGACCAGGATGCATGCCCCCTGGGTTCCAGTTACATCCTTCCGAATTACTCGCGCTCATCGGGAAGAAGGACTGGGGGTGGAGACATTTCTTGCAGTGATAATATCATCTGAGGATGGAATTTCTGAAGGCAAAACCGGGTCAACTGTCATCTGGACCTTTGGACTTTCGTCTGGTTTGGATTCAGGTGGTTCATCTTTGATGACAAACGTTCCCGGAACAAAGTGGTGTGTAGACGATGAGGGTAAATCAACAGCGTTTCCGACCAGGGACTGGTCTGGAACAGGCTGAAAATTAACACTCTTTCCGACCAGGGACTGGTCTGGAACAGGCCGTAAAGCAACACTCTTTCCGACCAGGGACTGGTCTGGAACAGGCCGAGCAACACTCTTTTCGACCAGGTACTGGTCTGGAACAGGCTGAGCACAACCAGGTTCGGGAAGAGAAAGCTGGACCAAAGAGGAATCAGGCTTGATTTCTTGGTCAGCAGGGGAACGTTCTGCAATTGCAGAGAAACGTCGATAACCAACAGGAAGTTGAGTTGAGGGAGCCGTAAGACTTTCCAATACAGTAGAGGCTCTATCCATGAATGGAAAAAGTCGACAGGGGATTCAAATCTTCCATTTTCCCTTAACAACTGACAAGGTATCGTCGATTGGCGACGACAAGGAGTGAGTCGGGTCACGGGACCATTTATATAGGATCCTGGGAATGCCAGGACAATCAGAAAGAAAATTTTCCCCTTTGCATAATCGACAAGGAGACCGAAGCTTCCGTGGAGGAGCAGAAGGTGGTTCCACTTCTGATAGCTTCGTGGTAGATACGACCTTTCCCTTAGGAGACTTCTTCTTTTTGGTCTTCTTCTTCTTCTTCTTAGCCACCTGGTTAGTGAAATCCAAGGTTTCACCAGGCGAAGTAGAAGATGAGGACGCAGCAATAGGCGAAGAAGGGAAGGGGTCCACCTTAGAATCAACATGGTGTTGTTCGGGTGGAGGAGGTGGTGGTGGGACAGGAGTCATCACACTTGAGACCACCGAGTTTGAAAACAACCATACGGGTAAACCAATGGTCAACCCAGGCAAAGACAATGTTGCGATATACTGAACACCAACATTTCCAACAGAAGGAAATGGGCGAGGGTACCCATCAGGAGGAACACCTTGGCCGGTGGGCACCGGAAAGGCTGCCATTGAACGAGGAATAACCCTACTCAAGCTAACGCAAACAAAATCTAATTGGGTAGATGTTATCATGGCCAATAAATTTTAAGACACTGAACTTAACCTTTTCATTTTTTGAGAGTCGAGAAAAGGGTAAAAGATGACTCTAGTCTCCTTCGAATATTTAATGAGCACGAAGTGACAAGACGCTCATAGGCACCTTTTCGTTTAGGGAGTCCGAAAAGGATCAAAAGTGACTGCTCTGGAATTCTAGGTAGAGGGTGTGCCAAATTTTTCGCAAAACCACAGAATACTTTTTAGGGTACGGGTGGTCGATCTTCGTGAATGCTGTGTTCACTGCATTGCGAATCGTAGGGCGGCTGACACGGCTTCCTATGGATAAAGGCTTTATTCCTATAGGGGTCTCCCAATATATACTCGACGGTACGTGGGAGCACAGTCCGTATTGGCAGCTACCGTTTCACCGTGGAGGAATCACCCAACCACTCGACGATAAACTACCAGGTTTAACGACGCCGGAACACGTCTCTAACCTAGACCTCTAGAGTGTTTGCGTTATGTTCCAATGCGTTGTTATGTTCATTGAGTTCATTTTAAAGTTTATCTTTGATTATGTTTCAGTTTTTTGGTCCTACCGTATGTGATATCTCGAAAACTTCTTACATGCAAACTATATGCCGAAATTAAATCATTTGATTCGATGAATTCTATCTATAGGAGGGTTGAGATCTTTTTCACAAACAAAATGATCACTTCAACAAAGAACAAAGATCCTAATGCAGCTAATAACAAGAAATGAAATTTTGTCTTTTTTCTTTTCAATAGCAACAAATAACAATAAATGCTAACTACTATAATGCAAGAGATTTTTTGTTTTTCTTTCCTTTAAGATGGCATGATGCATGTAAACAAATTCTAAGAGATATGCACAATCCAAGTTCAGTCAATGAAATAGAACCAATTCTAAAACACAAAATGAACCATGCAAGCAAGGAAAAACACAAAAACTAGTGAACTTCAAAGAGGCTAGAAGTGAAGTATTCAGAGTATAGAAGATCAAGCTTTAACAAAGCACTGGATAGGTGTAGAACAATCAACAAGTTGACTGGATGATCAAGAGACCGAAACTTCCCACAGAAGGCTAGACATGCAAAGTCACTGGAAATAAGCAAACAACTGAGGGATACAGGCTAAAACCAGTCAAGCAGAGGTTCAACACAGTTCCAGAGGCTGAAAGAGATATATAAAGAGACGGAATGAGCTTTCCACCCACACACAGGCAAAATTTACAGAGCTGGCGCGACTGTCAGCCTGCAACTTGCGCTACCACAGAATTGGCGCGAGTTGCTTTTGAGCAACGTGCGCCAACTGGCGCGACTGTCAGAGAAATAATCGCGCCAACTAAGCTTGCCAACTAAAAAGATAAAAGATACGACCTCAGGTCGGGTTGACAGTGCTCAGATGGGTCAAACAGTAAAGAATCAACTCAAAACTGACTCAGGAAGCTCATGCACTCAAGCAAGCAGAAGAAAATTAACATGCAAGACAGAAATCAAAGAGTTACTCCCCAGTGGAGTCGCCAATTTGTTGGTAAGGTAAATCCCCTCTGCGGACAGAGGCAATCCCACTAGCCTATCACAGAACTAGCCACAAACAAACCACGCTGCTACGCAAGTTCCTAGTTATGCATCAAAGGTGAATCAAGAAGACTAACCTGGAGTCCAACGCTATGATTGAAGCAGAGTTGATATCCTCGCTCCCTTGCTCCAACAGATCATGACGAATACCTGCACATGCAAAGGAAGAGACAGATACCAACATAAAAACTACCAAGGCACAACTATATTTCAGTCAGAAAGGAAATAAATCAACATATCACCATGATAGATAATGAGATTGGAACTATAATAGCAGTCGCTCATCAATTAATAAACAGGAAAAGTTACAACCATTGTTCTGACGTCGACCCTTCTCCTGGCTGGGCGAGTAACTATATGTGTCTTGACATGCATCTCTTCTCCGGCAGCATAACCTCTCTAGCACTCACTAACATTCCTCCATAAACTCAACATCTAACACTCCATGACCAATAATCATCACTACTATCACTCAATCACCAAATCACTAGCATAACACTAACACCAACACTCTCTCCCAACACTCTCTCCTAATGCATAATGACAAGCTTATATAGATGAAGAAGGGAGGAGGATGCGATGAACCGGGACACCTTTCGTGGAATTAGCAAAAGCCATAAAGATGGATAAAGCTCGACAAAAAACTGATTTTCTATCCTCAGAAAAGCTCCATGTAATGAAGGAAACAACAGTCGGACGTGCATTAAGGCAAAAAGCACGACTAAATTTGGTTGGCGCGACTGTTGCTCTAAGATAGAGCGCCAATGGTCGCGCCCTATTTTGAGGATCTCCATCATTGGCGCGGGTAGGATACTGTGGACTTGCGCCAATGGAAAAAGAGCACTTTTTAGGGATGATCTGCAGAAGGTGTCTCCAGGGAACATGGAGTACATACTCAGGGGAACATAATGCAAGTGTTTTTAGCCCTTGTCACTTCTTATAACTCCCGGAATGAGTCCTCTAAGGTACGACAAGAGGAGTAACAGGGATGGTGACAAATTACTGTGTAACAGACATTATGGAGGGATTTTACTATTCTTCAAAAATCATTTTCATAAAGGGACCATCCCTTCTCATAACTGTACCCTCTATTTTCATTGGCTTTAGGACACCTTTTATGAAGGCTTCAAAGACATGAATATATATATATTCCTTATAGATTTGCAAGTTGTCTTCAATGGAACTGGCTTGTAACAATTGTATATATATGTGTGTGTGTGTGTGTGTGTGTGTGGGCGCACACGCTTGTAACAGTGATAAGGTATCGACCTCTTCTTCAATACAGAGAATAGAGTTCCTTGATTTCACTGATATGGATGACATAGGATGCCCACTAATTGTCTTTTCAAGTCTACAATTGATACCTTGCAAATATATGCATACAAGATCTCGACTTCCTTAAATTAGGGAGGGCCTTAGAACTATATTTTATAATGTTGTGCCACTAATTCCAGGGCAAGTCCTCCTCAAGATGACTGTTAGTATACCACCCTTCTAGCTGTAATTGAAGTCACCTTTTATGGCTTCATATTCCAATGACCACAACGTATCAAAGTCCACAGAACTGTCAATTTCTTCTTCAAATTAGGGCATTTAACTTTCTTCAGAACAATGAGAATAATAATTGATAACAAGGATGTATTGTCAAGAGCAGCAAAAGGAAAATACCCATCAATTCTACTTGTGCAAATAATTCCTCCATAATTGCTTCAGTTAGAGGGAAGAAACACCTTGTTTATACTTAGAATCAATCCTTCAAAGTAATGTACAAAGATTTCATGAATTAATCCACATTAAATTCCTCAGTGTAGATGGGGAACTTAATGACTCGGTCCGAAGGTTGTTGTGGCTCAATTAGAAATGATTTCACTTTGAAGAATAACACAGTGAAACCCTCTACAGTCAAGTCACAAAACTTAACATTGTAGGTTTAGTCCATGGTTCTTTATATGCCTTGAATTACCACGGGCCTCCTAAAGGGCCGAAGTCTTGCCAAAAGAAGTCGCACTAGTCTCAAATGCTTACAACCTTGATGCATGCCATCAACCATAGAATAGTGATAATACTTTGCCTCGATTACTGCCCTAACACTAGGTTGAGAATCCTCCACTTGTGGCCAATCAAAGGTTCATATCCCACAACCAACACAGTGCCAAGCCCAACAAAAATGACAAATTTGTTCCAAAGATGACCTTGGTTGAGGCCGAGTAGCCTCAGATAGTCTGCTCCTTCATTGAGTGACCTAAACAGAAAACAAGAGAAAAATTCCAATCTTCCACAGTAGATTTGTTGCTCCATAGGGACGCAATACTGTTGAAGGAGGACTTTAACATCTTCAGATTTGATTAATGGCCTTCATGAGCTATTTAGCCCAACTCTTGCATATAACCAGACTTGCATTATTTTTCGAGACCTCTCATGTTTTTTAGGGCTTGCAACGAGATACTTCAAATGCATTAGTAGTCTACTACTTTATCTTGACTACAGGGAAACTTGACAACATCTTTTGAGATTGCATTCCTCTTGCTTGGGCTTGACCTCGCCTGGATCTAATACCATGTTAGTTTTTGAGTTAACATGTTCTTTGCTTAGGTCAGTTACTTCATTAATCCATTAGCCCATTATCAATTCCATTAATCCATTAGCAATCACATGAACCATTATCATATGATAGTAATTGATGAAAGAACATCAAACATAAATGCAGAAGACAAGCCAAGACAAGAGGACCCTAGATTTGGTGGATGCCGGGGAAAAACCCCAAGATGGGGAAATCCTTTGATCAATTCTTCTTATTATTATATCAAACATTCAGCGGAGAGAGAGAGAGAGTACAAAAGTCAAAATTGACTTGCCAAATTAGAGTCAAAACAACCCTTTCAAATCTGCACTCAACAACAGTCAAATTCTAACCTAACCAGAAAGTCAATGATGGTCAACGCAACAAAAAAAACCCTCTATGGAGCTCGGTCAAAGGTAGTCATGCTTTGCCTCCTGAAGTGGTCAAATTCAGCCCAAAACAATCATGTAAACAATGGACAAACTTGGTCAAACTCTGCGGTCAACTTTGTAGTCAACCCTACAATTGGTCTACAATCAAAGTCAACAAATGCCTCAATTCCCGAGCCAATAGATGTGCCTTGCCAAAAATGAAATTCTGGTACAAAAACCGCAGTCAAAGGAGGTCAAACCACCCCCAGTCAATGCTAGTCAAACATGAAATAGTATCTGGAATTTCGGCCTTGTAATTCGTCCTTCTATTGCCACATGTGTGAGGAAAAGAGATGCCTAATACGCTGTATGAACCAATCAGATGAGGAGAGAGAAGGACGTGTGAGTGAATGAGGTGCCAAATGAGGTTGGAGGCCTCTCTTATTTATACAAATCCTTGAGGGTGAAGTGACATGTCTCTTGGGCTTCATGAGCCTACATGAAGATGTGGCCAACCTTGATAATTTGCACATGTGTGGGCATAAATTCGAAAACACATTTCTACTTATCCAAATTTGATGATCTTTTGGTCAATTTTGGTCCTCTCGAAAAGAGGATTTCAATGCAATAATCATCTCCATCAAATGGGTTGTCCAATAGTGTAATTTTACCCTAGTTCCCAATTTTAACAAGATGCCTAACCTATTTCAACAAGATACCCTATCCATTATTTGTCTTGATTCAGACATCTCCCACTCCAACGATATTAAAAAATGCCTTTTTCCTAAATGTACTCTACCATGATCAGCCACTTCATATGTAGTAAAATTAATTTTGTATTGGGTCACATGGTGAGATTCCCTAGAGTCAAGTACTCAATCAATGCTACTATTGGAAGTATATAAATAACATTTTCTATTACTAAGAGATATTTTCTAAGATATGATGACATCAGAATTCATTTGTCGACCTTTTTGAACTATCTAGTGTGGTTCATCTTCAAGACAAGATGAAGAAACAAATCATGGCATCAAATTAAATAGATGCACAAAGATGTTTTCTAGCCATTAGAATATAACAGTTAGTTTGGACTAAATAATAATTATTTGTTAAAAAATAGCTTTTTTAATAAAGTAACAATTGGAAAATAGATGTAAATATTGAATTTAATTAATCAATTAATTAATTATTATTATTTTAATAAAAAATAAGGTCCTATAATAATATGGTCAAACTTAATTATTCCAAACAATAAAGCTAATAAACAAAACAAATAGTAATAAGAAAATAAATAAGTAACATAAAAATATCAACATAATGAATTAAATTAATTTTATTATTTAGATCAAAAGGAAGGTAAAAATAAATTAAAAAATTAACTAATATCGTCAAACTTAATTATTCCAAACAATAAAACAATAAATAAATAATAATAAGAAAATAAATAAATGAATAAATAGGGAGGTTATATTGATCTGGTGGATCAAAATTGGGCTCAAAATTCAAAGTGTGTGACAGAGCTCGAAACCTGAACAGCTGGATAGATCTCAGCGATCTAAATCCAATGCAATTCATTTTGCTCAAACTGATATCGTATGCTCCTGATATTGCGTTCTCGTCGAATTGGAAAAAAAGATAGCTGACTAGACATTTTTGGGCTAGTGGCAGGCTACCACATGGCCTCACGTGATTGGTTGAAAAATAAAAATAAAAATTGATGTGCAAAATTTTTCCTAATGGTTCTAAGTTTCAAATTTATGAATATTGTGGTTGATTGGGTATTTATTTGGCCAATTATGGAGGGCAACGTGGGTCAACCAATGGTGGTCATGTGGCCTCTGGAGGATGCATTAAAAATTTGGCTAAGGTTCGAATGAAGGCCACGGGGGTCGAGCTCGCAACCTCAACCAAAAAGTCCAATGGCCTAACCAATTGCACTATGATGTCACTTGTTAAACTATGGGTGAAAACACTATTTAAAGTTTCATTAATGCACATATGGGGGAGGGGGTTGGGCTAAGCCCTAGCCCCTAGCCACCCCAGCGCCCACAGGACCGCAGGAGGGAGGGCCAAGGGGCTAGGCCTTAGCCCGGCCCACGGCCACAACCCCATACACAACGCAATCAAGAGCCAAGCACAAGACCAGAGGCTAGCGAAGCGGCCAACCCCAAGGCACATGGTGGTATATAACCATGGGCGCGACAGAAGGAGAGGGGCCAGCCTCGGGTCGTATGACCCTCCCTTGTAACCACATGCACGGAGAACTGGCGGGTGTCAGCCCATGATCACAGGGACCGCATAAAACCAGGAGTGCGCGCACAACTGGTTGCTAGACAGCAACCCGGGAATATCGACCCCTTATGCGTTCTTATGGTCGCCACATGACCACAAAATTCAGAACTAGGGGCTTAATGGCAAAGTTAATCGTCCTACAATTTCGCCCATTGAGTGGGAATGTAGGCCAGGTTTGCGCGTTGGTTCCACGTTTGGGGCGCTCAAGCCAGGTTTAGGCCGAATTGGAGGATGATTAGTTGTAGAATGGAGTAAAAACTTGAAACAATCATAACTTACTCAATTTTTGGCCAAATGAGGTGCAGAAAGAACCAAAATGGGGGTTTTTGACAATGTTGGATCCATTGGAGACATCAGTTCTATTGTTTGAGCTTTGTAAAGCATGTAAACACACTTTTGAGCATTTTTAATGAAAGAGGCCCTACATTGGAAGCCGGACCGGGAAATGTAGCCCAGGAGAGGGTGAACTCCTTTATCATGCTTTGTGTTATGTGTTTCAAATATGCTTATTTTGTCTCTGTTTTGTTGTAAATTATGGTTAAAATTTACTTGTTTATGTGTTTAGTAAGTTGATCCTCTATCCAAAATACATATAAATTTAACTTGCAAATTGTTAAAAATCTTAAAGTTTACACCTATAGATCATTTTGGTACCAAAGCAATAGGTTATTGTGAAGATTTGATTTGTTTGCAAGTGTTTTTCTGATGCTTACAAGATTGAAACTCAAAAGAGGAGAATGAGATCTTGTGGATCCAAGATCTCAAATTGTTTCAAGGAGAAAAAACACACCTAAAGCTTCAATAATCATGGCACATGAATAAGGTTCCGAAGCGATGTTTGAAGATGAAAAAACTTTCAGAAAAGCATTCTTTGAGATGTTTGATATGGTTAAGGTTCTGTATGAAGAGAGTAATTTCATATTGGATGGAGAAAGCTCAAAACCTCCAAAAGGAGACGGAGGAAAAGGAGACAAGCCTCCAAAAGGGAATGGAGGGAATGGTGACAAACCACCACCTTCACCTCCATCATCATTCTCGTCATCATCTTCATCCTCATCTTCAACTTCTTCTACCCTTTCACAAACACCTCAAAATTCCCCAAGGGGTCATGGTAAAACTCCTTTGCTTAAGCTTGATATTAAGTTTGAATTTCCTATGTACAATGGAGAGGTAAACGTAGAGAGATTGGATAATTGGATTCGACAGCTTGAATTGTATTGTAGGATACAAAGAACCAAAGATGATGAAACCAAGATTTAGCGTGCTTCTCTTAGATTGGAAGATGCAACACTAATTTGGTGGGAAGCCAAAATGAAAGAGGACATGAAGAAACATGGTAAGGTTTTATCCTTTTGGAATGATTTTGTTGTTGCAATAATAAGACAATTGTATCCATTAGCATACATGCAAAAAGCTATTATGGATTGGCAAAATTTTAGGCAAGCTAAATGGAAAAATGTGCAATCTTATACTCAAGAATTTAGGAAAAGGGCTTTGATTTTGGGCATAGATTTGTCTTCTCAAGATACTTTGCTCAGATACATTGGAGGATTGCAAAGTTACTTGAGACATACCATTCTCATGTTTAACCCTACATGAAGTTTGTGTACAGGCAACTCATTTAGAGGCAAGAGGGAAAAATGTTTATGAAGAAACTAGTGAGAGTTCCTTTGAGTTTGGAGAAAAAGAAAAGGGTAGGTTTAAAGGAAAAGGAAAGAAGAATGCTACCATCAAGATGGAGAAAGAAAAACTTACATGAAAGCATTGTTCCAAAGAGGGCCATGATGAAGATCATTGTTGGAAACTTCATCCAGAGATGACACCCAAAAAGTTTAAAAACAAGGAGAAAGAAAAGACGACTGCAACTAAACAACATGATTTAGTTCTGATTATGGAGATGAAACAAAGATCACAACCATGGGTTTGAAAGGTAAGGACATTACATGTACTAGTTCTTCAATTTGTCTCTATGAAACTCAAGATGAAAAAATAGGAATAAAGTTTTTTCGTATTAGAGTCATTTCAAAACAAACCAAGATAGATACAATGTTTGATAGTGGTTCACAAGAAAATCTTATCTCCGAAGACATTGTCAAGAAGTTGAATTTAGAAACCATTCCTCATACTAAACCTTATCCTCTAGTTTGGATATGTGACAATGCAAAATTGCATGTGACAAAAACATGTAAATAGAAATTTGCAATCACTGGAAACTTTTTAGATGAGGTAGAGCTTGAAGTAGTCCTGATTGATATATGTGGTATTGTTTTGGGAAGCCCATGTCTATATGATAGGAGAGCTATTTTTCATCGCCATGAGAAAATATATCATTTGTTCAAGAATGGGATTGAGTACATTGTTATATCACACAACAAGAAGTTGAATATATCTCTTGTAAATGATGGACAAATAAAGAGGATTGTTAATGCTAGTCAGAACTTTGCATTGTTAATGATCAAACATGAAGATGGTGAGGAATCTAAAGCCTTTCAAGGATATGAATAAAGTTTGAAATCTGATTTCATTGATGTTTCTAATTCATGTGATAAGATGTTTCAAGGGTCTAACAAGTTGCCTCCTAAAAGAGGTAAACAAAATGAAGTAAATTTGAAGCAGGATGCGTCATTGTTGAACATTGGTGTGAACAAGATGCTAGTGTTAAAGCATGCAGAGGTCAAAAATCAAATGCAAAGGCTATTTGAGAAGGAGGACATTGGTCCCAAAACATCTTTTTGTGGGTTTCATAATGTTTTGGCTTTGAATAAGGATGGTACATGGCGATGGCAATCACATTTGGTAAAGAGACGAGCCAAGTGCAAGGTTAGACATGCTAAGTATGGTCATGACAACAATGTTCAAGGTAAAAGGAACTTCAAATTGTTTAATTTTCCATTGATTGAAGACCGAGGAGGGAATGTTCAGGTTCCTTTAAGGGCAGTTTTCTACTCTGCATATATTGAAAAATTGCAGAAAGATGTCATCGTTAACAAAAAGTCAAGGATTCCAAAATTAGGGAAAGTGATGTACTTTCATGAAAATCTCAAAGCGACAAAGTCAAGAAAATTTCAGTGGATTGAGACTGGAATGGTGAGGGCGTTGTACACTCATCTTGATAAAGAGCTTTTAGAGGTCAAAAAGTTTCCAATGGGGAGGAGTGATTCGATGGATCAAAATAGTGCTCAAAATTCAAAGTCCGCGATAAAGCTCAAAACTAGAACTACGGATAGATCTCGACGATCTGAATCCAACACAATTCATTTCACTAAAAACTGATATCGTGTGATCTTGATATCCTGTTCTAATCGAATTGGTAAACAGGAAAATTTTGGCAAAAAAGACAGTTGACTAGACATTTTTGGGCCAGTGGCAAGTTGTCGTATGACCTCACCTCATTGGTTGAAAAAAACAATGTTGTGCATAATTTTTCCTAATGTTTCTATGGTTCAACTTTTTTAATATTGTTGCTGAATCGGTATTTATTTGGCCAATTATGGAGGGTCATGTGGGCCAACTAATGGTGGCCACATGGCCTCCAGAGGATGCATTAAAAATTTGGCTAAGGGTCAAATGAAGGCCGTGGGGATCAAACTTGCAACCTCAACCAACAACTCCAACGGCCTAACCAACTGTGTTGCAATGTCACTTGTTAAACTAAGGGTGAAAAAATTATTTAAAGTTTCATTAATGTGAATATGGGGGAGGGGGTCAGGTTAAACCATATCCCCTGGCCACCCTAGCGCCCATGGGATGACAGGCGAGAGGGCCAGGGGGCTAGGCCTTAGCTCAACCCACGACCATAGCCCCATACACAACGTAGCCGAGAGCCAAGCGCAAGACCAGAGACTAGTGGAGGGGCCAGCCCCAAGGCACATGGTGCCATATAACCACAGGCGCGACGGAAGGAGAGGGGCCAACCACAGGTCGTATGATCCTCCCATGTAACCACAGGTGCGAAGAACCGGCGTGGGCTAGTCCATGGTCACAGGGAACACATAAAACCAGGAACGCGCACCTAGTTGGGTGCTAGACAATAGCCCCAGAATATCGCCCCCCTATGCGGTCTTATGGCCACCACATGACCACAAAATTCGGAACTGGGGGCTTAATGGTGGAGTTAACCATCCTACAATTTCACCCGCCGGGCGTGAATGTAGGCCAGGTTGCACGCCGGTTCTGCGTTTAGGGCGCTCAAGCCAGGTTTAGGCCAAATTGGAGGATGATTAGCTATAGAATGGAGTAAAAACTTGAAACATTCATAACTTACTCAATTTTTGGCAAAATGAGGTGCAAAAAGAACCAAAATGGGGGTTTTTGACAGTGTTGGATCCATTAGAGCCATTAGTTCTAATGTTTGAGCTTTGTAAAGCATGTAAATACACTTTTGAACATTTTTAATGAAAGAGGCCCTGCATTGGAAGCTGGACTAGGAGATGTAGCCCAGGAGAGGGGTGAACTCCTTTATCATGCTTTGTGTTATGTGTTTCATATATGCTTATTTTGTCTCTGTTTGGCTGTAAATTGTGGTTAAATTTTACTTGTTTATGTGTTTAGTAAGTTGACCCTCTTCCCAAAACACATAAATTTAACTTGTAAATTGTTAAAAATCTTCAAGTTACACATACAGGTCCCCTATAGAAAAAACTAAAGCTAGCACAACCACATTAATAAATGTGGTTGATATACGTCGAATGCCTATATCAATCACATGCACAACCACACAAATAAATGTGGTTGAAGGTATATACTTATTATTATTAATTAATATTATTAATATTATTTATTAGTTTTATTATTATTTATGGTTAATTAAATTAAATAACATTATTAATTAATAAATATTAAAAACAAAGAATTAATTTTTTTTATTTCATTCATTTCAATTAATTCATTAATAATAATAATTTCATTTATTTATTTAATTCATTTTTATTTTATTAAAAAAATAAATAATTAATAATAATATATTGGTTTATTAATATAAATATGGTTAATTAAATAAATATTTATTGAGTTGTCTTTAGTGAGACTTTTTGGAAGCTTTTCTGGTGTTTTTGCCGGTCTAATATCTCTAAAATCCCACAGGAATTTATTGAAATCACAAATTCGATGAGTAACCCCTGAATAATTGAAGTGCCCTTGGTGTTTTTCAGGGTTTTGAATCCATATATACAGTCTAAAACCCAGATTAAATAACACAAATCAAGATTTCACCTCAAAATTTTCCGTCGGATTCCAGCACTGGAAAGTCCAAAAAGTCGCACTAAAGACAACTCTAATATTTATTAATACAAATATTGTTAATTACATATTATTAATTAAATACAAATATTAATAATATTTTTAATTAAACTCAATGGATTTATGTTGAACTCAAAGATTAATACTATAAATTCTATGAATAATATTATAACCTAGGAATATGAATTCTTGGATTAATAAATCCAAGGAAATAATAAACCAAAGGGAATCATATTAAACCTAAGGGATAAATATTATAAACATGAGGTATATAAACCCTAAGATAAATATTATAAACCCTGAAAAAAAAACATGGTTGACCATGTTTTACCATGGTTGATTTTCATATTGAGATAATCTTTGTCACAATGCGACATTTGACCATGGTTAATATTCATATTGAGACAATCTTTATCACAATGTGGCATTGGACCATGGTTGTGCATGGTTGACCATGATTATAAAACCAAGAGATTTATATTAAACACTGGGATTAATATTATAAACCTTATGAATAATATTATACCCTTGGAATATGAACCCTTAGATTGATAAACCCAAGGGATTGATATTATAAAACCCTGAGGTATTATAAACCTAAGGGAATAATATTAAACCCAAGCGATAAATATTATAAACCCAATGTATATAAACCCTAGGATAAATATTTTAAACCCTAAATGAAACATGGTTGACCACGGTTGATTTTCACATTGACACAATCTTTGTCACAATGCGACGTTAGACAATGGTTGACCATGATTGATTTTCACATTGAAACAACTTTTGACACAATGCGACATTGGACAATGGTTGGTCATGGTTGATTTGCACAATGTGACATTGGGCCATCGTTCACCATGGTTGACCATGATTATAAATGCACGAGATTTATATTAAACCTTGGGATTAATATTATAAACCCTATGAATAATATTATACCCTAGGAATATGAACCCTTAGATTAATAAACCTAAGGGATTGATATTATCAACCCAAGGGAATCATAAACCTAATGGATTAATTCTAAAATCCCAAGGTATTAAAAATCAAAGGGAATAATAGAAACCCAGGGGATTAATATTATACACGCAAGGTATATAAACCCTAAGATAAATATTATAAACCCTGAAATAAACATGGTTGACCATAGTTCATTTTCATATTGAGACAATCTTTGCTAGAAAGACACGTTGGACCATGGTTGATCATGGGTCGACATGATTGATGTTCATATCGAGACATGGTTGACCACAATTAACCACGATTTATTTTCATAATGACACAATCTTTGTCACAATGCGACGTTGGACAATAGTTGATCATGATTGATTTTCACATTGAGACAATCTTTAGCACAATGTGACGTTGGAAAATGGTTGGTCATGGTTGACCATGGTTTATTTTCATATTGAGACAATCTTTGTCACAATGCGACGTTGGGCCATGGTTGACCATAGATGACCATGGTTGTCACAATGTGATGTTGCACCAATAGACAATATTTGTCACAATGCGACCATGGTTATTGAACATGGTTCACCATGATTGGTCATGGTTGACCATGGTTGATTTACATATTGAGATAGTCTTTGACACAATGCGACATTTGAACATGGTTGACCATGGTTGATTTTCATATTGAGGCAATCCTTGTCACAATGAGACATTGGTTGATTTTCATATTGAGAAAATACTTGTCACAATGTGACGTTGGACGATGGTTGACCATGATTATAAACCCAATGGATTTATATTAAACCCAAAGGTTATTCTTATAAACACTATGAATAATATTATACCCTAGGAATATGAACCCTTAGATTAATAAACTCAAGGGATTAATACTAAAAACCCAAGGGATTATAAACCCAAGGGAACAATATTAAACCCAAGGTATAAAAACCATAAGATAAATATTATAAACCCTAAAATAAATATGGTTGACCATGGTTTACCATCGTTGATTTTTCACACTGAGAAAATCTTTGTCACAATGCAACATTGAACCATGGTTGATTTTCATTTTGAGACAATGCTTGGCACAATGTGACATTGGACCATCGTTGACCACGATTATGCAAGAAATTTATATTAAACCCTAGGATTAATGTTATAAACCCTATGAATAATATTATACCCTATGAATATGAACCCTTAGATTAATAAACCCAATGGATTGATATTATAAACCTAAGGGAATAACAAACCCAATAGATTAATTCTAAAATCCCAAGGTATTATAAATCTAAGGGACTAATATAAACCGAAGAGATTAATATTATAAACACAAGGTATATAAACACTAAGATAAATATTATAAACTCTGAAATAAACGTGGTTGATCGTGGTTGACCATGATTAATTTTCATATTGAGACAATATTTGTTACAAAGAGACATTGGACCATGGTTGAACATGGTTCAACATAATTGATTTTCATACCGAGACAATATTTGTCACATTGCGACGTTGGACCATGGTTGATTTTCATATTGAGAAAATCTCGTCACAACGTGACATTTGACCATGGTTGACCACGATTATAAATCCAAGAGATTTATATTGAACCCAAGGATTTATGTTATAAACCCTATGAATAATATTACACCTTAGGAAAATGAACCCTTAGATTAATAACCCAACATATTAATATTATAAACTGAAGGGAATAATAAACCCAAGGTATAAACCCAAATAATTAATATTATAAATGCTAGGTATATAAAACCCAAGATAAATACTAATATGGTCAAACTTAATTATTCCAAACAACAACAATAAATAACTAATAATAAGAAAATAAATAAATGAATAAATAGGGAGGTCCTATAGAAAAAACTAAAATTAAATAATATGGTCAAATTTAATTATTCCAAACAAAAAAGAATAACAAAAAAAAACTAATGAAAATTAATAATAAATAAATAAATCACGGAATACTCGAAATTTTGATTGAAAATAAAAAAAATAAATAATAAGAATGAATAAATACAATTAAAATGGAAGGATATATAATATATAGAAAAAATATATATAGAAAAAAAAATCAATAAACAAATAAGAAAATAATTAAATATAAAAACATCAAGGAAAAACAATAACTTCAAGACGAAAGTACAGGGACCCAACAACTACTAATTTTCCAGCCATTGTCTCTATTTAGATTGTTTGGTCTCCTTTCAACTTCTATGGCCTCCCTAATATTCTACATACACCATAAATCCAAATTAAAAGTGATCTATGCTAATTATTATTATTATTATTTGTTGTGTTCATCATATCTTCTAATATCTGTGTTTATGCTTGTTTTAAATTTTTAAATTTTGTAATTTTCATAACATCCAATATCTTTTTTTGGTAAAGTTCAGCACTTTCATTACTTCATCAAAAATTTACATGGCACAAGATTAACAACTATTAGTCTACCCAAAGGGAGGCCAAACCAATAGCACAAACTCAAGATTTTGAGCTAGTGTAAACCTCGTTTAGGATGTCTGATAGACATAAATATATGTAGACAAAAATATCCATACACAACTTCTCAATCTCTGGATCAACATTGTTCTAGACAAACCGGATCTTGCTCTCTAGGCGCATTAATATTGCTAGTCATGCCAGCCGAGGAAACTCTGCCATGCTCTTCACCGGAACAAGGACGAGGATCAATAACATTAAAATCTTGAGACAATCTTCTGTTGGTGCACAAATCCTGGTTTCTTCTCAGGTCCAATTTACTCCAAGCCTTTTCACAAAATCAACAGAGAAAGGAACCTCTTCACTCAGAAAATTAGCATTCAAATTCATATGAAAAAATAATTCAATATTCCCAAATCTGAAGGAATGGATCTGTTAAGCTTGTTTTTATCTAGTGCCAAAGCACTCGGAATGTTGAGCCTGGACAAAGATTTAGGTGTATAACTCTCAGAGACTTTGGGGTATTAAGCAAGAGCCCATTAAACTGGTTTGTACTTAGAGCTAAAAGATACAAGTTCTGCAACTTCGCAAGCACTAGGGGAATTATTCCTGAAGGATTATTGAAGCTCAAATATAATTTCTGCAATAGTAACTTGCCCCCAATAGATGGAGGAAGAGGTACTTGTAGCTTATTTTCACTGAGGTTAAGAAGGGAGAGGATTTTGAGGCCTCCAAGATAATTTGGGATCGTTCCTATGAGCTTATTGTAACTAAAGTCCAAGTGTTTCAATTTGTCTAGCTTTCCAAGCTCTGGTGGGATATTGCCATTCAGAACATTTTAAGACAAACTAAGATCTTTTAGTGTAGTCAATCCTGTAAACTCTGTGTATTGAGACAAGCAAAGAATTGTTGGATTTGAATACTAGCTTTTCTAGAGATGGAGATAATCTAACAATGTTCCAGGCCTTGAGAAGCTCGACATGCAAAAGAGCATCATTGGTCTGGTAGCGGATCACTCCTTTTTCAACTGCAAATATGTTGTTAGCTCTTGATTCATTAGCACCCATTACCCATTGTGGGGAGGCGGGTCATTTAATGCAAGCTTGTAACATTCAATTCAAAGGAGGCGTGGAATATTCTGATCCCAAGAAAAGTCAAGTTGCATTTTCCCCATATTAAGTCTAAAATTGGCAAGCTTATCAACTGTTTTATTTCCTTGTCGTCAAATGTGAGTAAGCATGGGAGTTGGAAAAGAAGACATGAATGAGGCTACTTTCTCAATTCTTGCTGACAATTTCCAACTTTGAGATGCTTTAGAGAGATTGGTGCAACATTGGATTTTCCTGAAGATGAAAATTATCAGCTAAGAGACTGCCTTCAGTGATGAGCTTGTGGTACATGTTATGAATTGCAATCGAGAGTCACTATAGGGCCCATGGCTCTACTGCATTGTTAGAGGTATGGTTAATTGCACCTGTGTATATGTGGAGAATTTGGCCTGAAGACTCCTCCATAGCTGGCTTGACCATGGTTTCCCTTTGACGCCCCGTCAAAGTTTAGTTTTATGAAATCCTGGGGAGGCAGGGACTAGATCGTTGGGAGGGAGGTGTAGGGAGTGTTGCTACTGACAACAGGTGGGAAGGTGTTTGGAAGGAAACCCAAAGTTGCAAGATTTGGTTTTTCCTAATTGCTGCAGTGCCAGTCCTGTGTGGACCAAGGGATGATGCAAATAGTTTCTTTTAGCTTGTTGAGGATGGCTTGCAATAAAATATCGGGTGGGGAGGTTGCACCCTTGAATAGTCGCTTATTGCGCTTCTTCCATACTTCCCATAGGAGGAAGCTATGTATGATCTCCTAAGATCTGTTGATGATTGGATTTTAAAAGGAGGTAGTTCTCCAGTTTTTAAGAGAAGTGACATTGGCTATGACTATGCCTGTTTGGCAAAATACTACAGCAAGACGGTCCCAAATTTTGAAGGAAAAAGCACAACTATCAAGGATATGAGTACTGTCCTCAGGGTTGGAATAGCAAAGGTGACAGATAGAGGGACCCTGAAACCCCCGCTTTTGTAGTTTGTCCTAGGTCAAGGTTTTTTAATGTAAGAGGAGCCATAGAAAGAATGTAACCTTTGACCAGTGCTTGAGTTTCCATAGTTTGGACTAGATGTTGCGATCTTCAATGCATTGGCTTCAGGTGATAAGACTGCATGCTTCATGAAGAGTGAAGTTGCCCGAGAGGTGGTACCCCATGTTAGAATATCTTTTCCCTCGTGATTTTCATTTTTTCTTTTGGCTAGTTCATTGGAGAAGTGAGTTACTTCTTGTTAGGAAAAGGAGTTAAGCCATTGAGAGCAGTTGTGCCATTCTCGCCAAGGAGAGTCAGAGTGGTGTAAATCCCAATAATGAGCAACATGGATGTAACCTTGCGAGATGAAGTTATTTTTTACCTGCTGAAGGTGCTCATTGGCAGAGGGGTGTGGCCACTGATTATAGGATTCCTCCTAGAAAAGCACAGTGTTTCCATTGTGAATTTCCCAAACACTTTGATCTTGCATTAGTTGTTTACTACGCCACGCAACATTCCAAATATGAGATCCTACAATGTTTCTGTCCATTTGAATGAGTTGCAATGCAAGAGTGGGGGGAGCATATTTTTTCTTCCACATTTGACTCCACTGTACATTTGGGAATTTGAGCCATCTCCACCAAGTTTTAGCATTCAAATTTTAGCTTAAGGTATTGGGGTCCTGAATTCCGAGGCCACCTTTTGGTTTTGGCTGACAGAGTTTGTCCCAGGAAATCAGAGCCCATTTCCATTCCCTTTTGGCACCACCCCAAAGAAAGGTGCGTTGAATATTTTTGAGGTTATTAATGATTGTTTTTGGAGCTGTCGTGGTTGAAAGAAGGTAAGTTAGGATGGATTGCAGAACAAATTTAAGCAAGGTAAGGCAGCCAGGAATGTTGAGAGCTAAGAAGGTCCAACTAGAGAGCTTTGATTCAAATTTTAGAAGGAGATTTTCCCAAACCTTTTGCTTTAGGGGATTAGTTATTAAAGGGGGCCTAGGTATTTGGACAAAAGGGAGCTCAATCGAATACCAATGAGACGGGAAATATGTCATTGGACCGCAAGAGGGGTATTGAAGAAGAAGAGTTGAGATTTCTATAAGTTTATGGGCATTCCTGAAGCCTCATAGAAGGATTACAAAATGTTCATGAAAGTGGTGGATGCTTTGATTAAGAGAGTTCCCATAAGAAATGTGTCGTTAATGAATTGTTGATGCGTAAAACATTGCAAAGGTGCACTAGGGAAAACTTTGAAGTTGTCCTTGAGATAGAGCATGCTTAATACTTTGTCCTAGGCCTTTCGCCATGAGAAGAAAGATATAGGGGGAGATGGGTTAACTTGTTTGATACCATGTGTGGATACCATGTGTGGGCATGAAGGTGGGGTAGAGAGATTTGAATGTGGGGCAGGGAGATATAGGGAGATTTGAAGGTGGGGCAAGGAGATCTATTGATGAGAATAGATAAGTTAAGATAAGATAATTATATTTATTTCCAATTAATGACCACAAAGTAGATTAAAGAGATGGTTGAGTACAATGATGTCCATAAAATGCAGGAGAACCAAACAGTCTCCTATAAAAAAATACAATGCATGAATATAAAAAGTACAATAGAAAAAAAAGCTTTAGACAAGATAGCCATTATCCAATGAATTCATTTTTGGTGAAATCCAAAAATTAACATGAAAAATAAATTGCCACCTGAAGTTATCGAAAGATTTGGACATATCCAATTTAATGAGCATGCATGGGCGCTTGAGGGAGTAAAGAGAATGAATGTGTTCATGGGAAAGGATAATGCTATCCAGAATTTGGAGGCTTTTCGAATAATTGGTTTGTTAAGGGGAAACAAGGAAGGGAAAGATGGGCTTCAGTCAGTTAGAAATGACTTTGAAAATGATTTTATAGATGACATTGCAAAATGACTTTGAAAATGATTTTATAGATGACATTGCAAAAAGTAATGGGGGTAATTGCTTGTAAAAGAAGTGCATTTTGTTATTTTCAAACCAATGTGGGAATACTTCTAGTGATCTCTCGTATAAAAGGTCTTCGATCAGGGGTACATTCTGAGAGAATAGTCTTGAAGTAGTTTATGATCTCAGTCATCATATCCTCATGGTTCTCTAGTTTTTGATTGAGTGAATTTTGGATGGTTAGAATGTGATTTTGTTGTCTGTGTCATACTTTTTTATTTTATTTTTTAAAATTTAAATAAGTTTATATACCATTTTAAGTAAAACAAATATAAGTATATCTTGTTTTCCTGGACAAGATTGTGTCCAAAAACTGTTCCAAAATATGATTTTTCCATTTAAAAACTGTTCCAAAATATGATTTTTCCATTTAAAAATATATATATAGTTAGTCTGAAAGCTGCTCCAAATATGATTTCTTTGGTGGAAAAAAATACACCCTAAATATAAACCAAATTTAAAGAATACGCTGGTCAGTTTGTGAGATTATAACTAAATTTGATAAAATTTATAAACCAAATCTAAACGCCCTAAATATAAACCAAATTTAAAGAATACCTTGTCAGTTTGTGAGATTATAACAAAATTTGATAAAATTTATCCCTGTAGGCTGGAAGCCAATGGCTAAACCAGATCTGTTACAGACACCTCAATAAATACCCGAATTCATTTTCAACCGAAGACGGAATTAAAAGTACATGTATTATTTTTTAGTTAGGAATTCTTCCAAATCATTTTCCAGGGCGTTGTTCAGCCATTTATAAGCCTCATCCATGAACGAAGGGCTCAATCTGACCATAAGAACGCAGAATTCGTGTTCATTCAGAGCCCCGTCGCCGTCTAAATCCCCCTCCTCCATCATCGCCCGCAGCTCTGAGTCCGTCAGGGAATCCAACCCTAACAGACCCGAATTCCTCTTCAAGCTCTCCATAGTTATCCGGCCCAGCCGGGGATCTGCCAGAAGACGGAAACCATTACAGAGCTCCGCCATGAATTCGCGCTCTCCCAATTTCTCGGCCATAAGTGGCAGGAAATCCTCGAATTCTGTCATTATTGTCAATGCCGAAACCCTAATTGAAACCTGAATTTTGACTTGAATGCAGGCGAAGGCGCTTAAAGCTTGAACTGTGTTGTGAAATGGGGAGGGTTTGTGGTGTTGATATAGCCTCTATAGTCGGCGCGCGAAGAAACAGGGCACCGTGACGCGGCTATGAATTGTGCGCGGCAAGAAATAGTGAGGAAACCGCATGTGCGCTGTCCAGAGGATTCAGAGCTGTGATGGAGCCATCACAGCCTTAGGGAAAAAGTCGGCGCCCAGGGACTGGAGATGGATTTCCATTGTTGAAATTACAAAGGAGGGACTTTCGGTGAAGGCGGGAGCTGTTTCTTGGATCCGCGTCCCGTGAGAGAGACGATCAGGAGATCGAATCGCATGAAGGCAAAAAGGGTTTATAACGACAAAAATGATGAGCATGGAAAACGTGTCGTACAAAGATTGGGAAAAAAGTTTGGGGAAGATCAGACAAGGAACAAAAAGGTTTTTTTTTTGTGGGAGATAAGTCAAATATGGGATCAGGCTTTTAACAATTTTTCACTGATAAACCATTGTTACTGGTTTGAAAAGTCGAATATAAACAAACTTAATGCGATGTATCTGGAAGATATATTACAGAATCCAGAGACTCGCAGAAGTCTCAAAGACAAAATAAGTCAAATAATTCACTTTATTTAGGTTTATAGAAAAATTTAAAGCTGTAATGAAAATAAAATGGCTAAAATATTTGACTTGGTTCATATCATCACATTTTTAGAATATTTCACAATCAACCATCAAATAGTCCAAATAATGTCGTATGGCATCATAATAATAACATCATATTGATGATATCATATTTATATTCTTATTATTGGTATAAATTCAAAAGTATAAATTTTAACAAATTTATTTATTTATTTTTTTGCTAAATTTACATTTAAGTAATAATGAGTTTAAGGGATTATTATTTTTAATTATTTTATAATGAGTTTAATGGATTATTATTTTTAATTATTTTATAATGGGTTTAGTTATTTTTTTAATGATATTTTGATTTTCATATTAATATTATATAAAGAATAGCATAATCATATTTAGCTATGGCTTAGGAAAACTAAAATGAGAACTAGCTCAAAAAAAATCATAATTTAAAAATCAAATAATTAGGTATTACTATGTAATACTAAGAATGTAATAGGTTAAGCAATGCTAGTGAAATATTACAAAATAATATATAACTTATATAAAAAATAACATTTTAAAATTGAACAAAACAAATATGGTGGGTTTAATCTCACTCATAGATGGATCACTATGTCAATCCTAGCTAATCTTCTTCTATTGGTAAGTATTTGGTGGGAAAAAGTACCCTTTAACGCTAGGTTGCTTTTAAGAGTTGTCATGGTGTCATTGTCACTGCTCTTGGGTTGGGAAGCTATGATGTCAATGTACACAACTTCAAGTTGCTCTAGACATATTTCCTCCACAATTTAACCAATCAGTAGTTTATTGAGCCATTATAGTTCTGTCAACCTAAAAATCTAAGTGTTTATTAGGCTCCAACTTTGACATAGTTTTATGCTTGCCTCTTTATTCCTTGACATTTATGACTCACTATCCTTATCACTACATTACTCATGATTTTGACATCCATTCATCCAAAGAGTTGTAAAAGGTAAAATGTTATCAATATCTATGAAATTTCCATTTTTTATGAATATATAAATGAGATATGTTTTTCTTGATAACGTTACCAAATTTTGTTTTGTAACTATAGCATGTAGATTTGGTAATAGATCATTTGTTGACATATGTGCGTTTCTCCAGAAAAAATTTTGCCACATGGCTTTTAATCATTAGGTTTGCGAAATGGTGTGGCTCCTCTAGAATCAACTCTAGATTGCACCAAAATAGCACCAACCGTTAGTCAAAGCCCAAGTGAACAATATGCCCCAAACCAGAGCTTCCCACTATGGTTAAACAATGATTCCAATGATGATGAGAATTTCATGCATTCTACATCTTGAAATTCTCAACTATGTCAATGAAGATCATATTCTTCCTTTTATCTCCATTGGTTTGAGGTAGTGGCATTATCCTCTGTAAATCTTGAAATTCTCAACTATGTCAATGAAGATCATATTCTTCCTTTTATCTCCATTGGTTTGAGGTAGTGGCATTATCCTCTGTAATTTTGTTGAGATCCACGTAAAGGGAGATTGAGCAAGTCTCTTAGATTGCTACTTCCTATACATTGCAATTGATATAAATAAGAAGGCTTAGCAAGACCAAGAGGAGGGAGAGCAAGTCTATTAGATCGCTACTTCCTATACATTGCAATTGGTATAAATAAGAAGGCTTAGCAAGACTAAGAGGAGGGAGAGCAATAGAAGAATTGATGAACGTTGATATTGTAATTATTTGAACATTGATATGATGATGATAATATTAGCATAGATTTATTGATGAATGTTGATATTGTAATTATTTGAATTTTGATATGATGATGATAATGTAATTATTTGAATTTTGACATGATGATGATAATACCAACGTAGATCTATCTTAAATATGGATCTAACATAAGCTGAGAGAGATCAAATTTCTTCACGTGCAAACATTTTTAGATTGCAAAATACAATGTGTTATTTTTTATTGTTGTAATTGTATTTTTGAATGCTAAATAGAGTATATATAAGACCAAATAAAAATTTTAACCATATTTTTTTTTTTGCTATATATAGATATATATGAAGTTGATATCAATATAAATTAGTTAACATAGATCTTCAAATAGTTTATTTGAATTTCTAGTTGAAATATTTTTGAAAAGTATAAGATTTAAACATCTCATTCACACATTTTTTTTACTTCTAATTACTTTACAACATATTCATTTTTTTTAATTATAGCCGATATTATTTTTCTATTTAGAACATAATTTTTAATTTTTAATTTTATTTTAAAAGGGCACGGACGAACAAACTTACACATCCCCTCAGACTGGGCTGTAGAACTAGCATCTCGTCTTAATGAGCCTCTCGGCTCAATAAAACCTTGTTCTTATATATGGTGTTATCATTTATCTCCAAGTATTGTAGTCACACATCCCCTCATACTGGCCTCTTGTCTCAATGAGCCTCTCGGCTCAATAAAATATTATTCTTATATATGGTGTTATCATTTATCTCCAAGTATTGTAGTCACACATCCCCTCATACTGGGCTGTAGAACGAGCCTCTTGTCTCAATCAGCCTCTTGGCTCAATAAAATATTGCTATTATATATGGTGTTATCATGTATCTCCAATTATTGTAGTCTTCTTTAGCAATGTATGCCAAGTTAGGCGTGGCCTCCTCTCTCTTGTATGTGTTGTCTTGTTTTCATTAATTAATAGATTTATTGTTCAAGAGTTTCCTTCGATTCATTGCTTGAAATTTTTGTTTGATACTTGGTTTAGTAGTGTGTTACAAGGGTATCCACTTATATTGATATCTAATGAATTGCACATATAATTATTGCATAAACCCTCTGACCATAGGGACAAAGTGAAATATTATGACCTACAACTTTGATAATTGCAATTCCTACATATGTCAATTCAAATGAAGAACTCATGTATTGCCCAGTTAGTTGGTTTTCATTTCATGATAGAGTAGGATTTAGTGTTACACATACTTTGTTTGCATCTCATAAGCCTAAGTCTCGAATTGATAATTTAATGTAATAAAATTTATGCATATAAAATGCCATAAATTTTTGGCGCGGTTGTCAAAGAGATGCTGAAGGGATTAGAGCATCAATGGTTTTATTATTTTTTCCTTTTATTTTTATCTTTTTGTTTCTACGTCATGATTTTTTGTAGCACCAACATTTACAACTTGGAGGAGGAGAAACAAAAATATGAAAGGTAAGAAGATGCACATTCACTTCAATGTTTTTCTCCAAGACCTCATGTTGGAACAATGTATTTTGTTGATTTAAGTGTGTTTTCTTTTACTTTGCTAAAAACATGAGTAATGGATTCATGGAAAGGAGAACATAACTTATGTCAAAGGAAACTTGGTCACAACAAGGTCTTGGTAACATAAGGGGTTCAAGTACATGGTCATTGTCAAGATTGATTAAGTTTTCTTTGAATGTGGTCTATTTTATTTCTGCAATTTAATTTCATTCATCTATTAAAAGTAGAATTATTAAAGGATAGGTAAAGAAGTTCCACTTGTATTAATCCATTTATAAGCAAGAACTGTAAACCAAGAAAATTTGAAGATGCTGAAGAATCTGTTGATTAAAAGAGAGTAAGTTACCACAATATTTATTTCATATTCGTGTCCATGTTTAGAATTGTAACTAGGGAAGAGTCTGCATCTCAATAAACAATAGAAGAAAAAAGGATTCATGAGAAAATTCCACAAGAAGAAGAGCCATAAGTTGTTCTCATTCATTTTTGCAATCATGCAAGGGAGATAAAACAACCATAGACAACATTTAATGGAGAGCAGACATTAAAGCCAAACATTGAGAAGATTGCTTTCAGATGTAATTTTGGGAATTTAAAGTGTTTGGTAATTCCCTTTGGATTAATGAATGCTCCAACCACTTTTCAAAGTTGTAAGAATTAGGTATTTATGAGTCAATTGAGGAAATTTGATTTGTCGATATTCTTTGATGACATCCTGATTTTTAGTCAGATTTGGGAGGAGCATATGCAACACCTTGAGGAGGTATTGAGTGTCTTAGAAAGTGAGTCTCTATATGCTAAGGAGTCCAAATGTGACTTCGGGATGGCATATCTTCTTTATCTTGATAATATCATAAGTGTAAAGGAAGTAAGAGTAGATCCTGAGAATATCAAGGCTATTCTAGGATGCCCTACACCTACAAATATCACCTAAGGGATTCTTTGTTATTTTCAATTTCTATAGTTGATTTGTTAAGGTTCTTTCACAAATTACACCATCGCTCACAAATTTGACTAAGAAGGGGGCCTTTGAGTGGTTTGATTCAACATAAAAGTGTTTTGACCACCCTTTGAGTTGGAGTGTGATGCTTGGAGAGAGGGGATAAGAGGTGTTCTTATGCAAGGTAAGCACCCCATTACTTTTGAGAGTAGAAAATTAAGAGGCGTGGAGAGGAGTTATTCAAATTTATCATAGAGTGTTGTTGGGCATTATGCATGCCTTAGCTAAATTCAAACCATACCTAGTTGGGGGTAATTTTATCATCAAAACAGATCATAACAACTTCAAATATTTCATGAACTAGAAGGATCTAAATGATAGGCATCATAAGTGGGTCGGTAGATTACATGCATATGATTTTGACATTGCATATGTCAAGGGGAAGAAAATTGTAGTTGTTGATGCACTTTCTAGGAGGCCTCACATATGTTCCTTGTGGGGATTTCTATTGATTGGAGGGAGTTAATTGCAGTAGAGTATTGCAAATATTCATGGGCTACAAGAGTTGTGGAAGGCACAATTCTTGGTGTAAGATATACTGTGGTAAATGAGTTGATTATGTATAAGAGTAGAATTTATTTGGTGCCTTCTTCACAACTTAAGGTAAATATATTGAGTTATTTTGTTTTATTTTAATAAATAAAATGTCAAATCACCGCACACTAACTATCGTGCATTTTCTATTGGCGGGACATTTCATGATGCACCTATGGTTGGTCAATTGGGTTTCTTTAAATATACAGGAAAATCTAGAAGAGATTGACATGGAAAGGACTTCAAAATGAAGTCCTTAAGTATGTTAGAGAGTGTCTTACTTGCTAGCAAAACAAGAATGAGCATACTTATCCAACTAATTTGCTTTAGTCCCTACCCATTCCTAATCAAAAAATGGGAATCTATCTTTATGGATTTCATCACAAGGTTACCTAAGGTACTAGGTAAAGATTGCATCTATATGTTGGTTGACATGTTGACTAAGTTTTCACACTTCTTTTTCATTTCAACGGCTTATACGACAACGCAGGTAGTTGAATTGTTTTTCACTGTGATTTTCAAGTTGCACCAGATGCCCAAAAACATTGTTAGTGATAGGGACAAGTTCTTGAGTATGTTTTGGTAGGCTCTCTTCATATTGAGTGGGATAGAGCTAACTCCTAGAAATAGCTACCACCCACAAACAAATGGTCAAACAGATATAGTGAACAAAATGGGCGAAGGGATATCTTAAGAACTATGTTTCTGGACAATAGAGAGCTTAAATCAAATGGATACACCTTGGTGAGTATTTCTATAATACTACTTATCACATGTCTGTCAGAATGTCTCCATTCATGGATTTATATGGGTATGAGGCTCCCAACTTCATGGATCTATTGTTTGGGTAGAGTGGAGTTCCTGAGGCAAAATACTTACTACAAGAGAGCCAGGACATCATGAAGTCACTAAAGGAAAATTTGCAATAGGCACAAAACTAGCAAAATTTTTATGTTGATCAACGTTGGATAGAGAACACTTTTGAGGTTGGGGACATAGTTTATTTGAGATCGTATCCATCTAGACAGTCCACTCTCAAGAATAGTGGAGCAAAGAAACTCAAGCCCAGGTTTTATGGACCATCCAGAGTATCTCAGAGGGTTGGAGAGGTTTCCTATGAACTTGAGCTACTAACTAGCAACAAGGCTCATAATCTATTTCATGTATCTAGACTCAAAAAAGCACTTGGTTATAACGTGGTTCCTTCATTTGAGTTGCCACTATTGGATGAGGAAGGGAAGTTGATGTTGATTCCAAAGATCATCCTTGATATTAGAGAGATGACTCTACATAAGAGGGTCATCAAAGAGTTTCCTACCAAATGGAAGAACTTGCTAGTAGAGGATGACACATGGGAAAATGAACAGATATTGTAGCATCCTGAGCTGAGATTGCTTAAGGACAAGCAATTTTGGAAAGGGTGGATTGCAATGTCCCCTTTCCATTTAATGGAGTTGGTGAACGCCAAACCTATCAGTTAGCTCCCGTAGGCTATTCAGTTAGGGTTAAAGAACCTTGGAGGTAATTAATCCAGTAGTTTGACAGTGTTTTATGGTCAGTTGAGATCTCACTTGGGATTATGAGCAGGATGCCTTTTTCTAGAATGATTTCAAGATAGCTTTCTAATACTTACTATTTTTAGTAAGTTAATTTTGATCATCGATTGGGCCAATGGGCAGGGTTACTATTTTTAGTATTGTTGATGGGTTCAATTTTGATGACTATCTCATCATTTTATATAGTTCGGTGGTTTTAAATAAAATAACAATAAGTCATTAGTTAATAAAGTTCAATCAAAGATTTAACTTTATTGTTATTTTAATATTTTTAATGAAGAGACTGTAAGGGTAGTTTTAGAATGAAATATATTTTATTAAAAAAAATAAGGACTTTAATTGGGAGATTAAAAGTGATTTTATGTAGTCCCACATGGTTTCATGAAGAGGGTCGAACTTCTTGGGTTTCATTTCATATTTTGGTTTTTATATTTGATGTTGTCATTTTTTGGAGGAGATTACTTCTTTAAACCTATTGCAGTACCTGGGTATTGTTTATTTTGATCATACATTGTAATCTTGGGTATTGTTCATTTTGACCATACATTGTAATCTTGGGTATTGTTCATTTTGATCATTGTGCGAAGAGGCGCTCTACAACCTAGTATGGGGGAGATGTGTAGGATGTTAGATGTGTGGGAGATAAATAGTGAATATTTTTTAAATGTGAGGCTCATTAGTATACATATGTTATGTTATGTTATGTAAGCATTTTGACTTGGTGAAATTACATTAAAAAATAAATTAATAATAATAATAAATTAATAATTAAAATGTCCATGGGGTCTTGGATAGACATCAGATGCTCTGTTAAGGCATTCCTTGATGTGAAGTCACTGGTTCAATTCCTCGCCCCGATTGGGGTGATATATTGGACATGTGGAAGATGTAGTCTTGCCAAACTTACAAAAAACAAAATAATAATAATAATTAAAATAAAATTGAGATAACCCATGGTTTTTCCCATGGTATTCTTCTCTGATGGTCAAATTACATAAAAAAAGTAAATTTTAAATAACATTTAAAAATAATAATAATAATATTTATTTAATTAAAATAAAATTGAAATACAATAGTAAAGATATAGATGGAGGTTTTTGGGCTCCAGTTTTTCACAACCCGTGGTTTTTCCCATGGTATTCTTCTCTAATATAGCCTATTTAAAGGTATCCTTCACTAATGTGAGAATTTCTTGCAATAAAAGTTTTTAGCTAGATCAAAGTAAATCCTAATTTCCACCACAAATATCATAGTCCTGAGCAATTTTCATATCTGAATTGGAAAATAAAACCACTTAATAAATGCACACTACACGAAGACTTTATAGCTCTACAGATGATGCATGCCTTCTAGGTAAAACTTGGAAAAAACAACCTTGCTCACTTTGTTTCAATAGCCTTCAAATATTAGATTTTTCTAGGTTGTTTTGTATGTTATGCATTTTATTTTATATGTTTGAAATTTTACTCTTGTGTATGAAGAGAAATGTGAGCACGAAAAAAATAAAATCCAATGTATGCAATCCTATACTTTGTTTATATTTGTTTTTCTGCGTTAAAATTTATTAGAGTTGCTTAGATTACATTGTGTCAACCGTTGGTTTTAACCTCCATATGAAATTCAGTCAAATATGTCTCACAAATAATTTAGATACAATTATTATTGAGGATTTTTTTTTTTTTTTTTTACATAATCGGTTGTTGTTTGTATTCAAAAAAGATTGGAGAGGCTAAGCTCCACTGTTACAAGGCGATGTGCCTGAGAAGCAAAGTAAGGAAATATAACAGGAGGGACAAAATTCCCCTTTGCTTCTGTCATTCTTAACTTTTTGAAAGCCCGAACTAATATAGATTCTAACAAACTGAAACAATAGAAGGCAAAATTTGCAATTCATGTTTAATCGATGTTTATATGACTGATTTGGCGGGCCATGGATTCTTCAGGATTGCCTTCAGCGCCTGCATTCCTTAAATTTGTTGAGCTGGTTCTAGGAGCGTTACTTTTTTCCATGATGTACTTTAGGATGTCAATGGACTCTTGGGCATGACTACATCTATTTGAGAGGTCATTGAACTGCTCCTGAAGAGAGGTAACTCTGTGAAGAAAGAGATTGAGGTCGGCCTCATGTTTCTCCTTGGTGATCTGAGCATGGGTTTCGATTTTGGTGTCCAAGATCTTCTGGTGAGCTCGAATTTGCTCCAGTTCTGCCTGGAGATCAGCACAGTGCAAACATTCCTCGCTTCTCGCCATTGAGTTTGGCCGAACTGAATTACCAGTGCGCAACAAATGCAGGTGGCTGCTAAAGCGATGTTCCAAAGAGCAGGGGGTAGATCAAACGCTCAAGGCAGCATGAGATCGGCCAGAAGCAAACAGAGGGTAGATCGAACGCAGCAAGGGGGAGAGAGAGGTGTGATTCTGGACGAAGGGGAATGCAAATAAGAAGGAGAGCTCAGACAGGGGAATAAGGTGGAGCGAAGAGGGAGTCACGGGGAATTTGAGTGATAAGTCACGGGTAAGGTATGGAGGAGTCAGAGTTCCTTGGGGGAAGGGACTGAAGTGAGATTTTCGGATTGATTTCAGTGATATTGTGATAGTGTTATCATCATTATGAGATTCAATGAAGATTTCTGCTGCAGCAAGGATCAAATTCAGCCTAAAGATATTGCAAGCGACAATGGGGAGGTACCCGATGTTACTAGATACCTCTGCGGGCGATCTGAAGATTGATTCGCATCTGGTCATGGCAGGTAACATTGAGATTCGATGGCGTTACATCGGAGATTGCCTATGGGTTTGGAGCAGGCTCTGTTTGCACGAGTGTTAGCCTCCTTGTTGAGGGAGCGAAGTACATGGAAAAAACAGACTTCTTTCATTTTTTGGGTAAGTGCTTGACAACGACTTATTGTTTGTTGTAGGAGCACATTGGTGGCGTTCCGATTATATACCATCAGACTAATGATGATGGCCAAGTCTCCAATGATTGTTGCAGTGCTTATGCCAAGTTTTTGAAGCTGAATGAGCCCTTGGTATAGTGTGAGAGCTTCAGCCCTGTTATTAGAGAGGGGGCCTAATCCCCATTCATAAGCAGATTTGATATCTCCATTGGCATTGCAAATGATTCCGCCAGCCCCTGCCATTCCTGGATTAGACTTGGAGGCCCCATCAAAGAAAAGATAGTGAGTGCTACAGTTTCTGAGCCAGATAGAGAACTCCTCATCTTTCATTCTTATTTTCCAACTGTGATTAGAGTTGTTGCATTGACTGCTAGTGTCACTCCCGCTTTGGCCCCTGTTACTTTTATCCAACAAGTACCCTATGAAATTCCTTTCTTCGACACAGAGATCGGCGATGTCAATTTTCTTTTGACTTTTGACAGATATTGCTTCCAATGTAAGGCTCCTTGCCTTGCTACATAATTTCCTGATGTTGGTTTCTTTGTCTTTGAAGACCATACGGTTTCATGCCAGCCATATATTCCACAAAAGAGAGCAGGGGAGAGCATTCCAAACTCTTCTAGCAATATTGTTCTTCTTCTTTTGTTGCCATGGATAGTTCCTCTTCCAAAGATGCAAAATTTCAACAATGGAGTTGTGGGAGCCCCAGGGGAGTTGGGTGTTGAGAAAAAGTTCTTTCCAACAGGCAGTAGCAAAGGGGCAAACGATGAATAGGTGTTGGATGGTTTCTTCAGCTGCTTGGCAATTTGGGCAGTGGGATGGGCCAATTATACCACGTTTTTGCAGATTATTTGAAGTGAGGACTTTCCCTTTTAGGAGGACCCAAATGAAGAATTTTATTTTTGGAAGGGTCTCTGATTTCCAAGAAATTTTCCAATGCGCCCAAGTGGGCATGGGATATTCATTGTTACAAATATGCTGATAGGTAGCTTTGACTGTGTAATTTGAGCCTGAAGGGTCCCAACGGAAGCCATCATCGCTGTTTTTTTTGTCGGGGCAATGCTATGGAGATGGGTTTGGAGATTAGCAAGACTTGCTTCAAGATCAATGGGTATTTCTGGGAAGTTCCATCCTGTCCAAAGCTGTGATTGAGTGTCCCACTGAGATATCTGATTCAAATAATGGAGCCCCATGCTGTCAAAAAAGGATAGAATCTGATGAGTTCTAGGTTTGCTGCCAATGGGCTGCTTGCCCATTATTCTATCTGCCCCAATTCTGATATTGTTGCCACCCTTGGGGATTTTGGAAATATTTTGGGCAAGAAAGGGAATTGCTTTCTTACACAACTTCCAGATTTTAGAGCAAGCTCTGTTAGGGATATCATGATCCAAGAGGTGCTGCCTTGGAGATTTGAGATATTTGGCTTCCAGCACATTTTTCCACCAAGCGGATTGGCCACTAATGAGTCTCCATACAATCTTGCCACCAAATGCCAGATTTAAGAGCTTAGGTGATCTGATTCCTAAACCTCCATGTTCTTGGGATTGAATGACCTGTTTCCAATTTATAAGGTTGTATTTCTTTCTTTCATTTCCCCCCCTTGCCAAAGAAAGTGATGGAAGATGGCTTCCATTTTGTGATGAAAACTGGCAGGAGCTTGCAGAAGTGTGAATTGATATAAGGGCAAAGAAGAAAGACCTGTTTTTAGAAGAATTAGGCAGCCTGCTGGATTAAGCCAAGAGGAGCCCCATTGCTGCACTTTCCTTTTCATTTTATCTATGATAGTGTCCCATACTTCAACTTTCAGAGGACCAGCGCTCACTGGCATGCCCAGATAAGAGAAATGCCCCCAATCTACCTTGCAAGGAACCCCAAATGTGCTAGCAATGTTATGAAGAGCTTGAGCAGATGTGTTCCAACCATAGATGCAGCTCTTGAGATAGTTGACCATACCTCCTGAGTAGCTCATATATTTGTCTAAGAGGGTTTTGAAACGATGGGCTATGATATTGGAGGCTCCTCCCATTAACAGTGTATCGTCAGCAAATTGAGAGTGATTTATGTTTTTGACTCCATTCCCAAATTTAATACCTGTAATAAGACTGACACACCGATTATAATCCAAGGCCTTACTAAAGGACTCAGCCATCAAAATGAACAGGTAAGGAGAAAGGGGACAACCTTGTCTTAAACCTCGAGAAGATTGAAAGGAAGGCCCTGGTCTACCATTGATGAGAGGGGAGATCCAAGGACCTGAAATGCAAGCTTTGACAAGGTTAAGGAAGGGCGCAACAAATCCCATTTTCTTTAGAACCACAAGGAGGAATGAGTGTCTAACTCTGTCAAAGGCATTGGCTAAGTCCAGTTTTAAGATGAAACCTTTTTCTTTTCTAGATTGGCTGGAGTGTATAGCCTCTTGGACAAGGAGAATGGAGTCAGAAATTTGTCTATTGGCCAGGAAGCCTCCCTGATTCTCAGAGATGAGTGAGGGGAGAAGAGGTTTAAGATGAGAAGCGAGGATTTTGGTCAAAATTTTGTATGAGGAATTGCAGAGAGAAATGGGCTGAAATCGGGTGAAAGAAGAAGGTCGATTCTCTTTAGGGAGGAGGGCAAGATGGGTGGCGTTAGTGAAACCTCTGATTTTGCCCTTACGTTGAGCCCATTTTATCATCTTAACAAGGTCTTTTTTTATTATTCCCCAATAAGCTCTGTAGAAGCAAATTGGGAAACCATCTGGGCCAGGAGCCTTGTCTGGCTGAAGTGTCCAGATAGCTCTTCGTATTTCTTCTTCTTCGATTTCCTTGATTAGATTTTCATTGATTTCCTCGCTGATCTCAGTGGGAAGGTGTTGCAGAAGATCTGAGTAATCTTCAACTTCTTTTGTTTCAGTTAAGAGGACACTGTAATGATCTGAGGCAACCTTTCTAATAGCATCTTGTGTGGTTTGGAGGTTGCCTTCAGCATCGATGATGGAAGTAACATTGTTTCTGATTTTCCTGACAGTGGCCTACTTATGAAAGAAGGCAGAGTTTTTGTCACCTCCTTGCAGCCATAGCTGTCTTGATTTTATCCTCCATTTTTGCTCCTCCGCTCTATTGGCATGATATAGATGGAAGTAGAGATCGCCTTCGAGAGCTTTATATTCCTGGGAGAGCCCTCGTTCCTCTATCATGCTGTGTACTTTCTCCAATTTGCTTTTTATTTCAATTTTATCCTTCTCAGGTTCCTTGTAGTGATTTTTTGCCCATTCCTTCAAGGCGCTTTTGGTCCTTTTCAGCTTATTTTCCCATATGTATCCCGGTGACCCTTCTATGTGTTGACTCCATGTGAGTTTGACAATCTGATCAACAATAGGGATGCTGCTCCACAGTGGACTATATTTAAATGGAGTGGGCCCTAAGGGATAGTGGGCTTCGAAAACAAGAGTTGTGGGGTAATGGTCAGATGCTGAGTAGGGGAGTACAACAGCATAAGCAGTGGAGTAAGATGAGAGGAGCGAGACATTCACCAAAATCCTGTCTAGCCTCTCCATGATATTGCCTTTGCCCAGTCTGCAATTATTCCAAGTAAATCTGCGATTTTTTGGAGCAACATCAACTAGATCGTGGTCCTGCATGATGGTTTCCAACCACATTCTGCAAGGGTCATGTGAAAAACAACCTCCTCTTTTCTCGTTGGAGTGGAGTATGAGATTGAGATCTCCACCAAGGATAATATTGTTGTTTTCTTCTTCATCTATGTCTACTTTGAGGGAAGTCCAACATTGTTCTTTGTCTCTATAGTGACTTGGCGCATAAACATTGTAGATAACAATCCTTTTGTTATCTGTTAAGCTCTCTAGAGTGACTTTAATCCAATACTGGCTGACTGTATCTGTTGTGTGTTTCCAAATGTTGTGGTTCCAAAGGGTTGCAATTCCCCCGGAGGCACCCCTTGACTCGCTTATGCATCCTTCATACTGCTTGAGCTGATCAATGATTCCTTTCATTTCTTGCTGTCCTTGTTTTGTTTCTTGGAGCAATAGAATTTATGGCTTCTCATGAATTATCAGATCTTTTAGGGCAACAATTTTGGAGGGGTGCCCTAGTCCCCTGCTATTCCAGGATAAGGCTTTCATCATTGAGTGTGAGGGGTACGGAGAGTTGCTCGCCCTCCTTGTTCCTTATGTGCTGCTTCTTTACTATTTTGCCCCAAAATGTAAGTTTCTATGGGATTCTGTGTACCCATGGCAATATCCTTTTGAGAATTTTCATCTCTCTGCTGCTTTGAAGACTTCCTTCCTGGCCCTTGCTTTTTTTGTGTGTCCAGAATTACATCGTGCTCTTTAGAAGAACTCTTGGTTGATCTAGAGGAGGGAGGATCTTGGGAAAAAGACGAAGAGTTTAGCAGAGGGGGGGTGGGATCATTGGCATCAACTTGGGGCATGGAGGGGGGGGTTATCTTTAGGGGGGGAAATGGCGAAAAAGGGGTTGGATGAAGTGGGGGGGAAGCGGAGGGGCAGGGGTGGATGTAGAAGTGTTGAGGAGAGGAGGGTCCAGTGAGGAGGTGGAGGGGAAGGCTGTGTGATTAGCCTTGGGAGGGGCGGCTTCAGGGTTGAAAGCGGTCTTCTTTTTCTTAACAGTTTCCCATTGCTCATCTTGTGAAACATTTTCAACATCAACTAATTTAGAGCAGCGATTGGCAAAATGGCCATATTTGTGACATACCTTGCATTTAAACGGGATTTGCTCATAGTCCAACTGTTGGATGTGAGTCTAGTCATCCACTTTGAGCTTGATGGCCTCTGGGAGGCCTTTGTCGAGATCAACTTCAACACATATGCGGGCGTAGGCTTGCATGTTGTCTTTTGGCTCACTACGATCAATAAACTTTCCAACAGCATTCCGAGTGGCCGGAACTGATTCATCTCCCCAACAATGGAGAGGGAGATGAGGGAGCCAAACCCAAACCGGAACTACGCTAGGGACATCCGATTTGGGATCAAAATACGGGGTCCATTTGTTGAGGTACAAGCCTCTGGAGTCCATGAAATATGGCATGTTCCTAGAGATTAGATCCTTGTCTTCTCTTGATTCGAAGTGGAAGGTGAAGTACCCTTTCCCACAGAAGCGGATGGAGATTTTGCCTTGTATTTTATCAGACCAGTTTCGCTCGACCCACCTTTGCACCGTCTTTGGAGAGGGCCAGAGACCAGTGAATTGCCCGATGAGACCTCGTTCTGCCAGAGAGAGTGCTGCCATGCGAGGGAGAGCAGGAGGAAGAATCACCTCTTGCAAAACATCTAGCTTCTTAACAAACTTTGAGATTGCTGGGTGGGGGCGCTGAGGCAGTAAAGATTTTACTAGGGTGGAGAAAGCTAGTTGGGCAGCAGCCGCCTCCGGGGTTGCATCCGGAGGGGCCATGGCAAAGGGCCGAAGGCCATAAGCTCTGGAAGGTGCTCAGCAGCGGCGGCGCGAGACCTAGCAGATCCGCAACCCTCATGTTCAACTTCGAAAAATTATTATTGAATTTTACTCAAAGATCAAATGATAACCATAAAAATAAAATTAAAACAAAAATAACCATAAAAATAAAATTAAAACAAAAATAATTAATATCCTCTACTCCTACAAAAACATAAATATATGTTCTTATTAAATTTTATGATGTAATAAAGCTTATTAAATTTTACAGTGTAACAACAAAACTTTAACTATATGAAATACATATTACATAAAAAGTCATTTAAAAAACTTTTATTATATATATATATATATATATATATTTAATTTTTATAAATTAATATAAAATTTCTTTATTATTTAAAAAATAATTTAATAAATCAAAATTTACATTTCTAATTTCCCATGACAATCCTTGTTATGGAGCAATTTCCATGCATTAACATCACTTTTGTTTTTTGAAATGCAAATTAAATTAAAACAATGTATAATGCCTTTTAAACTCCATTCTTTATGGACATGCATTAATATCACTGTTGGTGTTTGAAATACAAATTAAATTAAAACAATGTATAATGCCTTTTAAACTCCATTCTTTAAAGATTTGACCTACTTTTTAATTTTATTTTTCTTAATTTAAATTTATTTTTTAAATCCATATAAATATGCACAAATTTTATATTTAATTAAAACAAACATAAATACAAATTTTATATTTAATTAAAACAAACATAAATACGCCCTTAATTCAAATTTATTTTTTTAAATTCATATAAATTTGCACACCATTTTTATAGATGTATTCAATTAAAACAAACATAAATACACCTTAAATATAAACTAAATTTGATGGATACTTTGTCGGTCTTTGAAATTATAACTAAATTTTGATAAAATTTATCCCTCTACGCTGGAGGTCTGTTACATACACCTCCATAAACGCCTCAATTCATTTTCAACCCTACACGGAATTGAAAATACATGTACTATTTCTCATTTGGGAATTCTTCCAAATCATTTTCCAGGGCGTTGTTCAGCCATTTATACGCCTCATCCATCAATGAAGGGCTCAATCTCATCATCAGAACGCAGAATTCATGTTCATTCAGAGCCCCGTCGCCGTCCAAATCCCCTTCCTCCATCATCGCCCGCAGTTCTGAATCCGTCAGGGAATCCAACCCTAATAGAGCCGAATTCCTCTTCAAGCTCTCCAAAGTTATCAGGCCCAGCCGGGGATCTGCCAGAAGACGGAAACCGTTACAGAGCTCCGCCATGAATTCGCGCTCTCCCAATTTTTCCGCCATAAGTGGCAGGAAATCCTCGAATTCTGCCATTATTTTCAATGCAGAAACCCTAATTGAAACCTCAATTTCGTCTTTAATGCAGGCGAAAGGGCTTAAGGCTTGAACTGTGTTGCGAATCTGGGAGGGTTTGTGGTATTGATATAGCCTCCATAGTCCGCGCGCGAAGAAACAGGGCACCCTGACCCGGCCATGAATTGTGCGCCGCAAGAAATAGTGAGGAAATTGCATGTGCGCCGTCCAGAGGATTCAGAGCTATGAAGGAGCCATCACAGCCTTAGAGAAAAAGTGGGCGCCCAGGGGACTCGAGATGGTCTTCCATTGAAATTGCAAAGGTGGGACTTTCGGTGAAGGCGGAAACTGTTGGTTGGGTTCGCGTCCCGTGAGAGAGACGATCGGAGATCGAGTCGCATGAAAGGTAAAAATGGATTTATGATGGCAAGTCAAATGTCGAGCATGGAAAAGCTGTTGTACGGAAGAATTGGAATGAAGTTCAATATGAAAATATGGTACTTTTAGTACAGAGAGATGTGTGATATATCTTAAAATCGGTAATAAAAATATTTGACTTTGCTAGTATTTATCAAAGTTTGTGAATATTTCTCAATCTAAATCAAGTAGTCCAAATAATCTATACTGTATGACATCATCCTAACAACATCAGATTCCTGATATCATATTTATATTATTATTATTGGTATAAAATTTTAAAGAATTTTCTATGGTGAATCAAAATAAAGGATATTTTATATTTAAGTAATAATGAGTTTAAAGAATTATTAATTTTACTTATTTTATAACGAGTTTAATCATATTTTTTTAATGTACAGGGTAATATTCACCATTATTATTTGTTTTCATAGAGAATTTTTTTAGTCTCCCTTTTAGCAAAAACATAAATTTTTTGAAATATTTCAGTGTTAATTTTTATAAGGTAGGCTTAAGCCTTTTTTGATGCATCATTTATGAAAGTGATAAAACATGAGGCTTCGCTTCCTACAGACTTAACATTCATTGGCCCAAGTACAACAAAGTGTATTAATTCTAATAAATTTGTTTTTCTTTCATGACAACCTCTTATAAAAGAAACTCTTAGTTGTTTACCGTAAATACAATGCTCACAAAGATCATGTTCATAGGATTTCAATCTTAGAAGTAGTCTTTTACTAACAAGAACTTTTAGGCACTTTTCACTCATGTAGCCCAAGCGCTTATGGCATAACTCTACTGAGCTTCCTTCTTTTGCAACAACAAATCCATTTGATATCTCTGTTGTTTCCCTCATTGTATACAAGGTTCATGTCTTGAGTCCTTTAGCCATCACCAACAACCCTTTACTAACTTTCCAACCACCTTTCCCAAAGGTTGTGGAGTAGCCTTCATCATCTAATTGCCCCATAGAGATCAAATTCACACACATCTCTGCAACATGTGTTAATTTTTGAGTTAACATCTTCTTTGCTTAGGGCAATTACTTCATTAATCTATTAGCCCATTATTAATTCCATTAATCCATTATAAATCACATTAACTATTATCATATGACAGAGACTGATGAAAAAACATCCAACATAAATGCAGAAGACAAGTTAAGACAAGAGGACACCAGAGTTGGAGGATGTCAGGGAAAAACCCCAAGATGGGGAAAACCCTTTGATCAATTCTTCTTATTATTATATCAAATGTTCAGCAAAGAGAGAGAGTACAAAAGTCAAAATTGACTTGCCAAAATAGAGTCAAAACAACCCTGTCAAATCTGCAGTCAACAGTAGTCAAATTCTGCCCTAACCAAAAAGTCAATGATGGTCAACACAACAACAAACAATTCTCTATGGTGCTTAGTCAAAGGTAGTCAAACTCGACCTTCTGAAGTGGTCAAAGTCATCCCAAAATAGTCATGAAAACAATAGTCAAACTTGGTCAACTCTACAGTTAGCTCTGTAGCTAACCCTATGATTGGTCTACGATCAAAGTCAACAAAATTCCTCGGTTCTTGAGCCAATAGATGCGGCCTACCAAAAATGGAATTTTGGTACAAAAACCACAGTTAAAGGAGGTCAAACCACCCTTGGTCAACGTTGGTCAAACTTGCAACAGTGTCTGAATTTCAGCTTTGTAGTTCGTCCTTCTGCTACCACACGTGTGAGGAAAAGAGATGCCCAATAAGATGTACGAACCAATCATATGAGGGGAGTGAAGGACATGTGAGTGAGTGAGGTGTCAAATGAGGTTAGAGGTCTCTCTTATTTATACAAATCGTTGAGGGTGAAGTGACATGTCTCTTGGGCTTCATGAGACTACATGAAGATGTGGTCGACCTTGGCAATTTGCACATGTGTGGGCATAAATTCAAAAACACATTTCTTCTTGTCCAAATTTGATGATTAGGTCGATTTTGGTTCGCTCGAAAAGAAGAATTCAATGCAATAATCATCTCCATTAAATGAGTTGTCCAATAGTGGAATTTGGCCCTACTTTCCAATCTTAACACCCTCTCAACTAGGGAGAATTCCGCCTGCCAATCCATCCATCATTATGCCATCCTATCATGATATACCATCTCTACATCTTGTCTCTACTCTGTTGAACATTGATGTAACAATGAAGAAGAATTGATCGAGAGTGAGTTACAAGGCCTTGTCACTCTTCACTAACAAAAGTCAGTCCAGGGGTAGAAACCCAATCGGATTTGATCCCAAATCAAGTTGTTGAACACCATGCATCCTAGTCATGGGGAGTATGGTAGTACACAATGTGTCCATCGGTAGTGCTATGGTCCCCAACCACTTTTCCCAACTCATTGGCCAAATGAGAAGTGTGTGAGAAGTACTTCTCATGTGTTCCTGACTATATGGGTAGGTGATGTTGGGGCAACAACAGGGAAAGAATAAATCACATCTTGCTCATAACCACACGTAGGGAAAGGATAAACCACATCCTATAGTCACATGTCAAAACCATCGTAGGGAAAGGATAAACCACATCCTACGCACATGCAAACCATCGAGAGTAGGGAAAGGATGAACCACATCCTACATGCATGCTAACCAACAATTGTAGGAAGGATCCTACACGTGGGGAAAGGAAGAACTATGTCCCACCCACATGTCAACCATCGATTTAAAGGGAATGAGCATCCTACACATGGGAAATGATGAACCACGTCCCACTGACATGTCCATGTGTGACAACTGACAAATTCCTATATGCATCTCTCACTGGGGTATCCGCGGGAGAAGGTGAACCACTCATCCTGCTCATATGTCATAGGAGAAGGTGAACCATTCATCCTACGTATATCTCATCAACTATAGGGGAAGGCGAACCACTCACCCTATCATCATGGAGTATCATAGGGGAAGGTAAACCACTCACCCTGTACATAGCGTATCTATAGGGAAGGTGAACCACTCACCTTATGGTCGCACATAGCTCCAAGAAGTACCCTAGGCCCCCAAGAGCTCCCATAACTCAATGTTTAACCGAGGCCCTCCTAGTAGGGTTTATCCATGACTCCCAACTTCTCTCTGAAGAAAGATAATCTTGACCTTAACAAGAGGCTATGTAAGGATGACAGTAATCTGCTCATCTAACCAACAATGATAGAGCTTGGTAGCTCTTAAATATACCATATCAAGATAAAGTGGTACCCAATACTTGGAGTTGTAGTGGAACATGGATTCTTTGAAAAATGAATCTCGTTCAAGAATATCGCAATATACAATTATGGTTATCGACACATGCTCAAATGTCTCACTGAAGAGCTTACTCAACCAATTGGATTCATAATACGCCATACTCGTTGTTATATACATCCAGCGTCAATAGTGCTTCCAGAGCAATCGAATCAAGAGATATAACACTAGATGTCCTCTTTCCATCCATCACATTACCAACCGAGCCAACATCAAAATATTCATGGAATCTTAGATTCTAGTAGTGTACCTCAAATTATAGATAATAGAATCACAAAGATGTCTCAATAAGCAGCTATTCAATATATGAGGCTCATCCATAGATCAACTTAGAGTCTTCATAGTGAGGCATATGACTGATAGGTTGTTTATCAAGAACACCAGGGATCCCACAAGATATACATATGCAAACCAGCAGCTTCTCCATCTCATCGAACCTTTAAGTGCAGGGAATAGTGCATCAAGGCTAGGTCTTCCATCTTGACTTTAAAATTCAATTCCCTCTTACATTGATAAATGAGAGGGTCATCAATCAGACATCATCAATAATTGCATCTTTACAATCCAATCAACATAGCTTGTCCATAATCCCTCTAAATATAGGGAAAGTGACCTTGTCAAAACATAATCATCGAGCCACCCATGTCCCTTTTCCTTAGGTCCATGTGCCAAAGTCATCAATCATAATCATGCAACTTCCATGCATCCTCTCAAGTTATAGGGGTATATCAAGGCATCATCAAAGTCATCATAATCATAATCAACTTCCATGACTTGCCTTCATCAATAGACATCGGGCAAGAAGAGTCATTGGGTCATATTGTCAAGGATTCTATAGCTCCTATGAAGCCTTACTTCACGTGATCATCTAGATTTCAACCATGAGATTCTCATGCAAGGGATGAGACTTTCCATGAGGAAACTGCAACAACAAACTTCTAGGAAGCTTGCTTCATATCAGAGAGTAAACTCTGAAGAATCATCATGGTCCTTCTTCAACTAGAGCGAAGAAATCCTCCCATGAGATTGTCCCAAAATAGTTGCATTATCCTTCATTGCTAGATGACTGCAACCAATGCATTAAATCACCCAATCCATGATGAGGAGGGGTCCTTCGCATCTAGGCATCCATATGCATAAGACCATCCTTCATAAGATCCTATCACAACTCATAAAAGTGCCCAATGACCGAATCAAGATGCCAAAATCAGGGTCGTCACAGTTCCCTCTACTCATCGTGCTTGCCAAGACATAGGATCTGCCATGCACATCCTTCTTCCAATGCTTTCTTCATGAGGCACCTGCAATAGCCATAGACAAGCACTACCAAGCACAATATGTGATCATAAAAGCATGAGATATGATCTAGGGTTTTCATACACTAATGGAGGATGGAATTCAAAACATCATCCTCATCAATCATACCCTAGAATCCACAAACCCTAAAAAACAAAAGAAAGGGTTTCTTATGAGGGAACATAATAGGGTTAGGGTTTCATATGTGAGCTAGGGTTTCCCATGAACCATCTCTTGGCATTTTTGTCATTGATGGCGAAAGAGCAGCTATGAGAATAAGAATGTTGGCTTATGTTGTTGTATGTTGAGAATGTAGCTCAAAGGCTGATTTATGTTGAATGCTAGATGGCTTGAACTGAAGAAGGCTGAAAGTGATGTGAAGTACAAAGGCTATGTTAATCAATGTGGGACATAAAATATTGAGACAAAATCTGAAATACATATATTTCTTTGAATAGAAAATGTAGATAATACAAATATGATTTGTCTCTTGTAATTATTACTGATTGAGTTGTTAGTCCAACTCTATTTTATATTACAAATAATTTTTAGAACTGAAATCAAAGAGACAAGCTTGTGAGAAGTTTTTGGAAGTCCAAGAGACAATGTTTCATTTCATATTCTTGCAAAGAATACAAACAACCAAGTTGGCTTGCTTATAAAATATACAATGTAGAATGGAAAATGATCATTTTTGAAGAAAAAGAATCTGCATAAGAAAGTGGATGAGCAACAAGGAAAGAGATGCAAAGTGAAAAGGAGAAGCAACACAACGGTAGACTTGACAACAAAATTGTAAATGAGGTAACCATCATTTGTAACATGATGTTGTGATTGAGAGATTTCTTTTTCTATGTTGCAGCTTGAAAAACGAACATGTTGTAGCATGTTGATGTAGTAGCCTCCTGTGGGTTGTAGCCTGTAAAAAACTTGTGGGAGTTGGAGCTTCCTTTGAGGTATGAGCCTCTTGTAGGTTGGAGCCTACAAAAATTCTGATGTAATAAGGAGTAGCAGCTTACCTTCACATCACTTTTAGCCCAAAATTCATGGTTTTCTCCCTTTGGGGTTTCCACTTATATCCGATGTCTTCTTGTGTTTATTCTTTCTTGTTTTATGTATGTTTTGAATACCTGATAAACAAATTTGCAAATTTATTTATTTGACATCTGCAAAAGGATTCAACAATAATTGAGCACAAACATAAACCATTAACTACATAAGAAGAAGAATAAGCTGAGCAAAAATAAAGAATTTTGGATTATTGTTTCACCCCGCCCCCCCTCCTCTCAGTAATTCCCAATCATAAATATCAATTGGTATCAAAGCCAAGTTCCTTCAATAACAATCTAACAATTGGGAGGAGGTACAAACTATGCCCCTCTGTTATGAGGGAACATAATAGGGTTAGGGTTTCATATGTGAGCTAGGGTTTCCCATGAACTATTGGTTGGCATTGTTGTCATTGATGGCGAAAGAGCAGCTATGAGAATTAGAATGTTGGCTTATGTTGTTGTATGTTGGGAATGTAGCTCAAAGGCTAATTTATGTTGAATGCTAGATGGCTTGAACTAAAGAAGGCTGAAAGTGATGTGAAGTACAAAGGCTATGCTAATCAATGTGAAGGCTAATTAATGTGGGACATAAAATATTGAGACAAAATCTGAAATACATATATTTCTTTGAATATAAAATGTTTGAATATAAAATGTAGATAATACAAATTTGATTTGTCTCTTGTAAGTATTACTGATTGAGTTGTTAGTCCAACTCTATTTTATATTACAAATAATTTTTAGAACTGAAATCAAAGACACAAGCTTGTGAGTAGTTTTTGGAAGTCCAAGAAAGAATGTTTCATTTCATATTCTTGCAAAGAATACAAACAGTCAAGTTGGCTTGCTTATAAAATATACAATGTAGAATGGAAAATGATCCTTTTTGAAGAAAACGAATCTGCATAAGAAAGTTGATGAGCAACAAGGAAATAGACGCAAAGTGAAAAGGAGAAGCAACGCAACAATAGGTTTGGTAGCAGAATTGTAAATGAGGTAACCATCATTTGTAACATGATGTTGTGATTGAGATATTTCTATCATTTTCTATGTTGCAGCTTGAAAAATGAACATTTTGTAGCCTGTTGAGGTAGGAGCCTCCTGTGGGTTGTAGCCTGTAGAAAACCTGTGGGACTTGGAGCTTCCTTCGAGATAGGAGCCTCTTATAGGTTGGAGCCTACAAAATTTCTGATGTAATAAGGAGTAATAGCTTGCCTTCACATCACTTTTAGCCCAAAATTCATGGTTTTCTCCCTTTGGGGTTTCCACTTATATCTGGTGTCTTCCTATGTTTATTCTTTCGTGTTGTGTGAATGTTTTGAATACTTGATAAACAAATCTGAAAATTTATTTATTTGACACCTGCAAAAGGATTCAACAATAATTGAGCACAAACATAAGCCATTAATTGCATAAGAAGAAGAATAAGTTGAGCAAAAATAAAGAATTTTGAATTATTGTTTCACACGCCCTCCCCTCTCCTCCCCCTCCCAGTAATTCCCAATCATAAATATCAATTGGTATTAGAGCCAAGTTCCTTCAATAGCAGTCTAACAACTAGAAGGAGGTCCTAAGTACGGATGCTCAATGAATAAGGCCCCTTTATTTACTAGTACAAACTATGCCTTCTTGACAGTAAGAATGAAGACATATTTAATATCTCTAGGAATAGAAGTCTGGAATGTTGTGATGATGGGGTATAAAGAACCAAAGGAAAACAACTAGTGACAAACATGACAACCTGAATTTTATAGCTAATGCAAAAGCTATGAATGCACTTCTGAGTGGTCTATGTGAGTTTGAATTAATCAAAGTAATGCATTGTGAGACAACTAAAGATATTTGGGTTAAATAAGAAAATATTCATGAAGGAGATAAGAAGGTGAATATGGCCAAATTACAAGTGTATAGAACCCAGTTTGAGACCTTAAAAATGAATGAAGATGAAGATATAGCTAAATTATTTTTAAGAGTTGATGAAATTGTAAATATCATGTTGGGTCTAGGAGAAACAATCAACGAAAGTGTAATAGTTCAGAAAATTTTGAGGTCATTACCTTATAAATTCAATCCTAAGGTTTTAGCTATAGAAGAAACAACATACTTTGAGACTTTAAACAGAGATCAACTATGTGGCTCTTTGACAGCATATGAGATGAGAATTCATAAAGGGAAGGCAACTAGTAGAGAGGCAGCCTTCAAGGTAGACAAACTCACAGAAGAAAAACAATGGTCATGCTTAGGTTCTAATGAAAAAGAAGAAAAATTTGTGAGAAGGTTGAAGAAAGGCACAGGTAAGTATAAAGGAAAAATTCCATTTAAGTGTTTTAACTGTGGAAGAGTGGGAAATTATTCATCAAAATGTCCTTTTAAGAAAGAGGAAAATCAACCTAAAGGGAAAGAGAAGAATGAATCTAACAAAATGCAGAAAGAGAGACAATTCAAAAAAAAATTTCTATGCTCAAGAAGATAACATTGGATCTAAAAGTTTTAATGAATCCCGTAGTGAAGACGGAACCAGTGAAGTCATGTTGATGGCCTTGGAAGGACTTGAAAAATAGTGCTAGGAATATGAAGAAGAAGAGGAAGGTGAGGTAAACCTCGAGGGGGATTTAATCAGTGCCCTAGATAAAATAAAAAGGCTTAAAGTAAAGAATAGAAAACAAAAAGAGATCCCATTGAAATATGTAAAGCAAGAATCAAATTCATAAGACATTATCAAGTTGAAAGTTGAACTTTAAGAAGAAAATAAGGTGGAAGACATTTTAATGAAGCAAATAAAAGATAAAAACCCAGTGTGTGAAAGATTGGAGGAAGAGGTGGTATGTCTAAAGAAAAAGATAGAAAAGGCTCAAATTAAAATAAGCATGAATATTCAGTAGATAAAAAGTTTTGAAAAATTGGATGTAATATTAAATTCTCAGAGGTCTCCACTCATAAAGATTGGGTTAGGCTATGAAGGAGAATCCAGTAAATCTAAGGGAGAGGGTAAAAGGACAATCACCTTTGTAAAAGCTGCTAGGGGAGAGGATGACAACTCACATCAATATGAGAACAAAAATATGAGCAACACTTCGACATCAAGTGAAAAACTGCAAAGAAACATTGTCGGTAAAATATAGAAGGCAAAAGATATGAAAAATCAAACAACCATCTATCAGAAACCTCACTTCTTCAGGAGACATGATTATCAAATGTCAAAATGGTTAGATCCTAAAACAACATTCACTACTGTGTATAGATATTTTTTTTTAGGGATATTGTTACTACTGTAAAACATTTGGACATAAAGCCACAAATTGTAGAGCTTATGTGAGAAGAAATGATTTTGGAAATTTTAAGATGAGAAACATTGGATTCACAAACATTAAAACAAACATGAGTCTAGACAAAAATGCATTTTCTCCTCTCCTTAATGCCACTGAATGTTTCTATTGTCACAAATTTGGGCACAAGTCTTATGAATGTTAGCTTAAAGACAATAGATTAACATATCATAACATTTATAGAACAAATGGATGTGTACAATGGAGAAAGAAGGTAGAACAAAAGAAACCTGATAAGTGTGATCTAGTTCTGTTATGCTCAAGGTCAAAACAGTGAGTCGTATGTGGATAGTGGTTGCTCTAGACATATGACAGGAGATAAAAGAAAGTTTGTTTCCTTGAATGAAAATAAAACTGAAAATGTCACATTCAGTAATGATGAAGCATGAAGAATTAGAGGAAAAGGTATAGTCCATCTGAACAACGGAAGAGGAAAGGCTCAAGATGTATTGTTTTTACATGGTCTAAAACATAACTTTTTGAGCGTAAGTCAGATGTGTGACAAAGGGTGTGATGCTATCTTTAGAGCTCAAGATTGTGAAATCAGGTCAGCATCTATAGGGAAGGTTCTGGCTAAAGGAGTTTGAACTAAGAATAATGTGTATATCTTGAATGAAGAGAGTGAGGAATGCTACATCAACAAACAAGATGAATCATGGCTATGACATAGGAGATTGGAGCATCTCAACTTTTATCACATCATCAAACTCAAAAAGAAAGGAGAAGTCAGAGATCTACCAACAATAAATAAGCCTCAAAATACTATCTGCAAGTCATGTCAAATAGGTAAAAAAACATGAACATCATTCAAAGTCAAAGATAAACTATCAAGTAGCAAGCCTCTGCAGCTAGTTCATATGGATTTGTACGGGCCTTCCAGAATAGAAGCACCAGGAGGAGAACAATATTTCATGCTGGTAATCGATGACTATTCGAGATTGACTTGGGTGGCATTTCTTAGAAATAAGTCAGAAGCATTTGAGAAATTTAAAACATTTAAGGCATTGGCAGAAAATCAAACAAGGTGCAAGATAAAGTGCATAAGGTCAGACAGAGGAGGTGAATTTACATCAGATGAGTTTACAGACCTATGTAATGAATTTGGGATAAAACAACAATATACTATTGCAGACACACCACAACAAAATGGAGTCATAGAGAGACAAAACATGTATGTTCAGCAAATAGCCAAAGCCATGATGCAAGAAAGAAACATTGCTCAAACCTATTGGGTAGAAATGGTGCATACATCGGTACATATTCTCAATAAGGCACATCTCAGACCAAATTGTGATAAAAAAACTTATGAACTGTGGCACAGGAAACCAACATCAATCAAGAATTTTAAAGTATTCGGGAGTAAATGTTATATAAAAAATAATGATGAAAATCTAGGAAAGTTTGATGCTCGATCTGATGAAGGAATATTTTTGGGATATTCGTAAAAAAGTAAGGGATACATATGTTATAATAAAATATTGCATAAGATTGTGGAATGCATAGATGTTAAGGTTGACGAAGAGCCTCCCAATAAAAACAAGAGCACAGGTTTTATCAATCCTCCATATCATCATCATCATATCAGTAAAGAGAATGAAGTACAAGATGAAGAATTAGAAGATACAGAGACTTATTCAAAAGGACCCTCAAGACACACTCAAAAGAATCATCCTGAGAATCAAATTATTGGAGATAAAAGTGAAGGAGTACAAACAAGGAGGAAACTAGCAGAAAAATATGAGCAAGTTCATATAGCGATGTTGTCACAGATAGAGCCAAAGAACTTTGAAGAGGCAAGTAAAGACAAAAGTTGGATAGATGCTATGAACGAGGAGTTAGATCAAATTGAGAAGAACGAGACTTGGGAACTAACACCCAGACCTACCAGAAAGAATGTCATTGGCACAAAATGGGTATTCAAAAATAAGATGAATGAACAAGGTCAAGTTGTTAGAAACAAAGCCAAACTAGTGTGTAAGGGTTACTCACAAGTGGAAGGTCTTGATTATGAAGAGACTTTTGCACCAGTCGCAAGACTGGAGGCAATCAGGATGTTTTTGGCCTTTGCATGCTACAATGATTTCAAGGTGTACCAAATGGATGTGAGGTCTGTCTTCCTAAATGGCGATCTTGAGGAAGAAGTTTATATGGAACAAACTGAAGGTTTTTCATTGATATATAAGCCTAATTATGTCTGCAGGTTAAGGAAAGCACTATATGGTCTTAAACAAGCACCATGGTCGTGGTACTCTAGAGTGAACAAGTACCTTCAAGAACAGGGTTTCAAGAGAGGAGGAGCTGATAGTAATATGTACATAAATGCTAATGGAGATGAATTACTGATTATAGTTGTGTATGTGGCTGATATTAGTTTTGGCAATAATGAATATTATCTAGTAGAATGGTTTGCTGAAGAGATGAAGACCCGAGTTCAAAATGTCTATGATTGGAGAACTTACCTTCTACTTAGGGCTCCAAATCCTACAAAAACCTCGAGGCATATTCATTTCTCAAGAGAAATACCTAAGAGATATGTTGAAAAGATTCAAAATGGAAGATTGTAAACCTGTCTCAACCCCCATGACTACAGGATGTAATCTATGTGCAAATGATGAATCACCTGATGTGGATCAAAAGCTATACATATCTATTATAGGAAGTATGTTATACCTAACAACTTCTCGACCAAATATAATGTTGGCAGATGGATTGGTAGCAAGATATCAATCAACACCCAAGCAAATCCATTTGTTAGCAACAAAAAGAATATTTAGGTACTTGAAAGGGACTACAAGCTATGGACTATGGTATCCGAAAGGTAAGGACTTTACATTGACAACATACACAGATGTAGATTGGGCGAGCTGTGTGGATGACAAAAAAAGTACAAGTGGTGGTTCATTCTACCTAGGAGAGTCTTTGGTAGCATGGATAAGAAAAAAAAAACATCGATTTATCTATCTACTGCGAAAGCTAAATACATAGCAGCTGCAGCCAGTTGCACACAAGTGTTGTGGATGAAACAGACACTACATGACATGAAGGTAAATTTTAATGAACCTATATCTATCAAATGTGACAATACAAGTGCAATAAACATTTCCAAAAATCTTGTGCTCCATTCAAAGACTAAGCATATACCTATAAAGTACCACTTTCTCAGAGAACAAGTTGCTCAACAAACAATGAAGTTGGAGTACATACCCACAAAAGAACAAATAACAAATATATTTACAAATCCCCTTGCTAGAGAAGTGTTTGAATATCTGAGAAACAAGTTAGGGATAATTTTTGCAAACTCTCTTCACTAATGTGACTTCAAAAGGAGAACCTAAAATACTACAGAGTATATGAAATTGAGCACGATCTAAGGGGGATATTATAGGAGCAGGAAGGAGTAATGAAGAGGAACAAGAGGATTATGATTATGTCAAGAATTTGAAGCATTTAAAGGAGCAACAAAAATGAAATCATCATCAAAGTGTGAGATCAAGCCACTTTCTTCAGGAGCTAACAACATCAATCAGGTTCACCATTCAAAAGCCCATTCTTCAATGATTTTTTTTCACACATGTATATATACGATACATAAACACATAAACAAATTTTTGCAAGCATACATCGTACTGCTAAGACAATTGCATATATATTCAAATCATGTTGGAAGTTAAGCCTAACTTATTGTATAATTGCATCATCAAATTTTCTCAAGATTCTTCATTTTCTAGAATGAATCAATGTACATTATGATGATCCCCATTAAACATTTGATGTATGAAAACCTGAGAGCCATCCAAATATAAACATGGAAGCAAAAGCAAAGGTATTTCCAGGAAGCGGAGGAGCAGACTCTATATTTTTATGTTTGGTTTATAGATGCATTCATCATGAAGCATCATGAGATCTACATCCGAACCTTATTATTTTCAATCTCCATGTGAAGATTTCTATCTCAGCAACTAATCAAATATTGTACCAATGTAAAGGATAATTTCATGTACATATCCTTTATGATTGCAAGAGACTGCTATTGAAATGAAAATGGTTCTACAAATAATTAAATTACATTGCTACAGTTCACTGCATCACTAGGATTTCTCTAAATCCTTCAACACTGTTATTGTGAACACAAATATTTGGATGCAAGAAGAGTTAAAGTGTATTCATTATCAATAAAAGAAACCTCTTGAAAAACATCAACAACATAGTTGAAGATGAAGATCAGATGAGGATCCACCATCTCATGAGGATTTGAATGAAAAATCAATACATCAAGAGCTTATAGTTATTCTAAAGCATAACATTTAAATTCAAATAGAGAATTCTCCATATATATTCAAGATGCAGAAAATAAAACTCATATATCTCATTGCAAGCAAATGAACAGACATTCAAAACCATTGTGTTTCCAAGTCTATTCTCTACAGTCATCGAGATGCAATTTCTGGGCATCCAATACTGAGAAAATTTCGAGAACAACAATTTGTTGAACAAAAGGCTACCATTCCATGGCATTGAAAAGGGAATCACTAGAATTGATTGTTTACATACATTAAAATTCTTCAAAGAAAAAGGGAGATTCCTAAAAGTTCAAGAAAAACTTAGAGTAAGCACCAGGAAGGAAATGGCAACCCAAAGAGAATTGAGTGCTCAAAGTAATTCACCTATGTAATGGAGAGAATGAGTTGTTGAAGAAAAGGTGTTAGAAAGAAAAAGTAATGGAAGATTAATAATGATAGGTACATAATGGCAGAAGACAGAATGGGAACAGTATGACAGGAGACATAAAGATAATAAAAATGGACAGCTCAACATAAATACGTTACTAATGCAAATGGTTGAATGGATAGTGTTGGAATATAATGATGAAATCGATACATGCTCCAACATTGAATTTCTGAATACACACAGGAAAAACATTACCACCTGCAGCTCAACCTAATCCTATTGGAGAGCAACTCAACGTATATTATTTGTGGCATGAACCAAGAGACGAATAGTAATATTATTATTTTCTCCAACGTTATTGTTATAGCAAGAGACGAATGGCTCTTATTATTTTCTCCAAGAAATTTCCTTTGAGCTCGACCGTTATATTGTTTCAACGTTTATTTGTCTAGCGTATATTATTTGAACGAACTTTGCTTCAACTTATTTCCGACTATCGTCTCAACATATATCGATATAGTTCTTACTTGAACGATTATTGTTTCAACGCATATGGATTATCATTTCAACGTAGAGTTATTGTTGCCCATATTTCTTTTCAACATATATCGTTATCGCTACCCATATATCGTTTCATTAACGCATTTCTGATTATCGTCCCAACATATATCAATATAGTTCTTTAACAATTATTGTTTCAATTCATATGGATTATCGTTTCAACATATAGTTATTGCTGCCCATATATCGTTTCAAAATTTGTAGGGTTTTTTGTTGAATCAGAGTGATATCATCTTCATCTGCCGGTGGAAATAACAAAACGACATCATGCTTGCAACGCAGTATACTATTGATGGTTTATATTATCGTTGTTCGACTACCCCAATGAAATTAATGGCCTGCATGATTGAAAGCCAGTTCGAGTTGTATAACTCTAACAAGTTTCATTGAAATTATTCAGCAGAGTTTTAGTTCACAACGCATAGTTTCTGTGTTCGGGCTTGAAGAGTTTGGACACAAAAAGCAGTAGTGAGTGGTCTATGTATTCGGTGCACCATAGAGTAGAGGAAAATCCATTAGTTGTCGCCTGTTTGTGGTTTGTGAAAATGGTTATCCAAACAATGCAACACTGCATATGTAATTGTACAAAAGGGAATGTGTTAATATGAATGAATTATGGACGCAAAGAGTTATATTTAAAAAAAAAATCTTAATGGATGAATTTATTGAAGAATGTGCATAAAGGAAATATGGCTACATTAAATGTTTCATGACAAGATCAAATTATTCTGTGAGGTGTGATATATCAAGCTCCACATAAATGTATATGCACTGTCGAAAGATAATACATCAAATAGAGTGATAGCAAGGTTTGGCATGGGATGATGCATTGGTGAGATAGGATAAAAAAACTATATGGAACAAGGTACCAATTTTTTCCAAATGTTATAACATGTGCACTGGAATCGAAGACTACCATAATTCCACACTAATCCAAGTTGAAAAGTCATACAAGGATATGTGTGTGATAGTGCATAGGTTCAGAGAAACTCCAGAGTTTGTGTTCAAACATATGTAATGACATACACAACATGGATCCCAACGATATGATTATTGCATTATGTGATGAGTTATGAAAATCACATTGAAAGAGGAATGACAATGTTTTGTGATATCAACCAAAATATTGTGGAAGGATGATACACAATGAAGGTGATGACAATTTGATACCATGATAAACAAAAGCACGGAAATAGAGGCCACAATTTGTGTTATAGTGCAATGGGAAGCTTCAACGTGCTAGCACATTTGCAGAGGCACCTTATAGAGAAACAAGTCTCACCTATTACTACTACAACTACCATCATTGATCAAGCACAATTGCAGTAATAATGGTGCATTATCACACAGTTAAATCACTACTTGCAAGAGGAGGGTTAGCACTCCAACAAGACACCAAACAAAGAACTTGATAAAGTTGTTGTGCGTGACTGTAGTATGCGAATGAGAGCCAAATTCAAAACATAAAACATAAAGTTGTTGTGCATACTGTAGTATGTGAATGGGAGCCAAATTCATTTCTTCCTGCATGTTAATGACAAGTCCAGTTGCCAAAGTTTAATGGTGTATTAAAATTTTTGAATGTAGTGCGATTTGGTACATGATTGAGCTATGTTCCTACAAGCAAAGGCATCCATTCATATGGAGCATTAGAAGTTGTGATGGATTAGAAAAATCAAGCACTTGGAGGCTATATATATTTATGCATTGAGAAAGTCATGTGTTCATATCCTCTCACAACAATGTAAATATACAATTTCAATATCTTACAAAGTGTTCTACCAATAATATTCCTGCAATGTGTTCGAAAGTGTGTTCAATTCAATGAGTTCTTGCAATATTTTACATAGTGTTCTCACAACAGAGTTTTGCAGTGCTCTTTATTGTGAGTTGAAGACCATATTTTTTTCAATCCCATAATAACAAAAAATGGATAAATGTGGATTGGAGGGCTACGAGGCATCTATAACCCCTTTCCATTAATGTCAAAGCGGGAGATAAGCAGAGGTTATGTGCAACAATGAGAAATAACTTTCAGGAACAAAGGGGGAGGACGAATGTGTTGTCATTAATGCCAAAGGGGGATATTATTGGCATTGTTGTCATTGATGGCAAAAGAGAAGCTATGAGAATCAAAATGTTGGCTTATGTTGTTCTATGTTGAGAATGTAGCTCAAAGGCTGATTTATGTTGAGTGTTTATGTTGAATGCTAGATGGCTTGAATTGAAGAAGGCTGAAATATATATATTTATTTGAATGGAAAATGTAGATAATACAAATATGATTTGTCTCTTGTAATTATTACTGATTGGGTTGTTAGTCCAACTGGTGAGCTCCAGTATTGTAGCAATAATGCTACAACTCATGGGGCTTCCTGTCTCTTAATTTTATCAACCCGGTAGTTCGTACAAACTTGGAAGCGACGGTGTTGTATGCACAAGTACTAGCTCTTGTCGCAGCTGTCACTTGGTCAGCTAGGGCTCAAGCTAACTTCTATAGGCTCACAGAAGAAGCTTTATCAATGATGGACGAAAGCTAGCTCAAAGAAGACTAATCTAACCCTAATTTAACTAGTCTAACCTCTACAATGCAAGAAATGTGAATGAAACTTCTACCAATGCTGCTGTTACCTCTAATAAGTGCAAATGCATGGATCTAAACTACTTGCATCATGAAAAATATGTTTTTGTATTTTTCCTTTAAGTGTGTGGAATGATTGTGATCTTGTGCTAACTAGGGTTTGGTTGTGCAGATGGGATGGAGAAGGAAGGAAAGCGTGGGATAGGTTGGGGAGGCTAGGAGAGGTCCCTAGGGATCCTTAGCATCCATCCACAGAGGTTCCTCGCATTCAGATGCTCGGCAACCGAGAGAGTGGCCTCCTACAGGATGGCTGTGGAGGATCCTACAGGATACTCTGTTTTCTACAGGATGTCTACAAATGGCTACAGGATGACCTACCGTGAGTGTTTGGAGTGATGGAGGGGTAATGGAATGGTAGGGGGAGATGTGTAAGGTAGGAATGAGGCTGGTGATGGCTGTAGAAGTGGAGGAATAGGATAGGGAGTGAATGTAGGGAGTAGGTTGGAAGATAGAGGGCTAGGTCAATGAAAGGGCTAGAGAATGGAAGTACGTGAGGAGTGAAAGACTTTGGGAGATGACAGAGCGGAGCAGAGGTCAAAGATGTGTTTGCAGGTGTGATCAAGGTGGAGGACGAAGTGATGGAACGAGAGAAGGCAGTGTAGATGAAACAAATGTTTGTGACTGTTACCAAAACGAGAATGCTTCAACCTGAGCTACCTGTGACATAAAATCAATGAACAGCAATATAAATTGTGAAGGAAACTCATGCATGGCAGTGGAATGAAGAAGCAATGCTAAATATGAAAGTGCATGAATGGATCTAAGTAATGCCTCAGCCTACTTCCAAACAACTACAGCAGTTCTAACTGATAAAACTAATCTGTTTGACTTCTACAGGAAATCTAAATCAGCAGCTATACTCAAATGCATGTAAAGGAAAATGTAAACGAAATGCTAAAGGAACAATATTGATACAAAGGAAGGAGGCCTGAGCTCTCAGGTTGGGCCCAACCCCGAGAGCTTTAGGCTCCTTTAAAAACTTAAAATCTGATCCAAAACTGCTTGCTTTTATTCATAATCAAAAGTCTAATGTCATGCCAAAACTGGCTTACAAAGAGCGAAAACCAAATTGACTAACTAGCTGCTACGAAATGACTAACTACTAGCTACCAAAAATGACTACCAACTAGCTACAAAACGACTACCCACTAGCTAACCAAAATGAGGCCCCAAGCCTTCTTATTTATACAATTTTAGGACCCAACAGTCCTCCTAAAAGTTAGGGACTTGGCTGCCCAAGACTTGGAGTTAACAGCAGTCCAACTTGACTTGCTTGGCTGCCCTTGTGCTCATTGATTTGGTGGCCTTTGAACTCCGAGCTGATGGTGGAGAATTCGAGGTAAGGGCCCATAAATGAGGGGGACACATTCCTACAAATCCTCTAGCTTGTTCTCCCACGAATTTGGCTGCCAAGTGCTCATTAAGACCTTCAAATTTGTCTCCAAGTTGACCAACAAGGCTACACAAAGCACCCATTAGACTTGTTGGCATAATGACTAACCAAATTCACTCTATTAACATAAAAATAATCAAAAACATGCAATAAACAAATGAGAATGGTGGACTAAGCCAAATTAGGAGGTTGAATGAGCCCAAATAATTGTACATTTTTGGGGCTCATCATCACCCCCCTACTGAAAGTGTTGCTCATCCTCTGAGCAACCAAATTTCTCCCTTGTCTTTGATGGCCTTGGTGACTTCCTTGGCTCGCATTTCGGCCGATTTCTCCTTTGGCTTCCCTCTCTTCAAACTTTCCTGTAGAAACTGTTCTGTCTTCCTGTAGAAACAGACTCTGTCTTCCTGTAGAAATCGTTTCAACTGTTTTGGTCTGCTTGGTTGGGGGTTCCTTCTCCTTCCAGCTTTGCTGTGGCAACCTTCATCTTCTCCCCCTTGCTGCTCTATTTCCAGACTTCCTGTAGGAAGTCTTGTAGCTTCCTGTAGAAGTCTGCCCCATGACCGGATTGTGTCCATCTTTGAAATTTAAACGGCCCCTCTGAAAAATGGTAGCTGCATGCAGAGCCTCAGTCAATCTTCACTGATAAGTATATTGTGCGCACAAACCAAAGGCATGCATAGAAACCCATTATACCGGTCAGAGCAAAGAAATGAGTATGACATGATGGGCATGTAGCCAAAATATAAAATTCTAGAAACAAGTTTTGTCATCTCCAGCTTGGTGAAAAACTAGAATGTGGCATAGAGAAACAAGTAAAATGCTGAGGAGCCTGCGATCAAATAAGATCTCCACCACCAGTTGTAATCTTCACTGCACATTTCAACGTAGCACAAGATAACAATGATTTCTGCACATGTAACCATGAGGATCACAAAGACAATGAACAGGAACCCAAATATACAGTAGAACTGATGCAGCCATATTGAAGTTAATCTGAAGAACAGTCCAATGGATACAACTCCAAACCATAAAAAGACTGAGGCAAACATAGTCTCGAAAGGAACTACACCAACTGATTTTTTTCCATAGCAGTGCATTGAGAATAAAGAAAATGCAAAAGGAAATGCCTGGAAACAAGAATGTGGCCTTCAGCATGTTCCTCCTCTGTTTTGTGCCCCTGAACATCTTAGGTAGACGTGACAATGCATACCCTGCAAAGAAACCCGTAAACATCCATAATAGCAGCATAGCGGTCATTAAACTTCCATGGTTCAATGTTCGCATCATGATCATTACAACCATTTCGGAGAGAAATAAATCAACCATCAATGAGTTTATGATAGAGAACCAATTAACTGATTGTGCACACTTCAGCTGAGGACGTGGAAAGTGCAGATGAACAGCAGTTCATGAGTTTCAGCCAAGCCGCCTTGAATTGCTGCGTGATTTGGTGATGTAGTGAAGTGGCCAAGTATACGTTGGCCCCATGTAACTGTTGTCTCCACTGCGGTGTTTAACTAGTTGTTCTCTGCTGTTAATCTCATCCATCAAGCACGCTGAGGTCTAACTGTCCATCACTACCCGTTTTCAATTTTCTCTTGAGTTGGCTGAGCACACGTGTCGTATCCACCCACCGAGCGCTGTTGAACTAGATGAGGGTGTCCAGTTGGCTGGCCACCGATTCTCTTAACCACAACCATCTCATTCGTTCATGCAATGCTTCGAATTACATTCATGCAACAGAGGAACAAGGTTAAGTCACGTACCTGCAAGTCGTGCGTGGTTGCTTTGTGAAGCGTCTTGCTGCATGCATGTGTTGATCTTCATTTGCTGCATGTATGGTAGCTTGATTGATGATTTATGGCTGTTTTCTCTTGTGCAGGTGCCCTCTGGACGGATGCATGCAACAAAAGTTCATTTCCACGTTCAGATTTGCACATTCAAGCTGCTGTTGCTGCATCTTCACCAAACCAGAACTTCTTTTTGCCATTTCTCCCAAACGGAAAACCGGATTGAGCTGAAACTTGGTGGGCATGTTCCTACCATCATTATGCATCTCCCATAGCAAATTCGTGATCAATGGATGCACGGATTTCGAGAAAATTGGAAAATGGCTGAAGATTTCAGAGCTCGATTTCTCGGAAACCGTGCATCGGAATTGGCTGAAACTGCTTGGGTAGGCTACTATCACCCACGTGCATCTCCCCATGAAACAGGTTTTGAAACGGATGCACGGTTATGGAGAAAATGCAAAAATGGCTGATGGTGATGGAGGCTGATTCCTTGGAAACCGTGCACCGGAATTGCATGAAACTGCTCAGGCATGTTTTCATCGACCTTGTACAATTCCCCATAAAGCGGTTTGTCAAATGGATGAATGGTTTTCAAGTTATGGCAAAAACAAATTTGGTTCTATGGATTTTTGCCTCAAGGCTTTTTGCATGTGCTTGCATGGGATGACAAAATGAATTTTGTTTGTGATGCAGGTATGGAGATGGTGGAGGATGAGTTGGAAGACTGCAGGAGGACTCTTGAACCTTTGAGGAAGCTACCATGCTTGCAAAACCACTTTTTGAAATGCATGCCTAGTTTCCCACAATTTCTACAGGAAGATCCTGTAGAAGCACAATGAGAGGCACAAGGAGGTGGAAAAAATGATGGATGAAGGCAAGGGATGGACACACAAGTGCTTGTAGGCCTAATCAACAGATTCCCACCATTAGATTCATTTTTGAGATTGAATTTGGCTCGTCCAAAGGTTCTACAGGATGTTTCCTGTAGAAATATAAAGCATCCTGTAGAAAACACAGTTTTGAGGAAAGAAGCATAATGACATGAAAAGAATGATGGAAAAGGGGTGAGGAGTGGAAACATAGATGAGTGTAGGCCTCATGGACATATTCCAAGCCTTCAGGTCCTCTTTGGAGATCAATTTGGCTTTTTTTGTAAGCTTCCTGTAGAAGATACGAAACTTCCTGTAGAAGGCACAAAAACTCCTTTGTCTTTGATTTGAGTGCTCCTCCTATCATGAAACGTCCTCCTTGAAACCTGCAATGTCATTGCTGCAACATAAAATTATTCAATGGAGATTAGCTTTATTTTTCTTTTTCTTTTTCTCTTTTTTTTTTTGAAAAACAACTAGGGCGCCTCATGGAGGTTTTCACTCTAATTGCCTGCCTTGGGCGCCTCCAAGGGAGGTTTTCACCCAAAGTTTTTTTTCTCTTTTCTCTTTTTTTTTTTTCAACCCATTGACCGCCTCATGGAGGTTTTCAATCAATGAGCCAATCTAAGGCGCCTCCAAGGAGGTTTTCACCTTAGATTTCTATTTTCCTTTTTTCATTTTTTTCTTTTTCTTTTTTTCTCTTTTTTTTTTTCTTTTTTCATTTTTCTACCCTAACCTACTTGAAAAACAAAATCATTTTCAAGTATAAGAATACTTCCAATGGAGCCATGTGCACATCGAGATTAGAGACAAAATGATGTAAAGGCTCGGAATGCATGCTTTGACAACTATCCAACTTTCAGAGACAACATGATCTGACTTTGAAAGTACAAAACATAGTTGAGGAAGAGAGTACTGCTGCAACTTAGTGACCTTCTGAAACCATATCTCAATATAGCTTTGATATCCTTGGTCATCTTGCTGATTTGGATCATTCTTCATGTCACCTTCTATCATGACTTTCTCATCTTCCTCCTTTTGTTGATCTTTATCTTGAGTACATGGAGGATTTGATGGTAACCATGAGGGATCTCTCTCGATCTCTGATTTAGATCTCTTTTCTTCATCAAGTGCAACCCATGGTTCTTTGATCTCCTCTTTTGATTCTCCTTTTGCTTTTGGTCCTTCAATGCTTTCAAGATGATCTCTTTTTTGCATTACTTTTCCGGAGCTTTGGTGAACATCATTGAGCTCACGAGGAATCATTTGCACATGTTGTGCCTCAGATTTGCAATTGGGTTGAGCTACTCCATTGCATGGTTTTGGAAATGGAGGTACGGGTAGCTGAGTGGAGGTGTGAAATTGAGATGGAGATGGATGGCATTGTGGTTGGGTAGGCATTTGGGGTTGCCTTGGTGGAGGAGGAGGCGATGGTTGTGGATGAGCAGGTGGTGGAGGAAAATGAGCGGGATGAGAGTTGTACTGGGGCCTCCACTCCTGATAAGGTGCATTCCACTGAGGCTGTGGCTGAGCATAAGAGTGAAATGAATGAGCAACTGGTTGGGCATAATATGGATCTGTGAAGGAACAAGGAGAATATGACCAAGGAGGGGGTGTAGACTAGGAAGGATGAGCAGGGGGATCCCAAGAAGGCATGAAAGTGGCTTGATAAGGGTCATAATAGGTCTCGGGTATCCCTTGCAGTTCCTGCTGGTAAGATCTAGGTCCATGCGGCCAACTTTGGTTCATGTAATAGAGTGATTCAGTGGCTCCTTTGGCTCTTTGATATGCAGCTTTGATTCTGGGCAAGGAAGGGCACTGATCCGTAGGATGGTATTCTTCACATACAAAACACACTTCTAGGGAGTGCATTGGACATTCGTTCCTAGGATGCTTCTTAAGGCACCTAGGACAAAAAATGACCAAAGCCCTCTTGGCTTCTTCTTGCTTCTTTTGGATCCGCAAGGTATCCAGTCGCATGGCAAGAAACTGCCTCATATCACTCTTGAAATCTTTGATCTGATTTTCAAATTCATCTTTGGACAAGGGACTGCTCCCAACATTTCTGCTTGTAGCCATTTGCTTCAGAGGAATGTTTCTTCTTCTTCTCCCCTAGAGGTTCTTCAGATATGTCTTGATGTCCACCCAGGGGTTCTTTCATCACAGCCATCGAAGAAGAACGTTGGCTGTGTGAAGCAGTGGGGGTGTTGTGCAATCATTTTTCTAACTTACCTCTACTCCTACAAGGCATGAAATAGATTGAACTGCAATTGACTATCTTGCGAAATTGAAATGAAAGCAGGAAAGGACTAATCTATTTTGCTCAAATGAAATTGCAAGAATGAAATGCTAGTCTACGCTTGCGAAATTGAAATGCTAATCTACGCTTGCAGAATTGAAATGCGGAATTGAAAGGCTATTCTAGGAAAGCAGGAAATGCTAATCTACTTTTGCATAAATGAAATTGCATAATGGAAATGAAATAAACTACTTAGCAGAAGGTTGTAGTAGAAGATAGAAGAATAGCAACAATCACCAATACTCTGCCGCTTCCCCGGCAACGACGCCAAAAAGATGGTGAGCTCCAGTATTGTAGCAATAATGCTACAACTCATGGGGCTTCCTGTCTCTTAATTTTATCAACCCGGTAGTTCGTACAAACTTGGAAGCGACGGTGCTGTATGCACAAGTACTAGCTCTTGTCGCAGCTGTCACTTGGTCAGCTGGCACAAGTCCGCTAGGGCTCAAGCCAACTTCTATAGGCTCACAGAAGAAGCTTTATCAATGATGGACGAAAGCTAGCTCAAAGAAGACTAATCTACTTGGCAAAAATGAACTGAAAGTAAATCAAAGCATGTAAACCTAGGAAACCCTAATTTAACTAGTATAACCTCTACAATGCAAGAAATGTGAATGAAACTTCTACCAATGCTGCTGTTACCTCTAATAAGTGCAAATGCATGGATCTAAACTACTTGCATCATGAAAAATATGTTTTTGTATTTTTCCTTTAAGTGTGTGGAATGATTGTGATCTTGTGCTAACTAGGGTTTGGTTGTGCAGATGGGATGGAGAAGGAAGGAAAGCGTGGGATAGGTTGGGGAGGCTAGGAGAGGTCCCTAGGGATCCTTAGCATCCATCCACAGAGGTTCCTCACATTCAGATGCTCGGCAACCGAGAGAGTGGCCTCCTACAGGATGGCTGTGGAGGATCCTACAGGATACTCTGTTTTCTACAGGATGTCTACAAATGGCTACAGGATGACCTACCGTGAGTGTTTGGAGTGATGGAGGGGTAATGGAATGGTAGGGGGAGATGTGTAAGGTAGGAATGAGGCTGGTGATGGCTGTAGAAGTGGAGGAATAGGATAGGGAGTGAATGTAGGGAGTAGGTTGGAAGATAGAGGGCTAGGTCAATGAAAGGGCTAGAGAATGGAAGTACGTGAGGAGTGAAAGACTTTGGGAGATGACAGAGCGGAGCAGAGGTCAAAGATGTGTTTGCAGGTGTGATCAAGGTGGAGGACGAAGTGATGGAACGAGAGAAGGCAGTGTAGATGAAACAAATGTTTGTGACTGTTACCAAAACGAGAATGCTTCAACCTGAGCTACCTGTGACATAAAATCAATGAACAGCAATATAAATTGTGAAGGAAACTCATGCATGGCAGTGGAATGAAGAAGCAATGCTAAATATGAAAGTGCATGAATGGATCTAAGTAATGCCTCAGCCTACTTCCAAACAACTACAGCAGTTCTAATTGATAAAACTAATCTGTTTGACTTCTACAGGAAATCTAAGTCAGCAGCTATACTCAAATGCATGTAAAGGAAAATGTAAACGAAATGCTAAAGGAACAATATTGATACAAAGGAAGGAGGCCTGAGCTCTCAGGTTGGGCCCAACCCCGAGAGCTTTAGGCTCCTTTAAAAACTTAAAATCTGATCCAAAACTGCTTGCTTTTATTCATAATCAAAAGTCTAATGTCATGCCAAAACTGACTTACAAAGAGCGAAAACCAAATTGACTAACTAGCTGCTACGAAATGACTAACTACTAGCTACCAAAAATGACTACCAACTAGCTACAAAACGACTACCCACTAGCTAACCAAAATGAGGCCCCAAGCCTTCTTATTTATACAATTTGAGGACCCAACAGTCCTCCTAAAAGTTAGGGACTTGGCTGCCCAAGACTTGGAGTTAACAGCAGTCCAACTTGACTTTCTTGGCTGCCCTTGTGCTCATTGATTTGGTGGCCTTTGAACTCCGAGCTGATGGTGGAGAATTCGAGGTAAGGGCCCATAAATGAGGGGGACACCTTCCTACAAATCCTCTAGCTTGTTCTCCCACGAATTTGGCTGCCAAGTGCTCATTAAGACCTTCAAATTTGTCTCCAAGTTGACCAACAAGGCTACACAAAGCACCCATTAGACTTGTTGGCATAATGACTAACCAAATTCACTCTATTAACATAAAAATAATCAAAAACATGCAATAAACAAATGAGAATGGTGGACTAAGCCAAATTAGGAGGTTGAATGAGCCCAAATAATTGTACATTTTTGGGGCTCATCACCAACTCTATTTTATATTACAAATAATTTTCAGAACTGAAAGCGTAGAGCCAAGCTTGTGAGCAGTTTTTGGAATTCCAAGAGACAATGTTTCATTTCATATTCTTGCAAACAATAAAAACAACCAAGTTGGCTTGCTTATAAAATATATAATGTAGAATGTAAAATGATCCTTTTTGAAGCAAAATAATCTGCATAAGAAAGTGGATGAGCAGCAAGGAAATAGATGCAAAGTGAAAAGGAGAAGCAGCGCAGCAGTAGACTTGACAACATAACTGTAAATGAGGTAATCAACATTTGTAACATAATGTTGTGATTGAGAAATTTATGTCCCCTTCTATGTTGCAGCGTGAAAAAAGAACATTTTGTAGCTTGTTGAGGTAGGAGCCTCCTGTGGGTTGTAGCCTCCAGAAAACTTGTGGGAGTTGGAGCTTCCTTTGAGGTAGGAGCCTCTTGTAGGTTTGAGCCTACAAAAATTCTAATTTAATAAGGAGTAATAGCTTGCCTTCACATCAATTTCAGCCTAAAAATCGTGGTTTTCTCCCTTCAGGGTTTCCACTTATAGATGGTGTCTTCATGTGTTTATTCTTGCGTGTTGTGTGAATGTTTGAATACTTGATAAACAAATCTGCAAATTTATTTCTTTGACACCTGCAAAAGGATTAAACAATAAATAAGCACAAACATAAACGATTAACTACATAAGAAGAAGAATAAGTTGAGCAAAAATAAAGAATTTTGAATTATTGATTCATCCCCCCCTCTCAATAATTCCAAATAATAAATATCACGATCTAGGGTTCCTTTTCAAATCAATTTCTCCATCAAAAGATCCTTAAAACAAATAAAAATAAATGCATTGCACGTACCTTGAGAGATACCATACCTCTGATTTTATGTTCATATAGGCTACTACAGGGGTTTGCTCCAAAGTGCCTTACACTTCTTTTATCTACCAGACTTTCAAGGGTACCATCATCCTTGTCCAAAGATGCCAACATAAAGGAGTTGCATACTTTTCCTTTGCTTTGGATACTAGACAAAAATAGGATCACATGGAGGGTTGCCACTAAACCTTCTCAACAAAATCACATCAGCTACTAGATAATGATAAACTTAGTCAATAATATGACATTAAGGAGGGCTTTTACTATTATTCAAAAATCATTTTCAAATTGATGTCTGAAGGGACCATCCCCTCTACTTTCATTAGCTTTAGGAAACCTTTTATGAAGGCTTCAAAGACATGAATATATATATTCCTTATTGATTTCCAAGTTGTCTACAATGGAATTGGATTATATATATATATATATATATATATATATATATGTGCTTGTAACAATAATAATGACTCAACCTCTTCTTCAATACACAGAATAGGGTTCCTTGATTTTACTTAGGGTTCCTTGATTTTACTTATATGGATGACATAGGATGCCCACTAATTATCTTTTCAAGGCTACAATTCATACCTTGAAAATATATGCATGCAAGATCTCATCTTCCTTAGATTATGGAGGGCCTTAGAACTGTCCTTTATAATGTTGTGCCATGAATTCCAGGAAAAGTCCTCCTCAATATGATTGTTAGGATACCGCCCTTCTAGTTGTAATTGAAGTCACCTTTTAGGGCTTCATAGTCCAATGACCACAATGTATCAAAATTCACAGAATTTCCAAAAAAATATATTCAGATTAGGGCATTTAACTTTTTCAGAACAATGAGAATAACAAACTGATAACAAGGATGCATTTTCAAGAGAAGCAAAAGAAAAATACCCATCAATTCTACTTGTGCAAAGTAGTCCTCCAAAATTTCTTTAGATAGAGAGAAATACCTTTTTCATACTTAGAAGCAAGCCTTCAAATTAATGTACAAAGATGCCATGAATTGATCCACATTAAATTCCTCAGTGTAGACAAGGAACTTAATGACTCAGTCTAAAGGTTGTTGTGGCTCAATTACAAATGCTTTCACTTTGAAGAATAACATAGTGAAACCCTCTACAATCAGATCACATAACTTAACATTGTAGGTTTAGTCCCTAGTTCTTTATATGCCTCGAATTACCAAAGGCCTCCTACAGTGCCGAAGTCTTGCCAAAAGGAGTCGCACTAGTCTCAAACATTTACAACCTTGATGCGTGCCATAAACCATAGAATAATGTGAATACTCTGCCTAGATTACTGCGCTACCAGTGGGATAAGAATCCTCCACTGGTGGCCAATCAAAGGTTCAGATCCCACAACCAGCAGAGCCCTAAGCCCAACAAAAATGATAAAATTGTGCCACAAATGACCTTGGATGAGACTGAATAACCACAAACAGTTTGCTCCTTCAACGAGTGACCTAAATAGAAAACAAGATAAAAATGCCAATCTTCCACAGTAGATTCATTGCTCCATAGGGACGCAATACTATTGAAGGAGGACTTTAGCATCTTCAGATTTGATTAATGGCCTTCCTGAGCTATTTAGCCCAACTCTTGCATATACCTAAAATTCCATTATTTTTCGAGACCTATCATGTTTTCTAGGGCTTGCAGCAAGATACTTCAAATGCATTAGCAGTCCACTGCTTTATCTTGACTATAGGGAAACTTGAAAACATCTTTTTTTATTACATTCCTACTCTTTCTTGGGCTTGACCTCACCTGGCTTGGATACCATGTTAATTTTTGAGTTAACATGTTCTTTGCTTAGGTCAGTTACTTCATTAAACCATTAGGTCGTTATTAATTCCATTAATAAATTAGCAATCACATTAATCATTATCATATGACATTAACTAATCAAATAACATCAAACATAAATGCAGAAAACAAGCCAAGACAAGAGGACACCAAATTTGGTGGATGCCAGGGAAAAACCCCACGATGGGGAAATCCTTTGATCAATTCTTCTTATTATTATATCAAATGTTCAATAGAGAGAGAGAGTACAAAAGTCAAAATTGGCTTACTAAATCAGAGTCAAAACAACCCTGTCAAATCTGTGGTCAACAACAATCAAATTCTACCCTAATTAGAAAGTCAATGATGGTCAATGCAACAACAAAAAATCCTCTATGGAGCTCTGTCAAAGGTAATATGACTTTGCCTTCTTAAGTGGTCAAAGTCGGCCCAAAACGGTCATGAAAATGGTGGTCAAACTTGGTCAAACTCTGCGGTCAACTCTGTAGTCAACATTGTGGTTAGTCTATAGTCATAGTCAACAAAATGACTTGGTTCCTGAGCCAATAGATGTAGCTTACCAAAAACGGAATTCTGGTACAAAAACCACAATCAAAGGAGGTGAAACTACCCCTGGTCAATGCTGGTCAAACATGCAATTCATCCTTTTGCTACCAAACGTGTGAGAAAAAAAGATGCTTAATAAGTTGTACGAACCAATCAGACAAGGAAAGAGAAGGAAATGTGAGTGAATGAGGTGCCAAATGAGGTTGGAGGTCTCTCTTATTTATACAAATCGTTGAGGGTGAAGTGACATGTCTCTTGGGCTTCATGAGCCTACATGAAGATGTGGCTGACCCTGACAATTTAACATGTGTGGGTATAAATTCAAAAACACATTTCTGCTTGTCCAAATTTGATGATATTTTGGCCGGTTTTGGTCCTCTCGAAAAGAGATTTCAATGCATTAATCATCTCCATCAAATGAGTTTTCCAATAGTGGAATTTGGCCCTAGTTTCCAATTTTAACAACATGCCCAACCTATTTCAACAAGATACCTTATCCATTATTTGTCTTGATTCAGACATCTCCCATTCCAACGATATTAAAAAATGTTTTTTTCCTAAATGTACTCTACCATGATCACCCACTTCAGATGTAGTAAAATAAATTTTGTATTGGGTCACATGGTGAGATGCCCTAGAGTCAAGTACCCAATCAATGCTATTATTGGAAGTTGTTGTGGTAAAAAACATAACCCCCCTATTATTCATTTAATTCTCATTATGGGGACCCTTTCATTGGATGGTTGGTAATTGGATGGTTGGTCATATTACTATTCGATTTTGAGAGTTTGGATTGCCTAAATAAGTTCATTTTGTTCTTATCTTCCTATTATAACTCATTTGATCTCATTTGGACATTTGGTTTGAAAATATTTCCTAGCCGATGATCGAACATTTTCACTACCTTGGCCTAATCAAATGTATACATTTTCATTATTTCTAACCCCTGAGAACAAGCTGTTCATTATAAAGTGGTTGTAGTTTATTGGTTGGAGAAACCTTTTAATAATAGAGTTATGACATCAAAGGAACTCTTTTGGAATTCTCTAATACCAAAACTCCGATACACATGACATTGGCTCTTTATAATAATAAAAAAATATCCAAAGTCTGAACCATTGAATGCGGTAGAAATGATTAATATAACATATATCCAAAGTTCACAAATAAACACAATGCATATACTAGAGGAATAGTATATCATCGTTTTTTTGTGACACCATTTAAAATATCTGACTTCTGATTATTTAATGTCTCCAACCTCCAATATGCAATAAAGGCCTTCACTCCGATTTGCCAATATTGATGCGCCTATGATCTCCAACTTCCGATAATCATTCAACTCTGATCGTTGATATGTGATAACCATTCTCCTCCAACCTCCGATCTTTGACATATTCTTCACTTCGATATCTGGACCCGATATGGTATTAATTCCAGTCCAATCATAATTTCGCATCCGCTCCCATATTGCAACTTCTAAAATGGCACCTCCGATAAGACTAGACCTTCGATCGTCGATTTGGTTACAGATCCAATATTGATTTTAAAAAGAGTTGAATATTATTTCGCATCCGCTCCACATCGAAGCTACCCATATTGCAAATATTTTGCATTGTCTCACTTTTAAAACTGCCGATATCAAATCTCTGATACCACTCATCGTTTGCCATGTGTATCATCCTCCAACCATTGTTATAGCCACTTCATTAAAATTAAAAAAGTCTTGAGTCATGTGTATTGAATTTTCGTGATGGCTAATTATGATTTCTCTGTTACAGGAAAACGCCAGGGCTGATTCGAATAGATAATTTGATCAAAAACCACGCAGCCATGTGTCGAGATCCAAAGAGGAAGTCAAATCAAAATCTTAAACGAAGACTAATACCATGAAGAGTGCAAGCTTGTCTATTAATTTGCTCAGTTGTGGTTGAAAAAAAATAGATGGAACTCAACAACAAGCTAAATTAGGCACTTTATCAACAAAAGCGATCAATATTTGGCCTGTGATTCAACAGAAGCAATAACCACCTAATTTAATTGCTTTTATTATCTCGATTGTAGAGAGATACATGGAGTTGTTGATATTTTCACGATTTCACCTCAAGCTCTGTATAAATAATCTCTTCACGGATTGTATAAGGACTTTTTGCCATGGGGGGGAATTTGATTATTATAATTGCATGATAGGAACTGATAAGCATAGTTAGAATAGGAATAGGGGGATTCAAATCCGAGAGGAAGAGAAGCAGAGTAATGCTTGGGCTTAAACGTTTGTAGAGGGAGTTCAACGCTCATGTGCATTATTGTAGTGAGATTGAAGTCTTCTTTACAGACAAAGATTGAGTTGTTGGCTGTAGGGGATCTACACTACTGTAGTCTTTTGGGGTTGATGTAACTTGATTCAATTCTGCAATAAAATTTATTTTTGTAAGTGTATGCATAGCACTACTATTTGCATCAATTATTGAAATGAATTCTTCAGCTTTCAATTTCATTTCTGTTGTATGAGTATTTTAGTTGGCTTTAGCACTATTGTGAAATGTTAATTATTAGCTCATAAATCACTATAGGTCAATCTAGTCCCCAACGGGTGGATTTAATAAACAACGGGGAATGGGAGTAGTCACCTAAACTAATTCACGTTTTAAAATTCTGATCAAGCTATCTTGCAGAATTAATCAGAAATGTGTCATTGAAAACTGAGAATTGTATAAGAACAACTTTTTATTTTTTTAGGCTGACTAGCTGTCCAACAGTTTAAAGATATAAATTTCCTGAATTTCTACATGCCATTTTAATTGAACTACTTCAGTATTATGGCATGAATTTCTTGTTCTTATGCATATGTTTTATTAGGAGTTGGAATTATTTATAGCTAAGTGTCTGGTAACTACTTATTAGGCATTTAGTTATTCATAATTATTTTAACAAGCATTAGATCTTGTGAACTATTTCCCTAGTCTAGTTCCTTCATTTTATTTTCAATTCCTACATGCTTCTTTTCCCATCCTTTTAGCTTTCTCTTGATTAAGAGAAGGGCTAATAATTCATTCAATCGAGATAAATCTAGTATTAGATGCATCTTAGATTATACTTTACATTTAGTTATACTTTTTGTATTCTAAAAGTCATCTCTAAAAGAGGCAAACTTTAGTTGTGGCTTGGCTAAGCCCCAGATCAACTTAATGATCACTTTCTTGCTTAATCAGCAAGAGGGTTGATCTGATGTCTCTTTACTATTGGTAGGTGAAAGTCATATTTTAAGCCAGTGGAGATAGAGAGAAGGTAACTGTACCTAGTTTAACCAGTCGAACCACCATTTCAACGGAAAATGAACTGCTCTAAGTTCTCGACCGGGTGGTCTCCCTTATAATGTTGTAAGGAGAGATTTTCAAGCCTTCAACATTTTTGGCACTAGAAGGAGGGCCTTGAGCTAGTTTATCTATTTGAAATTTTATTTTATCATTTTTAACTAATCATGGCTCCTATATGCATTCCTACATTGGGTCGTGCTTTTAGCTCATCCAAACCTACCACAGGCATGGCCAAGAAGCAGATTGAGTCCTTGTCTAATTTGAGGTTTGATGGTGAGAGTAAATTTTATGCCTTAGATCATCTTTGTAATTTTGTAAATAGATGTGAATCTTTCAATATTACTGTTGATAATGAGATCTGCAAGATTTTTACTCTGACATTCCAAGGACGAATCCGAAAATGGTTCAAAGTACTTCCAGAGAAGTCAATTCATTCCTGGAACCATTTCATGCAGGTATTTCTAAAATCCCATCAAAATTAAAGTTATGACAATTTTTATTTAGAATTATATAATATTTTCATGTACGAAGATGAATCTTTTGATGATTCTTCTAACAGATTTTGGTCACTTTTTTATCAATTTCATTTATGTGATTTACCTTCGACTGAAGATTTGATTGAGCATTACTCTTTTCTTGTTTCTTCTAATTCTGAAGCTGATAAATTAAATAATGAAGAACAAGACACATTTAATTCATATTAGTCTTAATCAACAAATGATTTTATTGAGCCTGAACCTAAGATTGAAATTAGATCATAGCCTTTATTGTTGGAAAGTTGCAACACACATTTTCCGATTTCTGAAATGAATACTTCAAATATAAATACAGAATGTGAAAATGTAATTGAGACAATTTCTAATGATTCTTATGCTCAACAAGTAGACCCAATATAATCTAATCAACAACAATATTTAAATAATGACTATGTTAATCTATCTTTTCTTAAGGTGAACACTGAAAATTCAGAACACATTTTTACAGCTGAAAGAATTTCATAAAACCAGAATTATGATAATACGACGAATTATCAAGATGACTCTTTCCAACCAACATTATATTCTGGTGGTCATTATTTTCTTTATTGTGATATCTTTTCAAATCATGTTTCATTAAATAATGACCATTTTAATATGTCGGTTGAAAACAAGTTTATCACTAATTCTGAAAATATTGCTCATTCAGATGATAATTCTTTTGTCATCAATGACATTTCAAAATATTATTCTCTCATATTTTATGATTCTGCTAGTACATATCAGTTATTTGATTTCCAAGAGGAGGAAATTTATGATGAATACAGTGATGATGATGACAAAGACTTTTATCCTATACAAAGTGCACTAATTATAAAAATTGATTTCTCTCATGAAGATTCACGTGCTATGATTTTGTCTCCTATTGTTGAACATAAATTTTATCCTGAACATTTTGATGGATTAGATTTCACTGTTTCTAAAACTTTTTATTCTGATTTTCCTTTGGAAACTTGCATCTATAGCATTTTGTTGGAATGTTCTTTTAGTGGCAATTCGATCACTGAATTTAATGATAGGTTCAAGAGTTTCCTTGTAACATTATGTTGTAATTTTAATGTCAACAGAAAATTGTTTATGATTTCTTTTTGTCAATTCTTTCGTTATGTTTTCTTTTCTGATCTTTTATGCAGACATGTCAAATATCTTAGCATTGAACACCCCCAAGATGCATTAACTAAAGATAATGAATATGTTATTCGAAATTTTAATTATGAATATAAAAAATCTTTTCTTTTTCAAATTAATTTGATGTTCATTTCATTTCAATTATCTCATTGTCGACAAAATTTAACTCTTGAGAATGTTCCCTCACAATCTACCTTGCTACCTTCTCCTTTGGTTAGTTTTGAATCTCTTACAAATATACATCCATACTTTTATGATCCGATAGATATTTGTTTAGAGACAACTTTCCAAGAGAGATGGTTTTCAAATGAGTTATTTGTAAATAAGTTGTTCTTTGTACATACTTTATTTTTAGATGTATATAATCAATTCAGATTTACTTTTGTTATTTCAATTGTGCTTTTGTTACTGATATTTGACTAGTGTGTACATGCAGTAAACAAAGCACTTGAATGGTTACATTGGAAGTTTGATTTTACCTAGTCATAATCTGTTTTTTTAGATTAGGATTAAGAATAAATTATATTCCTTTTTGTTAACTTTTTGTTGATTAAATAAAAAGATGATTTTAAACACTCTAAATAAATGCATGGAAGAAGACGAAGATCCATTGAGTTAAAATGACTATTAAATTCTTCCAAGTATGTATTTGCAATTTTATTATCATTTGTTTGTGTGTTTTTATTTCAATTTATTCTTTTCTGCTTTTTTCTTTTTCTTTAATCGATCATTTGTGAATAAGTCAATTGTGGTAAACATAAATACTAAATGGAGCATATTTCAAACCTTACTTAGGGAGATTTTCTTAACTCGGAATTTTTCTTATCATTTTTGTGATATGTTTTAAAGCAAGATTTGAGTAAGGAAATAAATATTTGTTAAGCTCTCAAGTGAAATTTTTAATCACAAATCGTCATTAGTTAGTTTTTAATAAAATCATGAAAAAGAAACTCATTAAGCAAGACAACATTTCGGCTTGCCAAATTCATTGCAAGATCTTAATGCCTTATGTCAAGATATGAATTTATCTTGTTTGAATTGTTTCTAATTCATGGTATTTTATGCAATGGTTTGTTTTCTTAATTTGGTTTGCATTTCTCTTTTATCTTGCTTTTGGATCTGATTTCATGACATTTCATTTTGTTCCCCTTTGAAAATCCCCTTGGTAATATTACCAAATATTTTAGTTGAAGAGAATTTTCACATCCATCTTTGGTCTGATACATGGGAATTTTTTATGCTTTTTCAATGAAGTTCATTAGTAAAAGGAAGAATATTAAAATAATCATCAAATTGCTATATTTCACATTTAGATTTGAAACTATTATTGTGTTTCCTTTTCATTTTTATAATCTCACTTTATAGTATAAGAGAATTCTATTTTGAGACAACTTATTTTATAAAACAACTATTAAAGTGACAAAAAAACAACATATAAGTTTAGTATTCTATAACTCTTCCATGTCATCCTATCTCTTAAGGAGAGGATTTTTCTCCCCATCTATTAGCACAAATTATTAGAGTATAAATTAAAAGTTGTGTGAAAAACCTGAAAGATAGGGGGTCTCCTAAAAGAGCCAACCTACCATGATCATGAGCTTTGATTGTTATGACATTATCACATCTGGTCACCAAGCCAGGATAATGGCTCACAACACTTTGTTGTAAGACAAGAGGTCTCATCACGAGCTAGCTTATTCATGACTATCAACACTTGTGAATGGAATTGTCAATATCTAGTCGTCAATCCAAGACAATGGTTTTCAGAGTTATTAATGAAATATGTCTTCTCTGAAATACTAAATAGTAGATGGGATACTGACATTCCTTTGGGTTAAAAAGGTAACCATGTCAAGGCTATGGACACTTGTTGGCAGTAGTGGCTCTACCTGTGACAATGAGAGTTCATCTTTCTTACTAAACACAATCCTAAACTTTTGTCCTTTAGTTTATGCTCTCATTAATTAATGGTTGTTGTAAACATGGTCTTGCTCTTATGATCATTACATAAGATGTTCAAAATGATTAAACTTTGGTTTGACTTTTTTTAGGGATTTCATAGAGTCCGAGTCTTAGCATTTTGATTTTATTTAGTCTTGCTCTTTTTCATTTTTGAGATTTCATTAATAATAAACTAGAGATAACCGGTTCTTCCCAGTGTGTCGCCATTGTTGTGGTAAAAACACAACCCCCCATTATTCATTTAATTCTCATTATGGGGACCCTTTAATTTCATGGTTGGTCATATTACTATTCGATTTTGAGAGTTTAGATTGCCTAAATGAGTTTGTTTTGTTCTTATCTTCCTATCATAACTTGTTTGATCTCATTTGGACATTTGGTTTGAAAATGTTGCCTAGCTAATGATCGAACATTTTCACTACCCTAGCCTAATCAATTCTATAAATGTCCATTATTTCTAGCCCTTGAGAACAATATTTTCATTAGAAAGTGGTTGTAGTTTATTGGTCAGAGAAACCTTTTTATAAAAGAGTTATATCGAAGTTTTCAGAGTTATGACATTGGAGGAACTCTTTTGGAATTTTCTAATACCAAAACTCTGATACATATGACATTGTCTCTTTATAATAACAAACAAATATCGAAATTCCAAACCATTGAATGTGGTAGGAAGGCTTAATGTAACATATACCCAAATTTCACAAATAAACACAATGAATATATGGGAGGAATACTATATCGACGTTTTTCTTTTGTGACACCGTTCAAAATCTCTAACTTTCGATTATTCAATGCGTCTGGCCTCTGATATGTGATAAAGGCCTCCGCTTTGATTTGTCGATATTCATGTGCCTTCGATCTCTGACTTTCGATAATCATTCACCTCCGATTGCCGATATGCGATAACCATTCTCCTCTGACCTCTGATCTCCGACATATTCTTTGCTCTGATATCCAAACCCGATATGGTATTAATTCCAGTGTAATCAGAATTTCACATCCGCCCACGTATCGCAACTTCTAAAATGGCACCTCCAATAATATTGGACCTTCGATCACTAATTTGGTTACGGATCCAATATAGATTTAAAAAAAGAGTTGAATATGATTTCGCATCCGCTCCATATCAGAGCTACCCATATCGCAAATATTTTTCTTTGTCTCATTTTTAAAACTGCCGATATCAAATCTCTGATACCACTCAACTTTTTCCACGTGTATCATCCTTCGGCCACTGTTATAACCCCTTCATTAAAATTAAAAGGTCTTGAGTCATATGTGTATTGAATTTTCGTCATGGCTAATTCTGATTTCTCTGTTACAGGAAAACGCTAGGGCTGATTCGAATAGATCATTCGATCAACAACCACTCAACCATGTGTCGAGATCCAAAGAGGAAGTCAAAGAAAAAGCTTAAACAAAGACTAATACCATGAAGAGCGTAAGCATGTCTAGCAATCTGCTTAGTAGTGGTCAACATAAAACAAATCGAACTCAACAACAAGCTAAATTGGGCACTTTATCAACATAAGTGATCGATATTTGGCCTGTGATTCAATATAAGCAATAACCACCGAATTTAATTGTTTTTATTATCTCGGTTGTGGAGAGATACATGGCGCTACTGATATTTTCACGATTTCACCTCAAGCTCTGTATAAATAATCTCTTCGCAGATTGTATAAGGACTTTTTGCGAGGGGGGAATTTGATGATTAGAATTGCATGATAGGCATTGATAGGCACAATTAGAATAGGAATAGGGGGATTCAAATCTGGGAGGAAGAGAAGCAGAGTAATGATTGGGCTTGTAACCTGTTTGTAGAGGGAGTTCAACGCTCATGTGCACTATTGTAGTGAGATTGAAGTCTTCTTTATAGACAAATATTGAGTTGCTGGATGCAAGGGATCTACACTACTGTAGTCTTTTGGGGTTCATGTAACTTGATTCAATTATGTAATAAAATTTATTTTTCCAAGTGTATGCATAGAACTACTGTTTGCATCAGTTATTTAAATGAATTCTTCAACTTTCAATTGAATTCCTGTTGTATGAGTATTTTAGTTGGATTTAGCACTATTTTGAAATGTTAATTATTAGCTCACTTAAAATTATGATCAAGCTATCTTGCAGAATTAATCAGATATGTGTCATTGAAAACTGAGAATTGTATAAGAACAATTTTTTATTTATTTAGGCTGGCTAACTATCTAACAGTTTAAATATATAAATTTCCTTCTTTTCTACATACCATTTTATTTGAACTACTTCAGTATTATGACATGAATTTCTTGTTCTTATGCATATGTTGTATTAGGAGTTGGAGTTATTTACAATTAAGTGTCTAGTAACTACTTATTAGGCATTTAGTTGTTCATACTTATTTTAACAAGGATTAGATATTGTGAAATATTTTCCTAGTCTAGTTCCTTCATTTTATTTCAATTCCTACATGCTTCTTTTCTCATCCTTTTAGGTTGCTCTTGATTGAGAGAAGGACTAATCATTCCTTCAACCGAGATAGGTCTAGGATTAGATGAATCTTAGATTATACTTTACATTTAGTTCTACTTTCTGTATTCTGCAAGTCCTCTCTCAAAGAGGTAAACTTTAGTTGTGGCTTGGCTGAGCCCCAGATTAGCTTAAGGATAGCTTTCTTGCCTAATCAGCAAGAAGGTTGATCTGATGTCTCTTTTATATTGATATGTGAAAGTCATATTTTAAGCCAGTGGAGATAGAGAGAAGGTAACTGGACCTAGTTTAACCAGTCGGAACCACCATTTCAACAGAAAAGGAACTTCTCTACGTTCCCGATCGGATGGTCTCCCTTATCATGTTGTACGGAGAGATTTTCAAGCCTTCAACAGAAGTATATAAATAGACATATTCTATTACTAAGATATATTTTCTCGGAGATGATCATGTCATAATTCATTTTTCAACGCGTTTTGAACCATCTAGTGTGGTTCATCTTCAGGAAAAGATGAAGAAACAAATCATGGCATCAAATTAAATAGACGCAGAGAGATCTTTTCTAGTCATTAGAATATAACATTTAGTTTGGACTAAAGTATAATTATTTGTTAAAAATTATCTTTTTAAATAAAGTAGCAGTTGGCATATAGATGTAAATATTGAATTAAATTAATTTTATTATTATTATTATTTTAATCAAAAGGAAGGTCCTATAATAATATGGTCAAACTTAATTATTCCAAACAATAAAGCTAATAAACAAAACAAATAATAATAAGAAAATAAATAAATGAATAAGTAGGGAGGTCCTATAGAAAAAGAACTAAAATTAAATAGCATGGTCAAATTTAATTATTCCAAACAATAAAAAAAATAACAAAAATAAAATTAATGAAAATTAATATAAATAAATAAACAAGGAACACTAGAAATTTCGATTGAATTTTTTTTAATAAGAATTAATAAATAAAATTAAAATGGTAGTATATATAATATATAGAAAAATAAAAATATACAGAAATAAAAACAATAAACAAATAAGAAAATAATTAAATATAAAACCATCAAGAACTTCAAGAGGAAAGGGCAGGGACCCAACAACTACTAATTTTCCAGCCATCGTCTCTATTTAGATTGCTTGGCCTCCTTTCAATATCTATGGCCTCCCTAAACTTCCAGTGATGAAAATAATCAATCTTAGCAATGACTCATGCCTCTTCAACGCTTATGTGATGCTTCGTCTTTTCTGCATGTTCTGTGAACGCTGAGGAGCAGGTTCTCCCATGTTTGATGTCAGCTGCATGCTCCTAAATTCTTTGATTAATTGAGTGGCCCATTTAAACAAAAAATAAAACATCACTTCTAGAAGATATAACAATGGTCTCACCTTCTTTTTTATTTCTTGATTATTGATATGTGTTGATTGATTTTTTTTCCTTCTGTTTCTTCTTCCAAAACCGACAATCCTTTTTCTTATGTCCTGGTTTTCTATAGTGAAAATAACTAAGTCTTCATGTTCTTGATTTCTGTTTGCCTCAAACCACCTCAGATGAAGGTGGGGAGTTCGTATTGGAACTCTGTATAAGCTGCAAGGTAGCACTATTGTTGATGGGTGCAACAGTTCTGTGGTTCCTGAAAGTGGAGCAGAAAATCTAGTGGTCTCTGGAGAGAAGACCATGCTGTGAAATGTAGGTTTTAACCCTATACAGAAATTACCTGCATATGAATTTTAAAACACAGAAAATAAACAATGAGAGAGCATAACACATAAAACACATATACATAGAGATTTTCCCCTGGATCCAAAAACCGGGATTACCAGCTTGAATTTTTATTATGTTCATTTCAATGTTACAATACATATTTATACATGCCGAAGCATCCAATACCATGGACCGAAAACCATCGCGTCCAAAACCATGTGCGAAAAATCATGCACAAAACCATAGGTAGGTCTACCCAACCTAATATAAGGTCCAAAAACAAAAAAATTCGGGGCATTTCCCCGGACCCCATAGAGTGGGGTTACCTGCACCCCTCAAACCCCTTGTGAGCCCCCACGCTACGCAATCGGCGCAACAAAGGGGGGGCTCCGCCCCCTTTCTAACCCCCCGGTTAAATACGTGGGCTAGTCGTGGAAAGAATATAACACAACCCAACATTCTCCCACTTGTTTTCTTTCCATAGGGGGCCACAAGAGAGCTTAGTCATTTATCCATCCCTGCAATGCCCATTGTTTCTCTACACCAAGAGAACTTCTCAGAGCTCACAGATTTTGTCAATGCATCTGCAGTATTCTTCAAAGTGTCCACCTTTACTAGCAAAACCTTTTTGTCTTCTATCATATCCCTCACAAAGTGATACTGAACATCAATGTGCTTTGTCTTTGAATGATATGCAGGGTTCTTTGCCAAGAAAATTGCACTTTGGCTGTCAAATTCTATCCTTATAGCAACCTGTACTAACCCCATACTTGAACACAATCTCTCCAACCAAACTACTTTCTTGCTTGCATGAGTGGCTGCCATGTATTTTGCCTCTGTAGTTGATAGTGCCACTACAGATTGTTTCTTACTCATCCAGCTAACTACACCTCCAAATAGGTTAAACACATACCCACTTGTAGATCTTCTTTTATCCAGATCTCCAGTCCAGTCTGCATCAACAAAGCCACGAATAACCAACACTCTCTCCAATCCTAGTCTTCCTTGATAGCACAAACCATAATCAGTAGTGCCACACAAATACCTAAAAACCCGCTTCACTGCTATCCAGTGCTCCTTCCCTGGTTTTGACATAAACCTGGTCAATACTCCCACTGCATGTTCAATGTCTGGTCTAGTACAGACCATCGCACACATCAAGCTACCGACTGAATTTGCATATGGAATTGGGGACATGTCCTCTTACTCTTCTTGTGTCTTGGGACACTGTTCAGTGTCTTGGGACACTGTTCAGTGTCTTGGGACACTGTTCAGCAGATACCTTTACATCGACAGGAATAGGAACCTTCACCGGTTTACTATCCTGCATATTAAACCTCTGCAATATTGTCTCGACATACTTCCTCTGGTTTAACCAGAGCTTACTCTTTGTCCGATCTCTTTTAATTTCCATGCCCAAAATATAGTTTGCAGCACCAAGATCTTTCATGTCGAATTTGGAGGACAAATGGGTCTTCAAATCCTGGATAATTTCTTTGTCATTTCCAACCAGCAACATATCATCCACATACAAGACCAGATAAATAACACAGTTACCAATTAATTTAAAATACACACAATGATCTGCTTTGCTTCTGGTGAAACCAAGTCCCTGTATAAATGTATAAAATTTCTGATACCACATCCTTGGTCACTATTTTAATCCATACAGAGACTTCAACTTGCATACCATTTCTTTCTTACCCTTCACCATAAAACCTTCAGGTTGGTTCATGTAGATCTCCTCTTCCAGATCCCCGTGAAGAAATGTTGTCTTCACATCCATCTGTTCTACCTCAAAATCAAAAGCAGTAGCAACAGATAAAAGTAATCTAATAGAAGCTACCTTGGCAATAGGAGAAAAAATATCACCAAAATCAATTCTCGACACCTGGGAATAACCTTTTGCTACCAACCGAGCTTTGTATTTCTCCACCTTTCCTTCTGCATTTGTCTTCTTCTTGAACACCCATTTGCTGCCAATGGGTTTCCTTCCAGCCGACAACTCCACCAGATCCCAAGCCTCATTTTTGTGCAAAGATGCCATTTCATCAACCATGGCCTCTTTCCAAAGTTTTTCGTCCTCTGAATCTACTACTTCATTCATAGTTCTAGGATCATCATTAGTAATAGATAAAGAAAAATTTGAACAGAAAGCAGATGGACTATACCTTTCTGGCTGCCTTCTTTCTCGAACTGATCTTCTCACACCAAAAGTTTGTGGCTCTTCATTTTCTGATTCCTCCTCTGTTGTAGAGTCTCATTCTTTCTCCTTTAGCTCAAACTCTATCTTCTCAGGTTTCTTTGATGGGACTTCATGTTTAATAACATCTTTCACCTCTTTGAACACCACATCTCGGTTGTACACAACCTTTCTTGTTACTGGGTTCCAAAGCTTATAACCCTTTAAACCATCCTTATACCCAATAAAGATGCACTTTTCAGATTTACTATCCAACTTGGTTCTTTTCTCCTTTGGAACATGTACATATGCATCACATCCAAATACCCTCAGATGTGAAAGAGAGGGTTTCTTACCAGTCCATACCTCTTGTGGAGTCTTATCCTCTAACGTTGATGAAGGTGATATATTGACCAGGTAACATGCTGTCTCCACCGCCTCTGCCCAGAATTCTTGTCCTAACTCGGCACCACTGAGCATGCTTCTTGCCCTTTCCATCAACGTCTTGTTCATTCTTTCTGCAACTCCATTTTGTTGAGGTGTATATGGAGTAGTCTTATGTCGTGCTATACCAAACTTCTTACAAAATTCTTCAAATTCCTTACTGAAAAACTCCCCACCATTATCTTTCCTCAGCACCTTTATCTTCTTCTCTGTCTGGTTTTCCACCAGAGCCTTAAATTCTTTAAACCTGTCAAAGACTTCAGATTTTTTCTTAAGGAAATATATCCATGTATTCCTTGAGAAGTCATCTATAAATGATACATAGTACATAGACTTACCCAGAGATGGAACCTTCACAGGTCCAAACACATCACTGTGCACAAGCTCTAATATCTGTTTCACCCTCTTACCACCAGAGGGGAAACTCACCCGATTTTGCTTCCCATATACACAATTTTCATAGAAATCAAAATCCAGGGAGCTATTACTCATACCTTCTACCATACCTTTACCGTGAAGTATTCGAAGACCCTTCTCTCCAATATGTCCAAGCCTTTGATGCCATAACATGGTCTTCTCTCAAGAGACCACTAGATTTTCTGCTCTGCTTTTAGGAACCACAGAACTGTTGCACCCATCAACAACAGTGCTACCTTGCAGCTTGTACAGAGTTCCAATACGAACTCCCCGCATTAATACCAGTGCTCCCCAAACCATCATGCAGGTATCCTTCTCGAACACTATTTTTACACCTGCATCATCTAGCTTGCTTATAGAATCAGATTTCTGGCCAATGCAAGAATATTCAGAACACCTAGAAGTGTTCTAACCCTTCCACCTTGCAACTTCAACTTTATTTTTCCGCGATCAACGATTCTAGCCTTCCTATCATCCCCTAAGAAGACATCACCACCATCATATTTCTCATACTCGCAGAACCACTCTCTATGGGGAGTGAAGTGAAAGGATGCACTTAAGTCAATCAACCATGCCTCATGATCTACATGTGTACTTGAAGAAGCCAAGTACACATCCCCACATTCATCTGAGGTGGTTTTCACCTCTGCAGAAGGAGCATCATCAGATCCCTTTCCTTTATCAGGAGCTTTAGATTTACAGTCCCTTTTGTAGTGCCCTTCCTTTCCTCATTTACAGCATGCCACCTTTACAGGTTTTCCTGGAGATTTAGATCTCCCGCTCGATGACTTATTTTTGTTTCTGTTCAGGGACCGTCCTCGTACATACAAGGCATAACCATACTGGCTCTCCATATTTTTCTGTTTCATCTACTCCGTCAGCAAGGATGAGACTATTTCATCAAACTGCAAGGCAATTGTATTGCTATCTATTGCAATAACCAGACTATCCCACGAATCTAGTAGAGAACACAATAAATTGATGCACTTATCTTCATCTAAAATTTTAATATCAACAGATAATAACTGACTTACCACAATATTAAGCGTGTTCAGATGCTTTGTCACCGAGTCTCCATCTTTCAACCTCAGGTTATACAACGTTTCCGCAAGAATAGTATATTCACCAGAGACTTAGATTGGTACAATGTCCCTAACTTGTCCCACAAAGCCTTCGCCGTAGCTTCCCCTGATTCATTCAGCAATACTGAATCTGAAACACACAATCGTATTGTGCTCTTTGCCTTCCAATCCAACTTCTTCCATTCTTCATCAGACACTCTCGTTGGTTTAGTACCCGGATCTATTATGATCCACTGATCTTTATCCACCAACAAATCCTCCATCTTGAGTTTCCACAACTCAAAACTCTGACCATTAAATTTCTCGATCTCTATCTTTCCACTGCTCGCCATCTTCTTTCACCACCAGAATCGATCCCACAGATCTCCCACTGAACGGGGTCTACCACAAGCCCGAACGAAACCCCTCAGCAACAAAGACGTCCCCTTGAAGCCAAACCAACTCTGATACCAAATGTAGGTTTTAACCCTATACAGAAATTACCTGCATACAAATTCTAAAACACAGAAAATAAACAATGTGAGAGCATAACACATATACACAGAGATTTTCCCATGGATCCCAAAACCGGGACTACCAGCTTGATTTTTCATTATGTTCCTTTCAATGTTACAATACATATTTATACATGCCAAAGCATCCAATACCATGGACCGAAAACCATCGCGCCCAAAAACATGGATCGAAAACCATCGCGCCCAAAAACATGGACCGAAAACCATTGCGTCCAAAACCATGTGCGAAAAATCATGCACAAAACCATAGGTAGGTTTTCCCAACCTAATATAAGGTCCAAAAACAAAATTTTCCAGGGTGCTGCCCCAGACCCAATAGAGTGGGGTTACCTACACCCCTCAAACCCCCCCCCCCCCCCCCCCCCCTCCTCACTACGCAATCGGCGCAACGAAGGGGGGGCTCCGCCCCCCTTCTAACCCCTCGGTTAACTATGTGGGCTAGTCGTGGAAAGAATATAACACAACCCAACATTGTCTGCTACATTCAATTTTCCTTCCACAATCAGCTAAGGCTAAAGCTTCTCTTTCTTGTTTTTCACAATCAATTTGTGTCACAACTCCTCATTTATTAAATTGTTGTTGACATCATCAAACTTTAGGGTCGTAGCAGGTGTTGAAGTACTCATAGCTACTATCAAATTCTCCCAGTTGTCTGACATGGAACACATAAGTATGATGATTTTTTTCATCATCCAAAACAATTTTGGTAGAAGCAAACTAACTGGTAAATATAAAAATCATTCAAATGCTCTGCAACTAAAGCACTCTCCCTTATGTTGAGGTTACATAGCTTCTTCATCAAGAATATTTTATTTGATGTCATGTTTTTATCGTACAAATCCTGCATCTTTTTCCATAGCCCTTATGTTATATTTTCACCCGCTACATTAAAGTAGACATTCTTTGCTAGGTACAATTGAATTGTAGCAATGGCCTTTCTATCCAACAACATCCAAGCTTCACCTGCCTTTGTTAGGGATTTCTTTGCCACTTTTCAATTGGAAAATATTAATCCTTTAGAATCAATACATTCTCCATCTGTGATTTCCATAGGGAAAAATTGGCCCCACTAAACTTCTCCATATCACTTATTGTATCAGTCTTCATACTGCTAACAAGACCTAACTTAAACCATTAACAATAACAACTCGCGACTCTGATACCAGTTGTTAATAAATAAATAAAGAGGATAGCAAAAAAATAAAATGAAACAAATTAAATCATAAAGTGGAGACCAAATTTATATGTAAAACCCATTTGGGAAAAGCCATGGGGAAATGGATTAGCGCTTTTATTACAATAAAAAAAATCTATTACATTTCACTCGCTTCTCTCTCACACCCTTGTAAAAATAAACTTATACCATGGGTTGCTGATACCATATGTGCGAACAACTCACTTGACTCCTTCAGTGATATCTGGAAGCATGAAGCCAAAATATTTTATATTTTATTTTACTTGATTTTCTTTGACACTTAACAATTTGGGGGTAAAGGAGGAGGTCATCTTGTGGAATAATGATAATATTAAAAATATTATTACTTCCAAAATTAAGAAGAAATTGTGGGGCAATAAAGATTTAGAGGAAAAAGGAATCTGAGATATTATAAGGAGATGATAAACTCCAATCTCGAAACCAAAAATATCTATATGTCTTGTCTAGTTTTAAGAAGAAGTTGGACATTGCCAAGATAAGAACTAATTCTCACGAGCTTCATAATGAAACTAGGCATTGGTCAATTCCCAAAATGTCACCAGATGAAAGATTCTATCACCTATGCAATTCTAAGAGACTTGAAGAAGAAAAGAACTTTCTCTTAGAATTCCCATCTTATACTTCTAGTCAATCTAATTTTCCAAATGTTACACTACCAACCTTCTTGACCTTTTAATCCAACGAAACTATGGTGATATTGGAATGCTTCTCTCACTTCTTCTTTAGCATAGAAATAAAATGTCAAATAATTTGGATTAATCTCTTACCTTCTTAAGGTTTGGACCATATAAGTAGTGGATGTTAATCATCATCATCATTGTCATAAAAATATAAACCAAATGAAAGTATAAACAAAATGTTTTGTTACTCCCTATAAGGGAGGGGCTATTCCTTTTGTGATATATATAAGGAATTAGTGAAAACCCATTTTAAGTTTAAGGATCAAGTTGGCCAAGGTGAAAACATTTTTCAGATTGAAAAACTTTGAGGAAAGGTTCATATATTAAGAAATTTGATCCCTCTATATACACCATAAATCCAAATTAAGAGTGATCTATGCTAATTATTATTATTATTATATGTTGTGTTCGTCATATCTTCTAGTATTTGTGTTTATGCTTGTTTTAAATTTTTAAATTTTGGATATTTTCATAGCATTCAATATCTTTTTTTTGTAAAGTTCGGCACTTTCATTACTTCATCAAAAATTTACATGGCACAAGATTAACAACTATTAGTCTACCCAAAGGGAGGCCAAACCAATAACACAAGCTCAAGATTTTGAGGTAGTGTAAACCTCGTTTAGGATGTGTGATAAACATAAATATATGTAGACAAAAATATCCATACACAACTTCTCAATCTCTGGATCAACATTGTTATAGACAAACTAGATCTTACTTTCTCTCTAGGCGCATTAATATTGCTAGTCATGCCAGCAGAGGAAACTCTACCATGCTATTCACCAGAACAAGGACGAGGATCAATAACATTAAAATCCTGAGACAATCTTTTGTTGGTGCACAAATCCTGGTTTCTTCTCAAGTCCAATTTTCTCCCAAGCCTTTTCACAAAATGAACAGAGAAAGGAACCTCTTCACTCAGAAAATTAGCATTCAAATTCATATGAAAAAAATAATTCAATATTCCCAAATCTGAAGGAATGAATCTGTTAAGCTTGTTTTTATCTAGTGCCAAAGCACTCTGAATGTTGAGCCTGGATGAAGATTTAGGTGTATAACTCTTAAATCTCGTAGAATAAAGTCTTGAATCAGATAATCTGGGCAGAGATCCCAACATTTTTTGGGAAGCAGAGTTCAAGGGACTGAAAGCAACCATTAATTATTAAATATTTCTCAGAGACTTTGGGGTATTAAGAAAGGGCCCATTAAATTGGTTTGTACTTAGAGCTAAAAGATACAAGTTCTGCAACTTCCCAAGCACTAGGGGAATTCTTCCTGAAGGATTATTGAAGCTCAAATATCATTTATGAAATAGTAACTAGCCCCCAATAGATGGAGGAAGAGGTACTTGTATCTTATTTTCACTAAGGTTAAGAAGGGAGATGATTTTGAGGCCTCCAAGCTCATCTGGATCGTTCCTATGAGCTTATTGTAACTAAGGTCCAAGTGTTTCAATTTGTCCATCTTTCCAAGCTCTGGTGGGATATATCCATTCAGAACATTTTAATACAAACTAATATCTTTTAGTGTAGTCAATCCTGTAAACTCTCTGGGCATTGAGCCCAGCAAATCGTTTTTGGATTTGAATACTAGATTTTCTAGAGATGGAGATAATCTAACAATATTCCAGGCCTTGAGAAGCTCGACATGCAGAAGAGCATCATTGGTCTTATTTGTTGGTCTAGTAGTAGATCACTCCTTTATCAACTGCAAAATGTCGTTGGCTCTTGATTCATTATCACCCATTGTGGGGGAGAGGTCATTTAATGCAAGCTTGTAACATTTAATTTGAAGGAGGGGTGGAATATTTTGATCCCAAGAAAAGTCAAGTTGCATTTTCCCCATATTAAGTCTAAAATTAGCAAGCTTATCAACTATTTTATTTCCTTCTCGTCAAATGTGAGTAAGCATCGGAGTTGGAAAAGAAGACATGAATGAGGCTACTTTCTCAATTCTCACTGCCAATTCCCAACATTGAGGTGCTTTAGAGGGATTGGTGCCACATTGGATTTTCCTAAAGATGGAAATTATCAGCTAGGAGTCGCCTTCAATTATGAGCTTGTGGTACACATCATGAATTGCAATTGAGAGTCCCTACATGGGCCATAACTCTAATGCATTGTTATAGGTATGGCTAATTTCACCTGTGTATATGTGGATAATTTGGCCTGAAAAATTCCTAAAGACTCCTCCATAACTGGCTTAACCATGATTTCCATTTGAGGCCCCTTCAAAGTTTAGTTTTATGAAACCTGGGGAGGAAGGGACTAGATCATTGGGAGGGAGGTGAAGGGAGTGTTGCTACTGACAACAGGTAGGGAGTTGTTTGGAAGGAAACCCAAAGTTGCAAGAATTGGTTTTTCCTAATTGTTGTAGTGTCAGTTCTGTTGGACCAAGGGATGATGCAAATAGTTTCTTTTAGCTTGTTGAGGATGCCTTGCCATAAAATATCGGGTGGGGAGGTTGCACCCTTGAATAGTTTCTTATTGCGCTCCTTCCATACTTCCCATAGGAGGAACATATGTATGATCTTCCAAGATATGTTGATGATTGGATTTTGAAAGGGGATAGTTCTCCAGTTTTTAAGTGAAGAAGTGACATTGGTTATGACTATGTCTCTTTGGCGAAATACTACAGCGAGACAGTCCCAAATTTTGAAGGAAAAATCAGAACTATTAAGGAGATGATTAGTGTCCTCAGGGTTGGAATAGCAAAGGTGATAGATAGAGGGACCCTGAAACCTGTTCTTTTTTAGTTTGTTCCAGGTCACAATTTTTTCTATAAGAGAAGCCATAGAAAGAATGCAACCTTTGTCCAATGCTTGAGTTTCCATAGTTTGTGTAGGAATTTACAGGGTAAGTTCCTCAGAAAGAACACCAAAAGGACACCGCTCACAGCCAGATCTCAAATCAATACACCAGTATTTTTGACGTGGTTAAAACCCTCAAAGTGCAAGGAGGGAAACAGTCCACGGCCTGTCCCAACGTGGGTACTACAGGCAATTTATTAATCAAAGAATGAAAATTTACATAAGCTTCTCTCATGCACGGATTACCCGAACAAAGACCCTCCATGCGCTTTAAATAGAACTCATGGACCAATCGGGTGTCAAGCCACGGATCAAGTGTCGGTAATACCGAGGAGAGAATGAACCGTCGGATCACTACATATCGTGACCGTCGGATTGTAAGTTACAAAATGTACAACGGTAAAGAAACACACTTTACCTAACTCTACACTAGACCAAGTTGAACTTAACTATATCCTATGTGTCGGAATATCCTAACATCCCCCCTTAAGAACAACTTGGGATAGGATTGAAGGATTTACAAATATGACACAATAGGAGAAGGAAGGAGGCACTAGAGCCTATCCCCCCTTAGTGACAACTTCCTGAACTCCAAGCATATATCGAAGTTTAGTGAACTTCGCCTCTGTGAGAGCCTTTGTGAAGATGTCTGCAACTTGATCATCTGTTGGACAATATTGCACTTCAAGAACATGGTCATGAATGAGCTTTCTGATGAAGTGCATGTGTAGTTCAATGTGTTTGCTGCGCTGATGCTGGACTGGATCTTTGCATAGCTGAATGGCACTTTGATTATCACACCAAAGTGTGGTTGGATGCTGCTGCTCAAAGCCAAACTCTGATAGGATCTGACGAAGCCACAAGGCTTCCTTACTAGCTTCCACGGCACCACGATACTCTGCTTCTGCTGACGAAAGAGAAATGGCAGCCTGTTTCTTACAAGCCCATGTAATAGGTCCTGAACCAAGAGTGAAGACATAACCGGCAGTAGACTTCCGATCATCAGGGTCACCAGCCCAATCAGAATCAGTGAAACCAACTAATAGAGGAGCTGCTTTGGCACTGTAATGAATCCCAAACTGTACTGTACCTCGAACATAACGAAGTATTCTTTTAGCTGCTTTCCAATGACTTTCACGGGGGTTTTGCATAAAACGAGCAACAAGGCCAACAACAAAGGAAAGATCAGGACGAGTATGGGTTAAATACAAGAGTTTTCCTACAAGTTGACGGTATAAGGTAGCATCAACTTCAGGAGAAGTACAAGAGACTGAAAGTTTGACTCCAGACTGAAAGGGAGAAGGGGCTGGCTTACAGTCTTCCATGTGAAAATGACGAAGAATATCACAAGCATACTTGGACTGGGAAAGGAAAATACCCTCCGTGGATTGCAAGACTTGAAGACCGAGAAAATAGTGTAAGTGTCCTAAGTCTGTCATTTCAAATTTCTTTTTAAGGCTGGACTTCACATGGTTTATAAGGTTGGGATCACTACCAGTAAGAATAAGATCATCAACATAAAGAACAAGGATGATAAGAGAGTTGCCCACTTTCTTGGTGTAGACAGTATTGTCAGAATGACACCTAGAAAAGCCAGATTCTAAAAGAAAGCTATCCATTTTGGCATACCAAGCCCGAGGAGCTTGCTTGAGTCCATAAAGGGATTTCTTAAGTCGACAAACAAGGCTGGAGTCTGTTTGTATGAAGCCAATGGGTTGTTCCATATAGATTTCTTCCTGCAAGTCCCCATGCAAGAAGGCAGATTTAACATCCATCTGATGGACTTCCCATTTTAAAGAGGCAGCAAGGGAAAGAACAAGGCGGATAGAGTTCATTTTGGCAACAGGGGAGAAGGTTTCAGTGTAGTCAATGCCTTCAACCTGTGAAAAGCCCTTAGCAACGAGACGAGCTTTATGTTTATCAACTTTCCCATCTGGTCCATACTTGGTTCTGTAAACCCATTTACATCTAACAAGTTTGCGTCCCTTTGGTAGAGGAACAAGATCCCATGTATCATTTGTCATCAATGAATGATATTCTTCATTCATAGCTGCTTCCCAATGTGGATGGCCTGAAGCTTCTGCAAAAGTGTCAGGATCATGATTTACTGGAGCTTGAGCCAGTAAAGAAGAGGCTCTTTCAAACTGAGAACGTGTACGTCGCTGATCTGTAGGATCACCGGCAAGATCACCTGCTGCATCCCGAGTAGCACGGACCCATCTTGGAAGTTGAGGATCCTGAGAAGGTGGGGGAGGATTATCATCCTCGCTTTCATCATCTGAAGAAGAAATGTTTTCAAAAGTAGAAGAGATAGGAAGAGGTGGCACATCCGCCGGACTAGGCTCGCAGGCCGATTTATTTTCATCAAATTTTACATCTCTTCTAATGATAACATTTTTGGACTTAAATGGAATAAGTCTATAACCTTTTACATCTTCAGAATATCCAACAAAAGTACATTTCTCACTCTTAGGTTCTAAAGCTTTATGCTTTTCATCTGGAATATGGGCCCATGCTTCACTTCCAAACACACGAAAGTGACTTACATCTGGTTTAATGGAACTCCAAGCTTCTTCTGGAGTGATATTCTCTAGAACCTTAGTAGGAGTGCGATTGATTATATAATTTGCACAATTAATTGCTTCGGCCCAAAAACTAAGACTGAGTCCTTTAGATTGCAGCATACAATTAGCCATTTCCTTTAAGGTGCGATTTTTCCTTTCAGCTACACCATTTTGTTGTGGAGTGTATGGAACAGTATGTTGCATTTGAATTCCATTTTCGGTGCAAAAGTTGATGAATGTGTTTTTAACATATTCTCCACCATTATCAGTTCTTAGCTTAAGAATTTGATGTCCAGATTGTTTTTCAACAAAGGCTTTGAAGGCCAAAAATGTGTTAAATACTTCGCTCTTGAGTTTTAAGAAGTATACCCAAGTGCGTCTGGAGAAATCATCAATGAAAGTTAAGAAGTACTTGCAGCCAGAGAATGAAGCAACAGGAAGAGGACCACATAAATCACTGTGCACAAGCTGTAAAGGGGCTGAGGCGTGCCAAGAGGCACGTTTGTCAAAACTGTCCCGATGATGTTTTCCGAGTACACATCCGGAACAAACACCATCTCTGCAAGATACCATAGGAAGACCTGTCACCATATTTTCTTTACATAGATGCTGAAGGGAGCGATAGTTTAAGTGACCAAATCGCTCATGCCAAAGTTTGCTCACTTCATCATTATGAGCAACAAATACTGAGGGAAGATTTGATGACCCAAAGTTGTGAAACTTATACAACCTTGTGGAATCATCAGCAAGACCAGTAGCTAGAATCTGTTTAGGATCTTTTAGATCCTTGATTACAACATCATGAGGTGAAAATTCAACAATTTTACCTTCACCTGAATGAGTTATCTGATAGACAGATAGAAGGTTGCAGGATAAGGTTGGAACACATAATACATCATTAAACTGACCATTGTCTAGATGAACAGTTCCAGTCCCTACAACATTAAGAGATCTATCATCACCAACATATATATTTTTGGTGTTACAATCATTTAAAGAAGAAAACATGGCTTGGTTTTTGGCCATGTGATAAGAGGCTCCAGAATCAATGAGCCACTCATGAGAATGAGAAGAAGAAGAAGATACATTTAATGCATAACCAGACTGAGATGATTGACAATGACATGCAGAAAGTGCCATTCCGGAAGTTGAAGTTGAAGTAGGCTCCACATGGATGTTATGTTTCTTCATTGCGGCTTCCAAGGCTTCCATCTTCTTAAAGCATTTAGATTCTAAGTGGCCATCTCGATTACAAAAGTTACAATGTCTATCAGTCTTCTTCCATTTGTTTTTATTGGTCTTATCATTTTGCTGAAATGATCTTTCATTTTGAGGCTGAGTTGGTTTAGGACCATTCTTTTGAGGATATGACTTCTTAGGATTCTTTGAATTTGGTTGCTGCTAGGCGGCTAACGCTTTTGTGGAAGAGTTTCCAAGATTAAGAAGACCAAGGTGTAAGAGTTTTTCTTGTTCTCTTATTAAGGAATCACAAAAGGAGTCAAAGGAAGGGGCCTTGTAGTCTTTTCCTTGACAAATGAAAGCTTCCCTTGTAGAATGGAAAGTGGAAACAAATACAGAGTAGGCTGGTCCCAACTTAGTAAGGATGGAATAAATAAGGTTACCATCTTCTTTCTTAACTTTAACACCTTCCAAGAGATATCTAAGGGTCTTGAATTTGGACAAGAAATCTTCAATGCAAGAAAAATTATTAGGATCCAAAGTAAGCAACTCATTTTCAAGTTGATGGGCTCTAATTTCATTTTTAATCCCAAAAACTTTAGCGAGTTTTTCTAATGCTTCATGAGGAGTCTCAAGGTCTGCAATGTGGAATCTAAGATCAGGAGAAATAGACATCCCTATCAAACCACGTGCTTGATCTTGTCTATTTTCCCATTTTGCAACCTTGTCTTCATCTTTTGGTTTCTTCTCTTGGTCTGTGGCTATTCTGAAGAGACCTTTACTTCTAAGTAAATCTTCCATGTAGGCTACCCATTGGAAGTAGTTAGTGCTGTCAAGAATGACTTGGCATGGACTTTCCATTTTAAAAAAAAACTGAAGCTGAAGATGCTGAAAGTAAGTGTTCCAATGGATAGATCTCGAAAAAATAGGCGGTTTTAAAAAAAACGGCTCTGAAAAAGGCTTCCGGATGAAGAAGTTATGGCTTTTTGAAAAACAATTGTTGAAGTTGCCGGCAAAGTGCGCGAATGTGCGGGAATGAAAAAATCCGCCCCCACAAAATGGAGACTCGAACCCAAGACCTCTACTCTCTTAAAATAGCTTTGAACCAATTGATCTATACAAAAAATTTGAGAGAGAGAGAGAGAGAGGGGGGGGCCTTGGTTTGCGTGCTTGCCTTGAGAAAGCTCTTTTTCCCTACAAAACACAAAACACAAAACCCAACATGAATATGCAAAGAAAAACGAACCTTGCGGCTCGAAGTTAGCTTTAGCCAAAAAACTAGAAATTTTAAAAAAAAATCTCAAAGTTAGCTTTAGCCGAAAAACTAAATATTTTTCTCAATGTTTCTGATTTTCCGAGATCACACTAAGGTGCAGGGAAAAGAGCATACGCATGAGAAAAATCCTTCCTTTCTGTTTCTGATTTGCCCAGATCGCACAGAGTCGCAGGGCAAAGAGCATACGCAGAAATGAAAGGTATAGATCCGGTTAAAAAAAAGGGCTAAATAAACCGAAACCGAAATAAGCAGAGAGAAAATAACGGTAAACTGCAAAAAAAAACACTGTATACCTCCCGATATGAAAAATGACGCAGCTAGGGCTACCGGAAACCTTTTCGCGTGAAAAGAAAGGGGTTCCTCACTGGAACAGATGCTCTGAACGCAACAGAGCAGTCCTCTCGGCCCGAAAGCAGTCAGAAACAATAGATCTAGGAAACGACAGCCGCATGCAGTTCTACCGGCTTCAGATTTGGATCACCAACGGACGCGGCCATCAAATAGCTCCGATACCATGTAGGAATTTACAGGGTAAGTTCCTCAGAAAGAACACCAAAAGGACACCGCTCACAGCCAGATCTCAAATCAATACACCAGTATTTTTGACGTGGTTAAAACCCTCAAAGTGTAAGGAGGGAAACAGTCCACGGCCTGTCCCAACGTGGGTACTACAGGCAATTTATTAATCAAAGAATGAAAATTTACATAAGCTTCTCTCATGCACGGATTACCCGAACAAAGACCCTCCATGCGCTTTAAATAGAACTCATGGACCAATCGGGTGTCAAGCCACGGATCAAGTGTCGGTAATACCGAGGAGAGAATGAATCGTCGGATCACTACATATCGTGACCGTCGGATTGTAAGTTACAAAATGTACAACGGTAAAGAAACACACTTTACCTAACTCTATACCTAACTCTACACTAGACCAAGTTGAACTTAACTATATCCTATGTGTCGGAATATCCTAACAGTTTGGACCAAATGTTGTAATCTTCAATGCATTGACTTCAGATGATAAAATTGCATGCTTCATAAAGAGTGAAGTTTCCTGAGAGGTGGTACCCCCATCTTAGAATATATTTTCCCTCCTGATTTTCAATTTCTTTTGGCCAGATCATTAGAAAATCGAGTTACTTCTTGCTAGGAAAGGATTTAAGCCATTGAGAGTATTTGTGTCATTCTCGCCAAGGAGAGTCAGAGTGGTGCAAATACCAATAATGAGAAACCTAGATGTAACCTTGCGAGGTGAGGTTATCTTTTATTTGTTGAAGGTGCTCATTGGCAGAGAGGTGTCACCACTGATTCTAGGATTCCTCCTAGAAAATCACAGTGTTTCCATTGCGAATTTCCCAAAAAATTTGATCTTGCACTAGTTGTTTATTATGCCAGGAAACATTCCAAATATAAGATCCTACAATGTTTCCATCTATTTGAATTAGTTGTAATTCACGAGTGGGGGGAGCATATTTTTTCTTCCACACTTGACTCTGCTAGGCATTTGGGAATTTGAGCCATCTCCACCAAGTTTTAGCATTCAAATTTTAGCTTAAGTTACTGCAGTCCTGAAGTCCGAGGCCACCTTTTGGTTTTGGCTAATAGAGTTTGTCTGAGGAAACTGGAGCCCATTTCCATTCCCTTTTGGCACCACCCCAAAGAAAGGTGTGTTGAATATTTTTGAGCTTATTAATGATTTTTTTTGAGCTGTCATGATTGAAAGAAGGTAGGTTGGGATGGATTGCAAAAAAATTTTAAGCAAGGTAAGGAAAAAAGGAATGTTGAGAGCTAAGAAGGTCCAACTAGAGAGATTTGATTAAAATTTTTGGAGATCTTCCCAGACCTTTTGCTTTAGGGGGTTAGTAACTTGTTAAAGAAGCCCCTGGGTATTTGGACATAAGGGAGCTCAATTGAATACCAATGAGACGGGAAATATGGGATTGGACTGTAAGAGGGGTATTGAAGAACAAAAGTTGAGATTTGGATAAGTTTATGGACATTCTTGAAGCTTCAAAGAAGGATTGCAAAATGTTCATGAAAGTGGTGGATTCTTTAACTGAGGGAGTTCCCACAAGTGTGTCGTTAATGAATTGTTGATGTGTAGAACATTGCAGAGGTGTACCAAGGGGAAAACTTTGAAGTTGTCCTTGAGAAAGAGCATGCTTAATACTTCATCTTAGGCCTTCCGCCATGAGAAGAAAGATATAGGGGGAGATGGGGTCACCTTGTATGATACCACGTGTGGGCACAAAGGTGAGGGGGGGAGATCCATTTATTAGAATAGAGAAGAAAGCTTTAGAGAGGATAGTCATTATCCAAGGAGTCCATTTTTCGTGAAATCCAAAAGTTGTTAGAACATGAAAAATGAATTTCCACCTGAGGTTACTGAAGGATTTGGACATATCCAATTTAATGAGCGTGCATGGGTGCTTGAGGGAGTAAACATAATGAATTTGTTCATGGGAAAGGATAATGCTATCCAAAATTTGGTAGCCTTCCAAATAATTGGTTTGCTAAGGGGAAACAAGGGAGGGAAGGTTGGGCTTCAGTTAGTTGGTAATGACTTTGGAGATGATTTTATAGATGACATTGCAAAGAGTGATAGGGAAGAAGTGAGAGGGTGAAGAAACTATGGAGAATTTAGGAATGAGGGAAATGAACATAACATCTAGCATAGAAAGGATGGAGACCGAGCAATGAGAATCCTCAACCACCTGAGAAATATCATGCCCTAGGAATTTCCAGAAGGCTTGGTAGAAATATGTTGTGAATCCATAAGGGCCACATTTCCATGACAACAGTTTCAACTTCTTGAAAAGTAATTACTTGTAAAAGAAGAGCATCTTATTATTTTGAAACCAAGTTGGGAATACTTCTAGTAATCTCTTGTATAAAAGGTCTTCGACCAGGGGTAGATGCTGAAAGAATATTCTTGAAGTAGTCTATGATCTCAGTCATAATATCCTCATGGTTCTTTAGTTTTTTATTGAGTGAATTTTGGATGCTTAGAATGTGATTTTGTTGTCTATTGTTGATCACAGATTTAGTAATTTTCCCCCTTCTTTAAACCTTGAGATACGAGTTTTTTGTCACTGGAAAATTTCTTCTTTAGTTAGTCATTCTTCTAGAATTTTTTGAATATAGGCTTCCTTAGAAGTTAATGCTGCAGAATGACCTTCCGTTATTATGGTTTGTTGTATGTTGGCCATGGCCTGTTCTAGTTATTGCCAAAGCTTTTGAGATTCCAGTCTTTCAAATTTTGTTTTATCATCTTGAGTCTTTATTGTTAACAAAACATAATGGTACTAGAGATAGAGTGTGAGGCATTACACTAAGACTCTACATTGGAGAGGAATTTGGGGTATCATAGCTAGAAAGCCTCAAATTAGAATGGTTAATTCCTAGGTGACATGATGAGTTGAAAGAAATAACAATTTTCCGGTTTGTTGACGGTGTTGGACCTGCCAACATGTCAGGGGATCTCCCCATTAAGAAGTCCCAACTAGACCTCAAACCGTTTGGTGTAGGAGTCCCAGTAGTGGGTCGTACAGTATCGCCTTAACCACGGTTGTGCGCAGAGGCAAGTAAGATGTCCTTGTTGGTAGAAAGGTTGTGACATGCGCAACAAGCCAAGGAAGGTGCATGAATGGTTCTAACACACAGAAAGTGAGGTGAGTGCGCCCCTTGGAAACCTGTGGAAGCACGCGGCTTCGAAGGGAACACACAAGAAAATATGCATCACAAACTGGAAAGCAAGTAAGATAACAATCCAAAGTGATGATTAAACTAACAACACGTCTCAGTAAGATTCGTACATACTTATACAGAAAGAGTCCATACATGCATGCGTAAGAAAACATATACAAATATAATTACAGTAACCAAGATAGCTTAAATACAATAACAACATATGCATGAAACGTGATGGCTCTTTTATATTAAGAAGTGAAAGTTCCAATCATACAGTACAACCATGACCAACCACTAGTCCCGATAGCAGAATGTTACAGTCATTGCCGCCTGCTCCTCCAAAGAGATGTACTAGCTCTGCACTGTGGAGAAGCTAAGGCTCGTTACAATACTCTCCAAGATTTCTCTAAGATACTCCTATCGGAAGCTTGGCTGGCCAAAATCCTCTACAATGAGTTATGAGGTACTATATATAGCAAAGGGTGGGGTGACACTTGACATTCCCCTTTGTGATTGCTCACCTACCCTCATGATTCTTCAACTACTCTATGATTGTTACATTCAACTATCAACACTTGACACAATGTTACATACAATATGCACATGTACCCATGTGAGACAAAATAGGCTCGAGAAAGCCATGCAATACATAGCTAACACTCGAACAGTTGTTCATCTCCAGTCGTACTTGCTTCTTGTCTTCGCCTCGGTGAGTGTGCCAAATGGGTGGGATCACATGCGTACACATAATGACATTCATGCTCCTGAATACCCTTGCATGTGATCAACAACACTACTCAGCCTGTCTGCTCCATGCTAGCTATTGGATGGGTCCATAACCTATATGAGCGCAGTTTCATCAGTCTGTGCATGTTGCACCTCCTATTGTGCCTATTCCCACTGCAACTCCTTCTATTGTCTGTGCAGCTCTTGTTCTTCCTTGAGTTGTCACTTCAACACCTGTAACTCCTTCTCTGTTTCTCCCTCTGCCTTCGCGCGATCCTCTTATCATGTTGTCGCCTCATAGCCTCAATCTCCAAAGCTTCTTTCATCACAGGTGGATCTACTTGAGCTTGCAACTTTCTTCGGCCTCTGTGATGTCGACAACCTCCTCTTGCATTTATCGCATGCAAGTGTGCTACCTTCTATTGTTGCTAATAGTGTTGCTCATTGTGATGTTGCTGCTATTTCATCTTAATATCCTTGCCCATGAACAACTTGATGTCTTCATAGATAGGCAAGTTCATAGACACTTGATTGACTACATCCCCAATTGTGCTTTGAACGGTGTCTTCGACTCTTCTCTCCTGGAAGCCATTGTACCTGTGCTTCTAAGAGGCACACGAACACCTTTGATACCTAGAGACATACAAAAACTCATGACAAGCAATCTGTCATTCGAAAACCAAAACAAATTGGAGGACTGACATGCAACATAGTTGTGTGACTATTTGTGAAGATTGCACAATTTTCACCAGGAGGTTGGGAGACTGAATGCCAAAACTACGCAAGGAATAGTCCTGGCTGTCGGGAGGTTGACTGACTACTCGAACTGTGCAATGCACAATCCAGCCTAGCTTACTGAGGACTAAAACTGCACAATGCACAATTTTAGTTATTAGTGACATTCAAACCAGGACACTGTATTGCGCAGTTTCTAGGGCCAGCAAGGCACTGCCTCCTAGAATTGCGCAATGCAAGCCTGGAGGTCAATGTTGGGCCAAACTTGTGCAATTTATTGAGGGAATGTGGAGCCTTCACTCCCTGAAATGCGCAATGCTAGCTGGGCAAGGCAAGGTCCGGGCTAAGGTAGCCCAGACCCGCCGACGGGAGATTGAAAACATGAGAAGTCTGAATGCATGGTGATACTGAGCATAAACAAGATTGAATGATAATGCATGCAAAAAACAAGTGTAAGATTAAAAAAATGGGAAAACATGCATGTGTGTGAAATGGGTCATCGCAATGGTGATTGTCGGTGCAAAAATAGAGTCTTGCATGCGACAATAGTGAGATGCGAATGAAAACTGAAACAATGCTTCTACAAGCTAACATAAATCAAAACAACAACAAGCACTCATTGAAATCAAGTATACAACACTCACACAAAGCGAAACACAAAAAGCGACAAAAACGTAGTGCAAGACATGAAAAGTAGACTTACCCTGAAACAGCTAAGCTGAAAGTGCCAAAGACTCTTAGATGAAATGTGAGATGTCAGAGCTACAAGATCAATGTGAGGAATGGGATCTGTAGCATCTGGTTTATAAGTTTTGACAAGATCGAGGTTATGACGCGCATGCCACAAATCTAGGAAAAAGTGACACTTGGCGAAAGGTTTCTAAAATGATCTTTGCATGTAACCTCCAGCTGCTAAGAATTGATCCTTAGATCTAGGGATGCCTTTTACATGCTGCCTTTTGTTATTTCGGGAAGAGCACCCCATGCATGCAAATCATTTTTTCTCGGTCCTCGAGGGAACTGGTCAACTTGAAGGCACATGTAAAGGCCTGCTTGACTGAGAGAGGGATTTGCGCAATTTCTAAGAGGAACTAGGCTATATGTCCTAGAGGGATTGCGCAATTTTTGGGAGGAGCAGATGACTGCTGCTCAGAATTCCACAATTTGTGGGAGGAGCTAGGCTGGCTATCCCAGAGGGATTGCGCAATTTCTAGGAGGAGCAGGTGACTGCTGCCCAAAATTGCACAATTTATGGGCTAAGTTGTAGTGCTAGCTAGATTATACAGTTTTTCCAAGGAAGAATGTTTGACTGCTTTGCGCAATTTTGGAGCTCAACAGTTTGCCCAACTGATTTTCGCAATTTCTGGGCTGAGCCGCAGTGTTGGGCTAGATTGCACAATTTTCCCAAGGAAGGTTGTCTCACTGCATTACGCATTTTCTGAGCCCAGCAGGCTTTCCAACAGATTTTCACAATTTCTAGAGGGAAGGCTGGTGTCCCTGCAGGCTTGCACAATTTTATGAGGGAGCTTCTCAGCTAGCAACTAGCCCAAGTTCGAAGTGGTAGCCTGTGAGGGGAGTGAAGCAAAGTAACATGCACAAGCTGGCAAGCTACTGAAAAACCAATGAAGCCTATGTACTTGACAGTGCAAGACATGCTGCGAAGATGGTTGGTAGGGAGGCTCCAAAATGAAGCTAGGGCAAAATTTTGGAGGGTGGTTGTCACTGCTACAACACTTGGTGACACACTAGTAGAACTCTAGCTCTCTAAATGGAACTTGTTCGTGAAAAGCAAGTCTAACACCTCCAGAAGTATTGTTAAGTTCTCTGTTTGTCTTGGTTTCCACACTTGCTTGATTATAATATGTAGCATCTGCCAAGCTCTTGGTTGGTCGAAACACATTCCAAGCCAAGCCAACACAATTGTTTCAATTAGGGATGAGGGGTGTATTGGTGCACAAGCAGTATGATCGTCAGAGTTTTATTTTCATCTCTTGTGTTGCTCCGCTGCCAACAGGCCTTGATAGTACCCCGACAGAGTCACACAGGAATACAAGCATCGCTCTGCTGCCAGCAGGGTTGGATAGTACCCCGGCGGAGTCACGCAGGAATACAAGCATCGCTCCACTGCCAGTTAGCCTTGTTAATACCCTGGTGGATTTACTTGCATAACCTCTTTGCGTAGGAAGCCTTTCTCTTCTTTCGCCTTATTCATCTTTCATTTTTCGAAAAATTTTCAAATTTTCTTTTTTTCATTTTTCATTTATCATTTTTCGTAACTATGCATAACACTTATTCAATTCAGAGGCGGAAGAGGGATCCTGACTTTTTGAGGGCAGAAGAGGTCGTTCCTTCAGAGAATCAGTTTATATATACCTCTGACGTGCTTGTTAAGGTTTTCCCCCTCACCTTACTCTACTTGACTGAGCTAACAAGGATTAACCCAAAAACAACTGACTAGAGTAGGTGACACTAGTTAGCACGCAAGGGTTGTGTTTTGACCAAGGTTTACTTCGAACAGTATGTATTTTCCATTGATGGATCATGGAATGAAGACAACAAGTTCTTCATATAGAGGCAGGACGACATATAACCAAGTATTGATAACTTCACAAATCCTCTTGTAATTTAACTAGCTTGTTTTAAGAGTCGCACATGGTTTCATGTGAAACTAAACTACGGACGTAAACGAACAAGCAAACAAGAAAACAAAGGAAAAGAAGAAGTAAATGCGTAAGAAAACAATCTGACAAACAAACAAACATGCAAAGAAAGAAGAAAACATGTATGCAAGCAAACAAACCAAAAGCAAACACTACTCCTACTCCTAAGCTAACGGTGAATGGGTATGCTTATGTAAAGTGATGCTTCCAATGCAGCCACCAATGCATTGGTCGACCCATGTTGATGAAGGCATGGTTTGCGAATAACGCAGTTGTGCAAACCAGCAAGCGTGAAAGATATAACAATGAAGACAAACACACCCCAGGTTTAAGTGCGTCCACAGAAAAGAAATGAGTGAAAGTGCATGACATGCACTCTGTGAACTTTCCATGGTGTTTTGCTACACTGCATGCAGATGTTAAGCATACACATTCTCTTGACTGTGACATGCAAGAGAAACGTGAGAAAGGTAGACCACTTACATTGCGCAAGTGTGCTTTCTGTGTAAGATTCTTCCAATGCAAGAGTGATGGTGTCACGCCCCCAAGCCGGCGGTAGTCTTTCAACCGCTCTTAGCGAGGTGCGGCACCACCGAACACTTTCTTTTCACCAATACTTATGTTCGTGGACTACGCCTAACCACTTACTCCTACTTAGTTTGTGTTTTGCAACCAAGTATTATTATGTTATCCTTTATACCAATGAACACCCATACACATTCATTATCATCAGCAATTATAAACGAAGAACACAATTGCACAGTATAAAGGGAGGGGAAACTCCTTGAACAATGAGTCTGCCCAAATAATATATTATACAATCTTTTACAAGTTACAAGCTTTACAAGTATACTTGGAAACCCAAAGTTTCATACTTAGCCAAATTTACAATCTTCGGCAAACTCGGTTTCCTAGCTCGTCGGCACCTCCGCATTGTCGCCGCACGACTCACCAACCATTCGTTCACCTCGTCGCATGATCATGTTGTTTGCCCAACTTGGGCGCGCCTCCAAGTCACCACACACGGGCGCCTCCACCTGAGACACACCTCCGTTCACAATCTCAACACTTCACCCAGTCACCGTGCACACTTGCACAATGGGCGGGCACTCACCCGAGCCACCCAAGAACCTGTGCCAATTCGTCGCACAAATCAGGCGCTCCTCTGTTTCACCGTCGGGCACCTTCGCACAAATTGGGTGCCACACACCCGTGCACGCCCTCACCCAACCATCGGGCGCTCCTGCCCGCACCTTTCACCCACAACCGAGTTAAGCATTCCTTCACCGTGCAACCAAGCCCAAGAATGGGCGCATCCAAATCTGCGCCTTCCTCTCCTTAGTTCTGCGCACTAGAACTGCACCTTAACTCCTTGAGCGAAGATGTTAAGCGAGTGATTGATGTCCAAATGAGAGCCAACGCTCTTCCATATATACGCGTTGTAGGGGGAGGTCGTGGCTTGCCCAGCCAACCTCTCCACGCCTTCACTTCATCGCAAAACTCCTTAACTTCAAGTCGGCCCCTTCATTCATGTTGGTCGGCCTCCATATATGTTAACACATGCTCCCATGTGTATATACAAGCTCGCCCCCTTCTCACTTATGCGCATTATCTCCATCGCATAACAAGGAGCTCGCACTTCGTCCAACCGCAGCTCGTTCAAGCCTCAACCGCGCTCGTTCAAGCCTCACCCGCGGTCGCACTTCAACCGGTAGAACGCAGGTCGTTACATCCTCCTCCACCTGAAATCGTTGTCGTCCTCGACAACATACCATCCTGGTAGCCATCCACCAAGATCATCATCAATGTTTGTCTCATCCTCGGTCCATGATGTCAACTCCTCCACATACTGCAAACATCCCTGCAACATATGTAGAACTCCCATCTCCATCATGTGTCATCCTCATCCTGTGAACTGTCCTCCTCGTCTGCCTGATGCTAGCATCTCTCCGTGCACTTCCGGACCCCATGTTTGAACTAGTTGGGTAGCTAATCCAACTGTCACGCTCAAGCCATGAGAGTGAACATCCTTATGCCTTCACCAGTCTATCTCGGATTCTGCCACATCTCGGACTCACCAAGAATCTCACCCATGCTCAGGTCCATGGAAACTCCATCCCATCTGCAACATGTCATGATGCTTGATGCCAAGCCATCCCTGCACCATCTGCCATACCTACTCAACCTGTTTTAAGGACTCACTGCCATGAGCAGCTAACAATGAGCCCCATCTTCTATGTCATCTAAGAAGATGTGGAGGGGGTAGAGCCTGAAGGCTCACCCTCACTAATCATCTCAATCCATCTGTCAGGATCTTCTATCTCCATCCTCTGTAGATAAGTGACCCGATCCTCCTCCCGGACATTCGGCCTCACATATGCCTCATCATCATCATCATCATCATCCTCGACCACTTCTAGCCTTCTTGACAAATCCAAGATACTATTTGAAAGTGTCCTGATGACCAATGACTGCTCGGTAAGCTTTGTCTCAACCATAGACAACCGCTTACTCATGTCTTCCATTCGCTTCTCGTCCTCCATTTGCATCACTGCCAACTTACAATCAGGCCTTGTCACTCCAATGGTTGGTACACCAATGGGTACATCTTCCCTTCCATCGTAAATGTACAGCTTCCTCAAATGTGGAACAATCATAGCATCAACTGTTTCATGAATTCCATTCCCAGCACAGCCTTATAGTCATCAATCCACACTATAGTGAAGTCGACCTTCCCCGTCCACTCACCAAGTGTTGTGTCCACTTTTTTAGCTACACCAAGAACATTATCAGGAGGAGAATTGACTGTCTTCATCTGTGCCTTCACCGGTACAAATTTCAGCCCAATTCTTCTCGTAGTATCTTCTCCCATGAAGTTGTGAGAGGCCCCACTATCCACCATAGTGAGTATATCAACACCTCCAACCTTCATCCGAACATACTCCAAACTGTTCCTCTCAGGATCCCTCCGAGAGACCACCTCTGTAGCAGTAGCAGCACCAAGTATCTGCATCATCCCCATAGAAGCTTCTTCATTCTTCGTATTAGATTGTGCAATCGCAACCACTTTCGGTTTAGAAGGACAATTCTTCATTGTATGTGGTCCAGCACATATCCAACACTTCAAGGCTTTCTTTGTCTTCGAATTATCATCCAATTTCGAAGCATCATCCTTCTTCTTATCTTTCAGCTTATCAGACTTCTTCTTCCTATCATCAAAAGTCTCATCATAATGCTCCACCAACCTATCCACAGCAGCAAAAGCTTCTTCAAGTGTTCTAATCCTCTGCCTCTTCACTTCATTGCATGCCCAAGGCTTCAACCCAATAATGAAATTGAACACCTTGTCCCTCTCCGCCATGTCAGGAAGTTCCAGAACCGCACTTGCAAACTCCCGCTGATATGTCTGAAGGTTCCCAGTCTGCTTTATGAACTTAATTTTCATCCTTGCTTCCCACGTTTCATCTTGAGGACTGAAATGGGTCTGCAAAGCTTTCTTCATCTCATCCCACGAAGTAATGTCACCAACACTGCCATTGGCAATCTGATCCATTCGTCTTCGCCACCACATCTTAGAATCCTTTTCAATAACTGAGCAGCCACTTTCACCTTTGTCTCATCATCAGATAGACCCAATCGTTCCAAGTATTGCTCCATGTCCCATAGAAAGTTGCCAAGAGTCTTTGCACTCATTGTACCATCGTAAGGTTCTGGTTCCTTGACTTTCACATGAGGCACTCCTCCACCTGAGTTATGCCTCACAGCCTTCTTCAACACCGCGATCTCATCTTTGGCTTCGTCAAGAGATTTTCGCAAGCCCACGATCTCTGCAAGACCTTGGTCTCTTGCCTCTTCAACCTCCTTGACCCTTACTTCAAGTTGTGTACACATAAGATCAGTGTACTCGTGTTGAATCTGGAGTTCCTCGAGCTCTTCCTTCATCTTAGAATTGGCCTCTTGCTCCTTATCAAACAAGTCCAACTTCTTAGCCCAGAAAGCTTCCAAGTCCTCCATCCTTTCCAACACTTTTTCCATAAGTGCCATAGTAGCATTCTTCACATCGTGACTAGACCCAGCCTAAGATTCAGCTACCATTGCTAACAGATTCCTTCTTCTTTGCGATCTAGTTTTGACCATCCAACAACTTCACTAAGATGCCTGCAACCTAAACCAGCTCTTGTCCCACTTGTGTGAAACAGCTTCCTTCACCTGCAAGTACCTGCTTCACTGTCTCCAATTTTCAAGCTTCTTCAACCCTGAATCAGCTTCAATCATCAGCTCCAACCGAGCTCTGATACCAACTTCACTTCAGTGGAGGTGTGTAGCAGCTTCAACCTTCAATGCCCGAATCAGCTACTCTGATACCAACTGTCACGCCCCCAAGCCGGTGGTAGTCTTTCAACCGCTCTTAGCGAGGTGCGGCACCACCGAACACTTTCTTTTCACCAATACTTATGTTCGTGGACTACGCCTAACCACTTACTCCTACTTAGTTTGTGTTTCGCAACCAAGTATTATTATGTTATCCTTTATACCAATGAACACCCATACACATTCATTATCATCAACAATTATAAACGAAGAACACAATTGCACAGTATAAAGGGAGGGGCAACTCCCTGAACAATGAGTCTGCCCGAATAATATATTATACAATCTTTTACAAGTTACAAGCTTTACAAGTATACTTGGAAACCCCAAGTTTCATACTTAGCCAAATTTACAATCTTCGGCAAACTCGGTTGCCCAGCTCGTCGGCACCTCCGCACGGTCGCCGCACGACTCACCAACCCTTCGTTCACCTCGTCGCATGATCGTGTTGTTTGCCCAACTTGGGCGCACCTCCAAGTCACCACACACGGGCGCCTCCACCCAAGACACACCTCCGTTCACAATCTCAACACTTCACCAAGTCACCGTGCACACTTGCACGACGGGCGGGCGCTCACCTGAGCCACCAAAGAACCCGTGCCAAGTTGTCGCACAAATCGGGCACTCCTCCGTTTCACCATCGGGTACCTTCGTACAAATCGGGCGCCACACACCCGTGCACGCCCTCACCCAACCACTAGGCGCTCCTGCCCACACCTTTCACCCACAACCGAGTTAAGCATTCCTTCACCATGAAACCAATCCCAAGAATGGGCGCATCCAAATCTGCGCCTTCCTCTCCTTAGTTCTGCGCACTAGAACTGCGCCTTAACTCCTTGAGCGAAGATGTTAAGCGAGTGATCGATGTCCAAATGGGAGCCAATGCTCTTCCATATATACACGTTGTAGGGGAAGGTCGTGGCTTGCCCAACTGACCTCTCCACGCCTTCACTTCATCGCAAAACTCCTTAACTTCAAGTCGGCCCCTTCATTCATGTTGGTCGGCCTCCATATATGTTAACACATGCTCCCATGTGTATGTACAAGCTCGCCCCCTTCTCACTTATGCGCATTATCTCCATCGCATAACAAGGAGCTCGCACTTCGTCCAACCGCAGCTCGTTCAAGCCTCAACCGCGCTCGTTCAAGCCTCACCCACGATCGCACTTCAACCGGTAGAACACAGGTCGTTATAGATGGGGTCGTGTAGTTCGAGTGGAGGAAGCGAAATATAGTTGTTTGGTTGATATTCAATGAAAATTAGAGAGTGATGAGGAGCCTTGTGTGTTTCAACAATTTCCTGATCAGAAGTGAAACCAACCTCAGGACAACGATGACCTAACATAACCATCAACTTGGGCTGAAGTTCCTCGAAAGTCTGCGAGGTTTTGACTTCGTCGACAGATAGATCATCGTAGACTAGTGTCTTAGACAGATTAACAACAATTGAATCAACATCATGATCAAATGAAGAAGTAGAGATATCATGACAACCAAGATCAGAAAATTCAGGATGTTTGTTGGCATCCTCATGATTTTATGAATCGTGCATAGGGGTAGATGAGAAGCAAGGATGTTCACCCTCTATGTTTTTAGAAATGACAGATGATGAATTGGACAAACTTTTAGAGGAAGATGTGTCCTCTCTGCAATGTAATGACATACTGACATCCGGCGTGTCCTGTGAACGATCGAAAGTAGAAAAATCTGGAAATGAGTTTTCATAGGGGAAATCAACAGTGGCAGAATCACAAGGGATGTCATGATAGAGCAGGTGAGGCACAAATGGAAGGGAGTCATCTTTCACTGCAGGTTCTTCTTTAGATTCCCACACATACTCATAATGCATGATGGATCAGGTTAGCTGCATAACACAAAATCCGTCAACATCTTGATCCTCGTTCACAAAAAGTGTGGAGTCCGGAATGGAAGAACACAAGACAATACAATCCAGAGGATCAACAACACGCAGGGATGGAGGTTGAGGGAACGAATCCACGTGACAACCAGCAGGTTTGCAAGCCAAATCTGCGTAGACATCAGGGGCAGGTGGGGTGGGAGGATGTGACAGTTCAACAGATGTGTGTGCATAATATCCCACATCACTCTGCGGTGGTGGAGCTATTTGATGAGGTAAAGGCAGACAGTCACTTGTGACATCAACTATGCCTGCCTGTGATTGTGCAGCTCCATCACCGAGGTGTGTTGATCGGGGTTCGAATGATTTCAAGAATTGTGGATTTTTGGATATGTGAAGAAGATACTCAAATATTCCATCGAGAAATTTCCAATCAATTTCATCTTCGGGAAATTGGTATGCAAGATTACACAAGCGTGTGTGAAACTGTTCAACAAATTCATCAGATGCTTTTTATAATTCCACAATTTCTTTATTGAGTGCTTTACGGTTAAAGTGATTGAAAGCACGGTCTATCTCTGCGACCAGATGAGAAAGAGAATGAAATTTTTAGACAGCATGGCACACCAGTGCATTGGGTGCATTCGAAACGTTTAGACGAACAACGCGCAGGTCATGTATTCTTCAAAGATTCCATGTCTTTCACGTGATCCTACAACGCCGACCGCGTGCCTAACCAAGGCTACGTAGCCTCCACCTTCGTATGTTTTATCTGACAAGTTATCCCAAATCTCTTCCGAGATTTCGAAGTTGTTTCCATAAGACATACACTTCGAAAGAGAAACTATGTAGTTAGTCATGAATGATATGCAGAGATTCAAAACAAATTGTGAGGACTTAGCTTGTCATCTGGCCCTCCCTCTAGTGCCAAATGTTGACGGTGTTGGACCCACCAACATGTCATGGGATCTCCCCGGTAAGAAGTCCCAACTAGACCTCAGATCATTTGGTGTAATAGTCCCAGTAGTGGGTCATACAGTATCGCCTTGACGACAGTTGCACGTAGAGGCAAGTAAGATTTCCTTGTTGGTAGCAAGGGTGTGACATGTGCAGCAAGCCAAGGAAGGTGCATAAACTGTGCTAACACACGGAAAGTGAGGTGAGTGCACCCCTTGGAAACCTGTGAAGCACGCAGCTTGGAAGGGGACACACGAGCGAAGATGCATCACAAACTAGAAAGCAAGTAAGCTAACAATCGAAAGTGATGGTTAAAACAACAACACATCTCAGTAGTTCATACATACTTATACAGAAAGAGTCCATGCATGCATGCATAAGAAAACATATACACATATCATTAGAGTAACCAAGATAGCTGAAATACAATAACAACATATGCATGAAACGTGTTGGCTCTGTTATATTAAGAAGTGAAAGTTCCAATCATACAGTACAACCATGACCAACCACTAGTCCCGATAACGGAACGTTACAGTCACTGCCGCCTACTCCTCCAAAGAGACATACTAGCTTTGCACTGTGGAGAAGCCAAGGTTCGTTACAATACTCGCCAAGATTTCTCTAAGATACTCCTATCGAAAGCTTGGTTGACCAAAAGCCTCTACAATGAGTTATGAGGTACTATATATAGCAAACGATGGGGTGACACTTGACATTCCCCTTTGTGATTGTTCACCTACTCTCATCACTCTTCAACTACTCTATGACTGTTATATTCGACTATCGACAAATGAACTTCCACTTGACAAGATGTTACATACAATCTGCACATGTACCCATGTGAGACAAAATAGGCTCGAGCAACCCATTCAAGACATCACTAACACTCAGACAGTTGTGGTAAGATCAACTCTTCCTCATCCTTGCGATGATTGACAGTGGCGAATTGATGCGAGGCTTGGTCGAACGTGATGGTGCACGTGCACTTCAATGGTGACATTCTGCTGAAAGTGAACTCTTGCCTCCATTGCATCTGGGTACACTGATATGGCTCCTCTATCCAACTCGTCTAATAACATGCACATCATCGTCTTGAGTGCAGCTGGACCAGCAACATATTGATGCATAGTGTCTGTGCTAATCTCCAAGTGTGTGTTCGTGACCATGCACATCAACTTGTTGAAATACATGTTTAGCTCTAGTCAGACTTACTTCTTGTCTTCGCCTTGGTGAGTGTGCCAAATGGGTGGGATCGCATGCATGTGCATAATGACATCCAAGCTCCTAAATACCCTTGCATGTGATCGACAACACTTCTCACCCTATCTGCTCCATGCCAACCACTGGATGGGTCCATAACCTGTATGGGTGCAGTTTCATTAGTCTGTGCATGTTCCACCTCCTATTGTGCCTATTCCTGTTGCAACTCCTTATGTTGTCTGTGCAACTCATGTTCTTCCTTGAGTTGCCACTTCATCACCTATAACTCCTTCTCTGTTTCTCTCTCTGCCTTCGCGTGATCCTCTTGTCGCACCATCGCCTCATAGCCTCAATCTCCAAAGATGCTTTCATCATAGGTGGATCTGCTTGAGCTTTCAACTTTGTTCTTCCTCTGCACTGCCAACAACCTCCTCTTGCATTTGTCGCATGCAGGTGTGCTACCTTTTGCTACCGCTGATGGTGCTACTCGCTCTGATGTTGCTGCCATTTCATCTTGATATCCTTGTCCATGAACAACTTGATGTCTTCATATATAGGCAAGTTCATAGATACTTGATCGACTGCATCCCCAATTGTGCTATGAACAGTGTCTTCAACTCTGATCTCCTAGAAGCCATTGTACCTGTGCTGCTGAGAGGCAGACGAAGACCTGTGATACCTGTAGACATAGAAACAATCATGACAATAAATTTGTCAGTTGAAAACCAAAACAAACTAGAGGACTGACATGAAACATACATGTGTGACTGTCTGTGAAGATTACGCAATTTTCACTAGGAGGCTGGGAGACTGACTACCAAAACTGCGCAAGGCATAGTTCAAGTTGTCGGGAGGCTGATTGACTGCTAGAACTGTGCAATTCACAGTCCATCTTGGCTTGCTGAGGACTGAAACTGCGCCATGCACAATTTCAGTGAGCAATGACATGCAAACCAGCAAACTGCATTGCGTAGTTTCTGGGGCCAACAAGGCACTGCCTCCCAGAATTGCACAATGCAAGCCTGGAGGTCAGTGTTGGGCCAGACACGCAATTTCTGGATGGAAGGTAGACCCTTCACTTCTAGAAGTGTGCAATGCTAGCCGGGTAAGGCAAGGTCCGGGCTAAGGCAGCCCAGACCCGCCGACGGGTGACTGAAAACATGAGAAGTCTGAATGCATGGTGATACTGAGTGTAAACAAGATTGAATGATTATGCATGCAAACAACAAGTGCAAGATTCAGAAAATGGGAAAACATGCATGTGTTATGCATGCGACAGCAATGAGATGTGAACGAAAACTGAAACAGTGCTTCTACAAGCTAACATACATCAAAATGACAACAAGCGCTCATTGAAATCAAGAAGACAACACTCACACAAAACGAAACACAAAAAGCAACAGAAATGCAACACGAGACATGAAAAGCATACTTACCCTGAAACAGCTAAGCTGAAAGTGACGAAGACTCCCAGATGCAACGTGGGATGTCAGAGCTACAAGATCAATGTGAGGAATTAGCTCTGCAACATTCGTTTCATAAGTTTTGACAAGATCGAGGTTATTACGCACATGCCATAAATCTAGGAAAAATCGACACTTGGCGAGAGGTTTCTAAAATGAGCTTTGCATGTAACCTCCAGTTGCTAAGAATAGATCCCTAGATCTAGGGATTCCTTTTGCATGCTGCCTTTTGCTATTTCGAGAAGATCAACCCATGCATGCATATTAGTTTTGCTCGGTCCTGGAGGGAACCGGTAAACCTGAAGGCACATGCAATAGCTTGCTTGACTGAGAGAGGGATTTCCACAATTTCTGAGAGGAACTGGGTTGGTTGTCCCAGAGGGATTGCGCAATTTTTGGGAGGAGCAGGTGATTGTTGCCCAGAATTGCGCAATTTCTGGGAGGAGCTGGGTTGGCTGTCCCAGAGGGATTGCACAATTTTTGGGAGGAGTAGGTAACTGCTGCCCAAAATTGCGCAATTTCTGGGCTGAGTTGCAGTGTTGGTCAGATTGCACAGTTTTTCCAAGGAAACATGTCTGACTGCTCCTCGCAATTTCTAGGCTGAGCTGCAGTGTTGGGCCAAATTGCACAATTTTCCCAAGGAAGACTGTCTGACTGCATTACGCAATTTCTGAGCTTAGTAGGCTGCCCAACAGATTTGCGCAATTTCTGGAGGGAAGGCTAGTTCCCCTCTAGGATTGCACAATTTTATGAGGGAGATGCTCAGCCAACAACTAGCCCAAGTCCGGAGTGGCAGCCTGTGAGGGGAGTGAAGCAAACTAACATGCACAGGCTGGAAAGCTGCTGAAAAACCAATGAAGCCTATGTACTTGACAGTGAAAGACATGTTGTGAATATGGTTGGTAGGGAGGCTCCAAAACGAAGCTAAGCCAAAATTTTGGAGGGTGGTTGTAGCCGCTACAACACAGTGATCAAAGCCATGACTAGAGAGAATTAAGGTTTCAAAATTGGTTCCAGAAAGAAGAAGAGATTTAGAAATGAGGAAATGATCAAGTCTTTAGGCAACTTGTGAAAAGCCTCCTCTTTTGTTATTCCAGGTGTAGAGACCATTAATGGTGGGAAGGTCCACAAGGTTGGAGTCATTAATGAAATCATTGAACATGGAGCTTTCTTCATCCAATCTCTGAATTACCCCTTTCTTCTACTAGAGATTGCGAAGGAGTTTGAAGTCCCCCCACCATTATCCAGTGACAATTAGTAATAAGCTTGTAAGTTGCATGCAAATGTTAAATGACGAGTCTTTTATCAGTAGGGGAATTAGGATCATAGATATTTGAGATTAGATTAGATTAAGAAGAGCCAATAGGATGGAAATAGGTAATGAGAATTCTTATAAGGGAGAAAGAATCGTTGAGGGAAACAGTGAGGGATTCTAAACAATAGTCAGACCACCCGGGGCACCTTAAGCACTTTGGGTTAGGTGATCACTATTTTTCCATATGTGTTGAAGCATGTGAGAAAGGGTATCATAAGAGCACTTGGTTTCTTGGATTAGCAGGATGTCATGCTTTTCTAGGAGGATTTTGTGTTTTAGGATCCTTTGCTTGGATTTACCATTGAGGCCTCGAGCACTCCATGAAAGAACTTTCATCACTAGGAGGGGTTGGTATTATGGAAGATGACATGCATTAGGGTTACTTGCCTGGTGTTGAAAAGGTAATCTCCAAGGTCTTGAATGAGTTGTCAATTGGTTTTTTGGCCTCTTTTCTTCGGTTCCTTTGAGGTATTCAAAGGATTTTTAGGAGCATTTATTTTGACACCTTGAGAAGAGGAGGGAAAAGAAAGGGGGGAAGGGAGTACCTAGGTTTTGAACCTAAGAAGTAGATCCTAATGCTTGAGATATGATTTGGTGGCAATCTGGACTTGCTCTACTGGGATTGAGGTTGAGTCTTTGTTCTTCCATTCTTCCGCTAGCACTTGGAGTTTGATGTCCTGGATCTCCATGTCCTTGACCTCATCCACTTTTGAGGGTTCTTGATCTTCATGATCGATTTTTGTGTCATCTTAGGAAGGTTGTGCTGGGGGCGTTTCAATTGTCATAGTAGAGGATTGAGGATTTGAGTATTTGAGGATTTGAGTATTTGAGGATTTGAGTGTTCTTCAAGCGTCTCTTTTGTTGTTTTTGGTTGCTTTTCTCCTCCTTCTGGTCTCTCATCCTAAATCCACTAGAGAACTGTATATCTATTCTTGTTTAGATCTACTAGGTTATTGATGTCCTAAATGGTTTTTTTGTGATTTTACACTGATTGGTCATTTTGGTGAATCCTCCCTAGTTTGGCAATTGGTCGCCTTACTATGCTTTTTGTGCCTGGTTGGTTGGACATTCTCTGAAAAGGTGTCCATATTCATGGCAGCAGTGGCATCGACAAGGAACTTATTCATAGTCGATCAGTTATGCCCAAATGATGTCCTCACTACTAATATGGACTTTGGTGGGGAGAGGTTTGGAGATATTTAAGTAGACGCAGAGCCAAGCATAGATAGTATATGCTCCTTGCTTTGTGGTGTCTGAGGCCATGACAAAGTGCCCTAGTTTTTTGCCAACATGCTCGAGAATCTCTAGATCACATAACTCCCATGGAAGGGAGTATAGACAGATCCATAATGGAATTGAAGAAAAGTCTTCTTGCTCAAGACTGAATCGAGAACCCAGGGTTTCATGAACAAGCCGACTGAGTTCATGAAATAAGGGTCCCCTTGAAAGATTTTGTCTCAACCTTCAATATTGTTGAAAATAACAGTGAAAAAACCTCTTGAGCCAAGTTTCACTTTGAGATCTCCCTTTAGCATTCACTTGTTTCTAACCCAGTTTAAGAGAACCTTTTTCCGATGACCACGATACGACAAACTTGCAAATTATTGCATAGTCCCACATGTGTTCCACTTTTGCCCCAATTTCGTGGGCAGGGATTTCTAGTAGAGGAGTGTTGGATGTCTACGACAAGAATGAGCCATTGATCGATGAGTTGTTTGCTGAAGCAAGGGTTGTCGATGCCGAAGCAATTGGATTTCCAAGTGTTACAGAGCTGGTATTGGTTGGTGTGTGACCCTTAGAACCTCCTCCCCCAAGGGGGTGCCATGGGAGAAATCAAGTTCAAGGAGATACAAATATTTAAAAGTTTGAAACCATAAAAACCTCAAGGAACGATGTTGCAGAGCTCAAAGTGCTAATACCCCAATTTTGTGTATCAGATCTTCAACGTTGCTTATTAGTTTATAAATTTGTTTTATTATGTTATACTTTTTATTTTTAAAATTTTGTTATATGTTTAGTTTGTTGTTGGTAGATTATAGTTTAATTTGTAAATGAAATGTGTTTTAAAATAATCAATATTTTAATGAAGATATTACAATACAATCCCTTCTGAACTCCATTATTTAAAGATGTCATTTTTTTCAACTCTTAAATTTCTACACACTTTTTATACATAATTCAATTAAAACAAACATAAATACACCTTAAATATGGACTAAATTTGATGGATACCCTGCCAGTCTCTGACATTATAAAATTTGTCCCTGTACGCTGGAAGCCGATGGCTAAACCAGATCTGTTACATACACCTCCATAAATGTCTCAATTCATTTTCAACACTACACGGAATTGAAAATGCATGTACTATCTCTCATTTGGGAATTCTTCCGAATCATTTTCCAGGGCGTTGTTCAGCCATTTATAGGCCTCATCCATCAACGAAGGGCTCAATCTCACCATCAGAACGCAGAATTCATGTTCATTCAGAGCCCCGTCGCCGTCCAAATCCCCCTCCTGCATCATCGCCCGTAGCTCTGAATCAGTCAAGGAATCCAAACCTAACAGAGCCGAATTCCTCTTCAAGCTCTCCAAAGTTATCAGGCCCAGCCGAGGATCTGCCAGAAGACGGAAACCGTTACACAGCTCCGCCATGAATTCGCGCTCTCCCAATTTCTGCGCCATAATTGGCAGGAAGTCCTCGAATTCTGCCATTCTTTTCAATGCCGAAACCTTAATTGAAACCTCGATTCCGTCTTTAATACAGGCAAAGGGGCTTAAAGCTTGAACTGTGTTGTGAAATGGGGAGGGTTTGTGGTATTAATATAGCCTCCATAGTCGGCGCGCGAAGTAACAGGGCACCCTGACGCGGCCATGAAGTGTGCGCTGCAAGAAATCGTGAGGAAATTGCATGTGCGCTGTCCAGAGGATTCAGAGCTGTGATGGAGTCATCACAGTTAAAGAAAAAGTCGGCGCCCAGGGACTGGTGATGGATTTCCATTGAAATTACAAAGGTGGGACTTTCGGTGAAGGCGGGAGCTATTTCTTGGATCCGTGTCCCGTGAAACAGACGATCAGGAGATCGAGTCGCGTAAAGGTAAAAAGGCATTTATAATGACAAAATTGATGAGCATGGAAAACGTGTTGTACAAAGATTTGGAAAGAAGTTTGGAAAACGTGTTGTACAAAGATTTGGAAAGAAGTTAGGCGGAGACTGTTGAAATTTGATGGACAAAATGTTCATCACACCACAGTTTGGTTTAAAAATTTTGCACAAAACTTGTTTTTATGGGTTATTATTTTCCTAAAACGTTTTTAATATTGTATATTAAGTTGTGTTTCATTTGGACTGGGATTGTGGGGTTGTTATGCTTCATGTGCTTCATCCATTTATTCGCCGATTATAGAGTAAGAATATGAGTAGGCGGAGTAAGAATGCGAGTAGGCGGATATCAATGCTCTTTATTTTTATGATCTTCAACTAATGTATCAATGGAGTACAATGGAGAATTTATGTTCTTCAACTAATGTATTAATGGAGTACGTCAATGAAATTCACTAATTTATTTCCAAATCATGCTTGAATGTGCCCAACTCTGTAATATTCTTTAAAAAAAATGCATAGGGGACAACTTACAGTGACTCCACACGGAGAGCACCGGATCATGGATGGGACGTGCAATTGAAGAATCACGTGTATACCAAACTTTTCATCCATCGATTTTTGCTACGCTAAAATCATTGCACTCCATGTGGGCTTACTTGTTTCGCTGTGCAACCTTGGAGGCAATGTCCTCCATTTCCGCACGACCTTAATACCTTTGTGGTTGGATGGAGGCCATCAAACCATTCAAAAATGTGCTTAGTTTGCTTTGCGTATATTCTTTTTTGTAGAGCGTTAACTCGAGTGGGTTTTAATCAATTTTACATTTTTTATTTTGAAAATTTTACTATGCAATAAAATTCCAAAACAAAATTCTGTTAAAATTATGTAGAGCGTTAACACTAGTGGGTTTTAATCAATTTTACATTTTCTATTTTGAAAATCTTACTATGCAATAAAATTCCAAAACAAAATTTAAATGAAGAAACTCTGCCACTCCAATGTTTCAGAAGAGTTCCAGAGAATTCCATAATGTTGGCCCACTTTACAACCTTTACAAAATGGCAAGTTGGTCCACTTTGCAACCTTTACAAAATGGCAAGTGGAAAATAACTAAAGGATGTTGAATTTGTGAGGAAACTTAGGTACTCCATTTTTATTTTTTTGGGTAGTGTATGTAGTTATTCTTCGCCAACTTGTGAGTTATTTTCCACAGGTCACTATAATATAAAGATTGCTTTTACTTTGTATTATGACATATTTTAGTTTAAAATTATCCATCATTGAATTGTCTTTGCTACTAAAAACTCATTATTAACTATAAAGGAATCATAAGATTTAGGGTTCAATAAGTCATTTGTGTGTTTTGGGCATTAGGAATCCAAATGCCAAGGGTGGGAGAGATTAGGAAAAATTGTTTTGGGAAATATTTTGGAAATGAGTGAACACTTTAAGAATATTTCAAAATTTGTAATGAAAATAGGATGAGTGAAATATTTGGCTTCTCATGTTTATCAAAATTTTAAAATATTTCACAATCTACAATCAAATAGTCCAAAAAATCTATAACCTATGACATCATCTTAACACATCATGATATCATATTTATATTATTATTATTATAAAATAAAAATAAAAAATATAATGAATCAAAATAAATGATATTTTACATTTAAGTAATAATGAATTTAATGGATTATTATTTTTAATTATTTTATAATGAGTTTAATCATTTTTTTAAATGTTACTATAGTCTTTATATTAATATTATATAAAAAATAGCATAATCATATATTAATATTATATAACGAAGAGCAAAATCATATTTAGATATAGTTTTCCGTTATAGTTTGGGAAAACTAAAAGGAAAACAAGTACCTAAAACATCATAATTTAATAATAAAAATATAATAGGTTAAGCGATGCTAATAACATATTACTAAATAACATATAACTTATATAGAAAATAACATTTTTAAATTGAATAAAACAAGACATGGGGATTTAATTTGACTCGTCTGTATAGATGGTTATAGATGGGTAATTATGTCAATTATTCCAAATTCTCTTTTGTTGGGAAGCATTTCGTTGGAAGTACCTTTCAACCCTAGGGTGCATTCAAGAGCTACCATGGTTTTCATTATCACCACCCTTGAGGTTGGAAGCTATGATGTCAATGTACATAGCTTCAAGTTTTTAGTCAATTAAATTCAGCTTTTGGAAATGGATTATTGCTCGAGATCTATTTCATCTACAACTTGGCCAATGAGTAGTTTATTGAGTCATTACAATTCTATCAACATAAAAATATTAGTGTCTATTAGGCTCCAACTTTGACATATTTTTACACTATTAGTGCACTTCTGTGGCCTCTTTATTCCTTCATATTTACTACTTTCGATCCCTATCACTATATTACTCATGATTTTGACATCCAATCATCCATAGAGTTGTAGAAGGTAAAATGTTTTCAATATCTACAACATCACTAGTTTTTATGAATATATAAATTAGACATGTTTTTATTGATAACATTACTAGAATTTGTTTTCGCAGCTATAACATGCATATTTGGTAATAGATAGTTCATTAGCATATGTGTGTTGCTCTAGAACAAATTTGGCCACAGGGATTTTAATCATAGGGTTTGTGAGATGGTGTGGCTCCTCCTAAATAAGCTCCAGATTGCACAAAGTGTTAGTCAACCCAAGTCAACAATATGCCCAAAACGAGAGCTTCCCGCAATAGTTGAATGATGATTCTAGCGAGGAAGATAATTTCATCTGTTCTACATCATGAAATTCTCAAATATAGCAGTGAATATCATATTCTCCCTTTTATCTCTAATGGTTGGAGTCAAAGGAATTATCCTATGTATTTTCATTGAGATCCATGTGTTGAGCAAATCTCTTGGATCACTCCTTCTTGTACAGTAAACTGTATAAATAAGAAGGCTTAGCAAGACTAAGATGAGGGGGAACAATAAAGGAATCTATGATGGTTGATATTGCAATTCTTTGAATTTTGATTTTATGATAGTATAAAACTCTTATTCTTATATGGTGTTATCATTTATCTCCTAGTGCAGTACCTTTCTTTAGTAATGTATGCCAAGTTATGCATGGCTCCCTCTATCTAGTATGCATTGCCTTGTTTTCGTTAGTTAATAGATTTATTGTTTAATAGTTTTATTATATTCTTTACTTGAATTTTTTTTTATGATACTTGATTCGATAGTGTGTTACAAGTGTGTCCACTTATATTGATATATAATGAATTGAACATATAATTTTTGCATAAACCCTCTGACTATAGGAATAAAGTGAAATATTATTACCTATGGCTTTGATAATTGCAATTCTTGTAGATGTCAATTCAAGTGAAGAATTCTTGTATTCCTTTGTTAATTGGTTTGCATTTCTTGAGAGAGTAGACTTTGGTCTTACACATAATGTGTTTGCATCTCATAAGCCTAAGTCCTGGATTGATAATTTAATGTAACAAAATGCATATAAATTGCCCATCATTTTTGGCATCCTTACCAAGGAGATGTTAAAGGGATTAGAACATCAAAAGTTTGGTTCTTTAATTCTTTCATTTATATATTTTTGTTTATGCATTGTGTTTTTTGTTGTGTCAACATTTATGACTTGGAGGAGGAGAAATAATAGGACAAAGGCAAGAAAATGCAAATTCACTTTAATGAGTTTCTCCAAGACCTCCTCATGTTGGAACAATGTATTTCCTTGATGCAAGTGTGTTTTATTTTAGTTTGCTAAAAACATGAGTAATTGGTTCATGGAAAGGAGAACCTAACTTATGGCAAAGGAAACTTGCCCACAATAAAGTCTTAGTAACATAAGGGGTTCAAGTACATGGACATTGCCAAGATTGATTAAGTTTTCTTAGAGTGTGGTGTGTTTTATTTCGACAAGTTAATATAATTTATCTATTGAAAGTATAATTTTTAAAGGATAAGTAAAGAGTTCCACTTGTATCGATCCATTTGAAAGAAGGAACTCTAGACCAACAAGAAAATTTGAGGATGCTCAAAAAAATTCTATTAAAAGAGGCTAAGTTACCACAACAATCTTTTCAAGTCCTTCTGCAAGTTCAAAATAGTTAGGGACAAGTTTGCATCTCAAGAAGAAAACATTAGAGAAATTTTAAGGTCAAAGGTGAGCCTCAAAACAAAAATTTACCTTATATATCTATCTCTTTATCCATCTATATCTATTACCCACCCATATCTATCTCTCTACTTATTTGAAAATATTTTGATAGAATTGAATTAAGAAAGAAATATGTATATGAAATAGAGGCAAAAAGGTAGCATGAACTTTTAGCACATTACCTACTAACAAAATCACTTTAAAAGAACCAATAAGATTCAAGATGATGAAGGCATCCCCAAGGGTAAATACTTTTAGGAGAAGAAGAAAATTATTTTTTTATTGTATTTTTTGCTTATCGCCTTGTAGGTTTACTCAAATGTCAAGTGTAGATACTAATTGGATGTAGAATTAAATTCCACATTCAATAAGTACCTAGTTTGCATACTTTTGAGCAAGAACTGCACTGAAAAAATGAAAATACATGAAAAATGTGTTTATTTTCATGTATATTCATTTTTTTCTAGTGTGGGTCTAATGAAAAGTACGTAGAGTAGGTACTTATTGAATTTTGAATTTAGTTATGCATCCAATGAGTCTCTACACTTGACATATGAGTAAACTTACAAGGAGATAAACCAAAAATTCAAGTAAAAAAAATAGTTTTCTTCCTTTTACTTTAAAACTCCATAACTCGTATTTTATTATTTTAACTATTGTGTTACTATTTTCCTCACGAGGTCCATTTTGGACCTCAAAATTCCCCTAATGGGATTCATGATCAATTTCCACAAGAAGAAGATCGAGAAGTTGTTTTCAATAATTTTTGCAAGCATGCAAGGGAGATCAAAGAGCCATGGACAACATCTGAGGGAGAGAAAACATTGAAGCCAAAGATAGAGCGACGTCTTGCATGTTTGTCAACAAATCCCTTGTGCAATAGGAAAATCTAAAAGAAAACATTTCATAACAAAGGAAGACACGTAAACCAATGTCAATAAACAAGATATTCATGGAGATAATAACTAAATTGAATCTTGGTTCTAAGCAATCACCAACATAACCACTCCATGCTTCAATAGGTATTGGCATTGATCCCACTAAAGAAGTTGCTTTCTCATATCCTAGTAGATATTGAGGTACATTTTTCAAATTTGGATATGGGTACACTTGAGATCATATCACTTAAATGGATGGATTGGAAGTATTGCTACACTTAACAATCATTCAAGAATTGACGGTGTATGGGAAGATCAACAAGCCCTTGGTGACGGTAGTTCTGATGACACTAGATCAATCAAGGAGATGATTGAAGATGAGCATATTTGAAGATGTATGCAGTGTAGGAAGTAGTGGTAAACATAGTTAAGGATGCTATAGGTGAAGACCTCAAGTACAAGATAATGATTTTGTCAGGAGGAAAATGTGGAGCCCCAGTAGTTGCAAGATGAGAAATCTCAGTGATAAGATGGATGATTGAGGAAAGCTACAATTACAAGTATTTGATGTAAGATAAGTATGGGTACTTTTGACACAAGTTGAGGTTTGTTGATGAGTTCTCCCTGGTTGAGAGGGAGTGAGTATGGATTTCTCCTCTCAAGTTGAGAGGGAGTAATGTTGGACACTAGTTCTCCCTGTATCATGTACTAGGCCAGGACTAACATTTGTAAGTCTAGTGCATGCATAACATATAGGGAAAATGATGATTGAATTAGCATGTTTCTCCTTGTGTCAGGTACTATGACAGATTAGGATTGATATCCTAAGTCAAGTACATGGACATGGATAAGGAGAATGATGGATTGGATAAACATCTTGGGCAAATCTTCTTGAGTCTTGTACTATGATGGATTAGGATGGAGATCCTAAGTTAAGTACGTGGACATGGATAAGAATGGTACAATGGAGAGAAATTTCCTTGAGGGAAATGGTCTAGTAAAATATATACTTCAGGTATCCAAGGTGGAGTATGTACCTCAGTGATGTTGTGTGGTGTCCAATGAAATTCCTCCCATCATTGTGCTCGAATCTTGTGAGAGGTAAAGTGTACATGTCAAGGCCTTGGTAACGTGAAAATGTTGGTTATGATGATATTTTGATGCTTATCAATATGGATCCCATCTTATGAGAATATTTCAAATTGAGATAGACTTGTTGAGTCATTATGAATACCTCCCTAGTTAAGAGGGAGTGTTGGAAAATGTAACTAGGTTCGGCCTTCATATTTATTTTTGTACTTGTATCAATATTTTATAAAGAAGAAAAATAATTTTATTTGTTCAAGCATGGGTTTCATGCTCAAGTCTAGGTTAAGCATGTTCTTCATGTTTTTAGGGATCAATTGAGTCAATGTCCATTTGGACCCTTTGTAAAGAAAAATAAAGATTTTTTAAAAGTTAAAGAGAGTCAACTAAGTCCTCCACAAGGCTAAGTCGACCCTCTAGATGGTTAGGCTAGCCAGTTGAACAGTCATGACCCTTCATAGTGACGAAAAACTATATATTGGAGTGAATCCTGTAGTGAAAAAGTTCATTCATTTTTATGATCATATGTGACTTTCAGAGGCGGTGATATGCCAATTTTTGAGACAAGAAAATGCGAGACTATAGGATATGAAAGCTTATTGTAATAAGAAACCTAATAAGAGTGCGAAATTTTGAAGAGATGAGCACATTGTTTTTGTTATGATATGTAAACTGATAATTGATATGATGTGTGATTTGATGAAGACTATGATCTACAAGTTAAAGGAGAACTACTAAGTTATAAAAAAAAAGGATCACTATGGTGGAGGCATGTTGTGAGAGATTAACTATCTTATTGAAGATGGATCGTGATAGAGGGAGGGATGACTTGGAGCACTCGTGGAAGTATTTTTATTTGGCCTTGGAGGTCTCATTTTGATCCAATTCTATAAGAAGAGGATTGTTTGGGTTTTCCCCAGTTGTGGCGTTTTTCCTTGGCTTGGATCCTATATCTTGTGTTCTATATGTTTTTTGATCTTCATGTTTTGGTGATTTCTTGATGAAGAAGAAAAATAAAAATAATAAATTGCCAACAAATATCACAAGTAATTACCATGAAAGGAAAATTTAAGTTGATCCACAAACTTCTTGATTTTCCAACACCTTGTTCCAAAGAAGTACTTCCTCATTATAGAAGCTTGAAGCACACCTTCTAGTTGAAGAAGACGACTTATTTTCCTGTAAAGAAAACATTCCTATAATAGATTTGTTGCAAGTTCCTTATGTTAGATTAAATTCCTATGATAATAAGTTCAATCAAAGTAGCTTAGAGAATGAATATTTTAATGCATTATCATATTTTCTAACTGTAACTGGAAATCCTATAACACTCAATTCACAATTTTATTCAAATATTGGGTTCCAAAGTAAGTTCAAGTTTTAATTTCGAATCTTTGAAATTCATTGAAAGCCAACATTCAATTCAAAATCTTAGTAGCAACTTGCTTCACTCTGTTTGGCATAATCAGAGGCAACATATAAATTTTTCTATTCCCTGCATCTAAACATCAAAGCAACCAAAAGTAACTAGAGGTAAAAACATCATTTCAATTTATGTATTCGTTTCAAATAAGTAATTTGTATATGTTGGCAACTACCCATGCATCATAATTTTCCCTTATCCATTAAAAATCATTATTACTTTATGCCTTATTATCAATCCAATTAAATTTCACCTTATCCATACATAATTGGTATCTCATATCCATGATTCCCATGATGCATGTTGAAACATTATTGCTTGAATTTTCCAAGTGCTACCATCGTCTTGCTATGATTACTATTCACGTGGCTTTTATATGGTCACGCAATAACTCATCCTAACCATTATGCCATATACCTTAGTTCTGTAAATGATTTTTCCTTATAACAATATTGAATGGTTCATGAGAGAACATAGTTCAACCATCGTCCATACCTTGAGTAACTAAACTAGGATAGACAAGGATTTATTCGACTCTCTTAAATTTATCCCTAAATACTCCATCACCCAAGTAGTGAAAGGAACTAGGAATCCTTGTGGTGGTCATAAATCATTAAAAAAAAAAAATTATCTTTTCTTCTCCCCTATTTTTATAGTTCCTTTAAGGTAAACCACTAGGGCTAGGGCATAGTGCTTAATTCAATTAGGGAACTTGTTGGATAGACATTGAGTTTTTTTTAGCTTGAATTCATCATCATTGATCCTTGGCACTCAAAATCTAACACTTTTCATGGTTGAATTCTCCCTAGTAGGGCTAGCATCATCCACCTAAGTAATTTTTGCCCTAGGGAACTCTAACTTTGGCTAAGGCTTTGACTTGGGGATTAATTTGAAGCTTTTCCTTCTCCTTTTATTGATTACATCATTTGCAAACATTTTCTTAGTGCTTGAATTCCTAGGCAATCCCTTTGTTGATCCATATCTTGACACCCTAAGTCACAAGTGTCTCTTCTATGGCTTTGTAATATATGGTACATTGTTCCAAAACATAGAGAATTGTGCCCTCGTCCATTAAACAAGTACCTTTACTTATCCTTTGATTCATATCACCTTGAGCCATCTAACTTAGAATATCCTTTAGGTGGAAATTCAGAATCTTTTCATGTGGTGTAATTCCGCTAAAGAACAAGAGGATGATTGATGAGGTGACAGTGGAAATCCACCTCATTGTTACAACAAGGTTTGGAATTTTTCCTTATGAGGCCTCTCACAAGACCTGCTATATTTTGAGGCAACAATGCCACATGATTTTCAACTGTTCACAATGATGAACAAAGGCATGTTTTTTCTCACTTTAACAACAAAATTTGTAAACAATTATCTTTAAATCAAGCAACTCATTCTTTACAACTCACCTTTTAGGATGAAATGCACATTGTGTTTCTTTCAAGTAGGTAACTCAACTCATAGCTTCGATTAGATATGATCTTCACATTCATTGCATGTCCACAAAGATCCAATGCTAGTTGCACAACAACATCTACAATAGGTTGTGGCTCTCTTTTCTCTTTCACAGCTTCAGGCTAACTCTTTTTAACAAATCTTAGCTCTCAACCTTGATATGATTTCACGTTAAGAATTGATAAGAGCGACATGAGACAAACAAAGTGGAGGAAAAGGTATCATGCCATTATATTACACTCTATTGATCCTAGGATATGAATTTATAATACATCAATTTAACCACGTAGATCTATTAGATTTAGATCTCATTAACAACTCAACAATGGATCATGACAACACCTCATGAAGATAAGGATCACAACTCATAACAATTATATTCTTGGATTTTGTATTTTGACTATAGATTCACATTTTAATAGAATATGGAAACTTCAAATATTCTTTATACTCATGTAAATAAACATAATTACCAAGAATTTTCCACCATAATTTAGTAAGTCTTTGCACCAAAAATAGGTATAGGGAAACTTCAGATATTCTTTATACTCATGTAAATAAACATAATTACCAAGAATTACCCACCATAATTTAATAAGTCTTTACACAAAAAATAGGTAGGATTCACTTGTAACTAAGCATTTTCATCACTTTAATAGGTAGGAATAAAAAATGTAAATTTGCACACTTACTAGTGGTTAATACCCACCAAAATTTATGCAAGAGCTTACACATAAGTACACCAAAGGATTAGGATTATGTGAATTGATTTCTCCACTTCAAACATCGATTTATTCCTAAAGGCTCTAAAATCATATTAATATACATTCATATAAAAATATATCAAACTCAAACATATATATATATATATATATATATATATATATATATATATATAATTTTTCATTATCAGAAAGTTAAACGCTGCAAACTTTCTTTAGTCTTATTAAAGAAGCAAATGAATGATACAAAAAATGAAAATAAGAAACACTTCACTAAAATTCCAAGCAAGGAACTAATCTAGAAAGGATCCTTTTTCACCCAAACATAGGCTCATATACACATCAACTTTCTATAGATTACCACCCCCTAACTAGGCCATGATACCACCAGGAAAAAACTAATAATTCACTAGTACTTAGGTTAGTTGAAAGCAACTCTCTTTCATACATATGATAAAGTCAAGGATCCATATTCCCAATTGGGACTGGGCCACCAATCTCAAAATGCCTCTCAACTTGGTTAGCAAAGAAATTAAAGGAATATCTTCAGTGCTCTAAAGTCCCTTGGTGATTTCCCCACCTCTTTCATGTCATGCTTTACAAACAATCATCAAATCACAACCCACTCTGCCTAGCTAGATTCCATATCTCTTTGGAAAAATTTTCATAGAAAAAAATTGTTTTTAGGGAGTCCAAAACACACTAGCATCATTCCAATTCATGATTGGCACTTTCTTGGCATATTCGGGAAACCCAAAATATAGTTTAACCAACCAAAATGTTTTATCTATCATTCCACTCAATAGGCACCCATATGTCCTGTGTGTGTGTGTGTGTGTGTATGAATTCTTATGTGCATGAATGTTTCACATACTTTTTTCCTTCATTTGTCTCTAGCCCTGTTGTACAATCTTACATTTTCCCCAATCTAGTATGGATCTATGGGTCAAATTCAAAATCCAAGGAATGTACTCAGCCCATTCCTTCTATTAAATTCTAAAGCACTAACTTCCATATCAATGAGGTTGACTATTCCAACTACCCAATCCTTCAAAAAAATGAATTGGTTCTTGGGAAAGAGGGAAAGGGCTTAGATTAAATTTGAACTTCAAGGCAATTCCCCACAATGCTCTCATCATTTTGCTATTCATTGTAAAATAACCCATATTAGTGCTCATATGTTCCTAATTGATTATGTCAACATAATTATTAATCAAGCATTTAAATCACATATACATTAGTTTTGGATTCATCGACTGGTTCATTTTTGTTGCAAAAGTGACACATCCATGTTGACATAGGAAATACAATGTCATCAACATAGTTAATTAGAAATTAACTCAATGTTCTAGATAGGAATATTTCAATTGAATTGGCAAAATTATCACTAAAATCATTGCTCAATTGATTATGAATACACTATCTAATTCTATGTTAATAGAGAAATATAGTATCCTAGTGGGGGGACAAATCCATGTTAATGTTGACAATGCATGAAAATGATTGTATACTATAATAATCAAGATATTAAAGGCTATGGTAATCACTGTGGATCTCTCAAAGACCTAGGATTGAGCAAATTGGCCCCACCTAAGGTTATCAATGATTCACTTGGGATTCAATACACCTTTTATGGTGTAGGCAATGAAATGTATATCTTTGATTTCTTTTTAGATGATTATTAATGAGATCGTTATGCCATTCTTCAAGCCAAAATGGGGCCTCAAGCAAAGTTTCTTTCTTCCTCGTTGTCATGTTTTACTTTTCGTAGGAACTTGGATTAAGTAGAGCCCTTAAAGAGACATTAAGGGTTGTCAACATAAAAGGTATCAAATTAGGAAATTCCTACTCTTTGACACACTTAATTTTTGTGGATGATGTACTGATTTTTTGTGATGATGCGAGAAGAGAAGTTACAAAATTAAAATAAATTATGTAACTTCACTATGTTGCTACAGATGTACAATTAACCTTGAAAAGTCATCCATGATTTGTAATGTCATTTTGGTGGATGAGCAAGAATATTATGCTACTTTATTTCCTTTAAATACATTTGAAATAGAAAATGGTATTAAAAATTTGGGATTTCATCTAAACCCAAGGTCCCAATGATTATATATACAAAAAAAAGAGAAAGATTGGAAATGGCTAATTTCCAAGGTGGAAACATTAAATTCTTGGTACAATCATTGACTCTAGGGGGCAAGGGTTCACTGGTACTTTTAAAATCTATGATTGAAGCTATTTTTTGTATATTGGTCATCATTATCCTAGATAGGAAAGTGTGTATTATAAGTGATCCATCAATTCAATTTCAAATTCATTTGGGTTGGAGGTAGAAAAAATGGGCATTTCTTTATTGAAGTCGAAAATGTCAGTAGCTCAAAATGACATGGGGGTTTAGGGAGTAACAAACATATTTTACTTATCTACATAATTCATAGTTAAGTGTGTTAGGAAATTGATACCAAGGAAGGGATCCTTGTGCAATATGGTGAAGGGAATTTTTTTTCCTAAGTTTATCATGGATTGGATTCACAACCCCGGGGAGAATTCTCACAATATTTCAATCATTCACAAGGTTTCATTATTGGGATTTCCTTTAATAGGGAACTAGATTGCATGGAGTGTTGGTAAAGAAACACAGGCCCACGTGGGAGTAGACCCATGGGTTGGAAATGGGGATTATTTTCAACTCTTAACACATATTATTCAACATTTAAGAAATAGAGTCATTTACACTCTAAATCAAATAGTTGACTTTGATTTTACCACAATTTGGTATCAAGGGTGGCTTTCTTAGTATCTGTAGATATACCAAGGGAATTTGAACATATCTCAAATACTTCAATTGCATATCTAAGAGCCAGTTTAATTAGAATTAAGGAGGTTAAGGACTCCTTGGTGTGCACTTTAAATTTATTTGGGTATTGCACTCTACAAAGCACTATCCTTTCAAGGGATTTAGAAACATTAAATATGGTTATGGAGGAAAAGTCATGTGTTTAAAATGTTCTACAAATTCTTGCATATTCACATGATTACTCCTAAACAATCAAATTTTAGCATGGAATAAGCTACAAAAGATGATACTAATGGGTTTGGAAGGTGTTTTTATTGTTACAAGAGGCTCTCTACAATCGAGTATGACGATGATGTTCTCTTGTAAGGTTACATTTGAAAATAATAAAATATTTTTTCTTGATGAAAAAAAGTGTAACTTTATTCAACTTGAAAACAGGGACAATATTACATTTTGCAGATACACGAGGGAATTACAGACATATCAGCCAAAAGTCATACCAAAAAAGAAGAGTACAAAACTCCCAAAAGAACATTCCTCCAAAAACTAGAGAGCCATAAAACATCTTAAAAATTTGGGCACAGGCCACCCAGATAGCCCCAATAAATCCCCAAAAATCCCTAGAGAAAATAAGCCCTAGGGAAAGGATTGATGATAAAAAAAAGGCCAAGCATGACCACCAAGAACCCAACAATGGAAGAAAATCATAAAATGATACTTACATTAATGTGGAAGTGCTCATTGTGTTGCCTCTACTTGCGTTGAACCTTTCCCACTCTGATCGATCAACCTCAAGGGCCCCTTCAAAGGCAGTGTTGGAGGGAGGTCATCCTCCCTCTCAAGCACACTCTCTTGATATAGATGCTCAGGTATTCATGAGCCTCATTAGTTCGCTTGGACCCCCTCGGGAGTGCTCTTCTATCACCAAATTCGTGAAGAAGCTTGATGAAATCCCATAAATAAATTTATCCCCTTCAATCCCGCACAAAGTTTCTCTCTCCCTAGTCGAGCGAGGATTGGTATGACAGTTTATTGGTCTCTAACCTTTGCCAAGAATAGTGCATAAATGGGTTGAACGAATGTGGGCCACAAAAGCTCAAGGCCAAATCTCCATTCACTTACGTGGCAAGGGCCATTTTACTTTCTACTTCGAATCTAAGGAAGATCAAGATCTGATCTTCATGAACATACCATATTTTATGGACTCAAGAGGTTTATATTTAAATTGTTGGACGTCGGATGTCAACCCCGAGCTTGACATACCTATTTTTTTTCTTGTCTGGGTTTTCCTTCCTCATCTCCCTCTCCACTGCTGGGGAGATGAATCAGTGAAAGAAATTGGAAAATACATAGATAGAAGTGAACCGAGAGAAAATATGCATGCGTGCAATCAAATATGTGTAGAAGTTGACCTAGGCAAAGGGATACCAGAGGCAGTGAAGATCAAGGTAGATAGTTGGACGCACATTCAACAACTAGACTACAAAAAACTATCGTTTAAATGCAAGGTATGCCATGAATACAATCATTTTGCAAATAGATGTTCCAAAAGAGTGGCATAGGAACCAACAGAAACCAAAGAAGCATAATGGGAAACTATCAAGTTAAAAAACCCTAGGAACCCTAACAAATCCTATAAGCATGTAGGGCCTTCCCAATCTAGACCCGTCCCATCTGAAGCCAACCTTCCCAAATCCAATAAACCTCTACAAATAGGATACTCTCAACCATCCTTTAAAAAGCCTTTCACCCCCCTTGCAACTTTCAATCATGATCTCCATGCAAATCCCTCAGATCATGAAGAAGGAGAGATCCTTCCATCTCTCCAGCAAGTTGATCTGAAGCAGCACTTTGTTGTATCTTCCCCTCAATTTCCCAATCCCCCTCCTCCTAAAGACCCTCCCCATAACCCTTGCTCCTCCCTCCCTACATCTCCCTACCCCTCGTTGACTTCTCTAGCTCCATCCTATGCAGGGATCATAACTAGAAATAAATCCAAAGAAACCTTAGTACCTCTAGAAAACCATAAAAAAATATGGCAGTAAATCAAACAAGGAGATCTGAGACAAAGTAGCACAAAAGGATATGGCACTGGGAATCCAACAACCAATGGACACATACATAGACAAAGGAATAGGAATCAAGGAAACACAAGCCCTGGAAGGGAGAGGTAAGGGCCTTTCCATCTCATCTCAAAGTAAATAATGAATTTAGTCTCCTGGAATTGTAGAGGTCTCGGGCACATCTCTAAAACAAACACAATCAAAGATCTCATCAGGTCAAAAAATCTGGAAATCTATATACTACGGGAGACTAAGTTAAGCGAGGAAGAAATGACATTAGTAATCCAAAGAATAAAAATTTTCAAAGGAGAAACAATTAGTGCAAGAGGATCATCAGGAGGTGTCTGCACTATTTGGAACCAAATAACAATGGAACTCCAAGGAGTTCACCAAGAAAAACATTGGATCAAGATAAAATTGCAAAATAAAAACACTGAGAAGAGCATTACAATATATAATATCTACGCCCCAAAACACTATAGATATAAGGAAAATTGTTGGAAATCCTTAGTAGATTAGCTAGTAGTAACAGGAAATCAAAATTATATAGTTGGAGGATACCTCAACTTGGTTATGAGTGCTGGAGAAAAGCGAGGAGGATCATTCCTCCCAGATCCAAGCATAGACAAACTTGAAACCATAATAAAGGATCATAATCTACTGGATATCACACCAAAGAATGGAAAATTCACATGGAGAAATAGAAGGACAAGTCCAGGTAATATAAAGGAAAAAGTATACCATTTTTTATTTATGCAAACCTCATAACATGAGTTGGATATGCCTCGTCAATTTTCTTACGACTTCAACTTAATATCACAATCCCGTCACTTTGAGAATTGGAGAAAACTCAAATTTGGGGCCACTACCCTTCTGTTACAAACCCTAATGGTCCACCAATGAAGAGGTCAGGCAATTGGTGCAGTCCACATGGAAAATGAGAATCAATGGATCGCCAGGGTATATATGGGAAACCAAGTTAAATATGTTTAGAATGGCACTCAAAGAATGGGCCACAACGCAATACAGGGAACCTACGTAGAAGAAAATAAAACTACAAAAATAATTGGACTATGTTCAGGCGAAAATGGAAAACGAAGAAGACATTGAAGAACTGGAAATCAATGAAAAAGAGCTCTACTCGGAGCTATACTAGGTCAACAAGAATGAAGAAGAGAGTAGAAGGATCAAATCCCAGAGCTTGTGGATACAAGCTAATGACAAGAATACAACCTTCTTTCACAACCAAACCAGAGAAATAAGAATTAAGAACCGTATATAAGTGATTAGTGGATAAGGAAATGTTTCTATTGAAGGGTAAGATGAGATCAAAGTGGAGGCATACCATCACTAAAAAAGGTTACTGGTAGAAAAAACATAGCCAAATATGTTCAAGGACTTTCTAAGAGAAACTCCAAAACTGGTAATAGAGGAGGATAATGCAACACTAACAAATCAATGGAAGAAGAGGAGTTGCAAAGAGAAATTTGGAGTCTGCATCCGAACAAAGAAATAGGATTAGATGGATTCATCATAGCCTTCTACCGAATGTTTTGGGATCTCATCAAGAAAGACGTAATCAAGATGATCTGATGGGTTCAAGACAAGTGCAAAATAGGAGGTAACACAAACTCTACCTTTCTTGTGCTTATTCCTAAAAAATCTAGACCAACTTCCTTAAGTTTCTTTAGACCTATCTTGCTATGGAAATCCTCTTACAAAATTATAACCAAAATTCTCACTACCAAAATAAAAAATCCTCCTCCCTCACACAACCTTAGAAAACTAAGGTGGTTTCATTCCCAACCTATAGATTGTAGATAACATCCTCCTAGTCCAGGAATCCATTCACTCTAGCCTTTCTCAAGAATATTAGGGTTTCATTTTGAAACTAGACATGGAAAATGCATTCGATAGGGTTAGACATTCATTTATCTTGACTATTCTAGACAAATTGGGTTTTTTTTAGGGACTTCATTGACCTCATTAAAGCTTGTATCCATGGAGATGTAGAGATTCATGGAGATAATTTTTTGACTATGCTAACGGGGGCGGGCGGTTAGCCCTAAGCCCCGAGCATATGGCCGATGTGGCCCAAACTTTCGGTCCATAGGGGTCATTGGGAATTTAATCAGATCGACAATTTTCACCCGAAATGGCGCGAATCTCGCCATTGCTGGGAAAAAATGCCATTCGATAGTTCCTGGAAAGGAAGAATTCGTAGAACAGTTAGCAGGGGAATCTAGTTTGCATAACAGTTAGCAACAAAACTTCTCTAAAGCATAACTTTCACAGTTTTTGGAAAAATTGAGCCCAATAAGAGCTCAACTTGGGGGGTTTTTAACTATTCTATAGCCATTGGAGACATTATTTTTACATTCTGAGCATTGTAAATCCATGAAATCACAGATTTGAGCACTTAATGAAAGAGGCCCAACATTGGAAGCTGGACCAAGAGATGTAGCCCAGGAGGGGTGAACTCCTTTATCATTTTGTTGTCTTGTGTTGTTGTGTATGGTATATTTGTCTCTGTTTTTATGTTGCAAACTGAGTTTAAAAAACCATTAATTTATGTACTTTTTCAAATTGATCCATTGCCTAAAAGACATAAAAATTTACTTGCAAATTTTCTATAAACCTTCAAGTTTGTAATACATATCAGTTTGGTATCAGAGCTCAAGGTTATTTTGAAGGTTTGATTTTGTTTGTAAGTGTTTTATGATGCTTACAAGGTTGAAGCTGAAAATAGGAGAATGAGTGCTTGTAGAGCCAAATCCTCAAGTGGGTTCAAGGAAGCCACACATATCTCAAGCTTCACCAGTCATGGCACATGAAGAAGGTCATGAAGGGATGTCTGAGGATGAGAGAACTTTCAGAAAAGATTTCTTTGAAATGTCTGAAATGGTGAAAGTTCTATTTGAAGAGAGAAACACAAGGTTGCAAGGAGAGAGCTCAAACCCTCCAAAAGGTAATGGAGGAAATGGTGACAAACCTCCACCTCCACCTTTTTCTTCACCTCCATCTTCACCCTCATCTTCTTCTACTTCAACCCCTTCACATACTCCTCCAAGAACTCCAAAGGGACATGGTAAAACTCCTTTGTTAAAGCTTGATGTAAAATTTGAATTGCCTATGTACAATGGGGAAGTAGATGTTGAGAAATTGGATAATTGGGTTCGTCAACTTGAAGTCTATTGCAGGATTCAACAAATTGATGATGATTCCACTAAAATTCAGCTTGCTTCTCTAAGGTTGGAAAGTGCAACACTCATTTGGTGGGAGGCCAAAACTCAAGAGGATCTCAAGAAAAGTGGTGAGATTATTTCCTCTTGGAATGATTTTGTAGCTGCATTAAGAAGACAATTTTATCCATTAGCATACATGCAAAAAGCAATAATGGACTAGAAAAATTTTAGATAAGAAAAAGGTATGAGTGTTCAAAGTTATACCCAAGAGTTTAGAAGAAGAGCTCTCATTTTGGGTGTAGATTTATCCTCTCAAGACACTCTCCTTAAATACATAGGTGGTTTACATAGTTACTTGAGGCATACAATTCTTATGTTTAACCCTACAAAGTTAGATGAAGTTTGTGTACATGCAACTCATTTAGAAGCAAGAGGGAAAATTGTTCCTCAAGAGACTAGCGAGAAGCCATTTAAGTTTGGAGACAAAGGAAAGGGGAAGTTCAAAGGCAAGGATAAAAAGAATGCTTCAATCAAGAAAGAGGGAGAAAAACTCACATGTAAACATTGTTCAAAAGAAGGCCATGATGAAGACCATTGTATAGAGGAGGGATATATGTAGGGTGAAACATGTTCATCTATAGAGGATGGAGATATGTAGTAGGATCTCTACTAAAGGCTCTAACTGTGATGAATGAATCCATAGAGAGGGTAGTTTCGATTCAAAATTGATCCCACCAACAGAGCTGCCCAACTTATGATGCCAATTATAGTACGGTAGGCATGGAATGCTATGAAACTTATGCGTAGGAGGTACGAAACTTAGAATAGAACTACTGAGTTGAGACCCAAAAAGTTTAACAACCAGGAGAAATAAAAGAGGGTTGCAACAACTCAACAAGATCTAGGATCTAATTCCGAAGATGAGACCAAAATCACAGCCATGGGATTGAAAGGTAAGGATTCTATTGCAAGTACTAGTTCTTCTAGCAAGCCCATTGAAACTCAAAATGAAAAGAAAGGATTGAGTTTTTCCATATTAGAGTCATAACAAAGTAGATACTCTGTTTGATAGTGGATCCCAAGTCAACCTTATTTCAGAGGCAATTGTCAAGAAACTAAATTTGGAAACCATTTCTCATCCTAAACCTTATCCTTTGGGTTGGATATGTGACAATGCCAAATTGCAAGTGACAATAAAATGCATACTTAAGTTCGCCATCACTGCAAATTTTATTGATGAGGTAGAACTTGATGTAGTACCACTTGACATATGCAGGATTTTTTTGGGAAGCCCATACTTATATGATAAGAAATTTGTCTTTCATCGCCATGGGAACAAGTATCATTTGTTTAAGAATGGGATTGAGTATATTGTTAGAGCACATTAGCTTTAGTACATCTCCTTGTGGGTCTCCTAATGTTTTGGCTTTGAAGAAGGATGGTACATGGCAATGGCGATCACGGTGTGTGGATTTTGGAGCTTTGAACAAAATCATGGTAAAGAATCGTTATCCTCTTCCTCGCATTGATGTTTTGTTAAATCAATTGAAGGATGTTGTTTATTTCACTAAGTTGAACTTACGAAGTGGTTACCATCAAATAATACTTGCTAAAGGTGATACGTGGAAAACCGCTTTCAAGACAAGGCTAGCTTCATTTCATGCTTTGACAAGGGTGAAACATGTCTCTTAATGGGGAGGCAAGCAACATAAAGCCTTCAACGAATTGAAAGGTAAATTCAATACAACATCAAATTTTGTGTTAGATCTTAATAAGCTATTACAAATTTAGTTAGTGAATCATATGGTACAAGAACATTTTGTGAAGAGTCAAGACAAGTACAATGCTAGACATGATAAGCATCGTGTTAACCATAGTTTTCAGGTTGGAGACGAAGCAAGTCTTCACATCAACAACGAAGAGCTTCAAGGTGAAGAGAACTTGAGATTATATGAGTCTCCTTTGATTGAAGATCAAGGATATAATGTTCAGATTCCTTCAATAGAATATTTCTCTCTTGAATATCTTGAAGAATTGCAGCAAGATACTATCCTTGACAAAAAAACAAGAACTTCAAGAAGAGGGAATGTGGAGTACCTTCATGTGGGGCTCAAAGGTACAAATCCAAGCAAAGCCAAATGGATTGAGATTGGAAGGGTGAGGAAATTGTACCCTCATCTATTTGTTGATTGAAAATAGCCTTTTGGAGGTCCAAAAGCTTTTAGTGGGGAGGAGTGATCCAGGGAATCAGTAAAGTGCTAAAAATGAAAATGTTCAAAAGTTCTTGAAATCAGTGCCAAAATGTAAATATCGCCGACTTGAATCCAATGCAACTTTAGTCGCTCAAAACCGATATAGTATGCTCTAGATATCACATTATGATCGTTTTCCCAAACAGGGAAAATTTTTGTAGGTTGAAGTGCAAGACTGTTGACTAGGCAGTCTGTACGATGACTCAGCAGGTTGAATGGGAAGGATGACAGTGTATTTCGGGCCAATGGAAGACTGCCAAGTGGCCTCACCAGATTGGTTCGTGGTGTCAGTTTTTTATTGGTTGATGGTTCGATTTGTTGGACCAATGATTGGGTGCCACATGGCCCAATCACAAGATGCCATGTTGCACCCCAGGATTGTCCAAAATTTTGTTATGGATCGAACTGGGCTCCATGAATTCAAACTCGTGACTTCGGAGCAAACAAGGTAGCATGTTACCAATGCGTTGCAGGTGGTTCTTAATAACCTATGCAGCGAATACCCTTATGAAGTTTCGTTGAAATCCGATTGGGGACGGGGCCGGGGCTAAGCCCTCAGCCCCTAGTCACCTTGTACCTATGAGACTGCAAGCGAAAGGGAGCTGAAAGCTCAGGGCTCAGCCCCGGCCCAAGGTTTTGGAACTTTTCGTATAGTCAGAGGCATGGGGGGAAGAAGTTAACGAAAGGGGGCTAACCCTTAACCCAAGCCCAGGTCATGTGGCAATTGATAGAATCGTGGGCACGGAAGGAGGAGCAAAGAGGCAATTTGCATGGGAATTCGGGGCCAGCCCCGGGTTCTATGGACCTATGAAACCGTGGCCTGACAATTTGGGGCCTATGTCAATGAGGCGGGTGGTTAGCCCCAGCCCCCGAAGCGTATGACCCATGTGGCCCAAATTTTCTGCCCATAGGGGTCATTGGGCATTTAATCAGATCGACAATTTGCACCTGAAACAACGTAAATCTCGTCGATGCTGGGCGAAAATGTCGCTCGACAGTTTCGGGAAAGGAAAAATTCGTAGAACAGTTAGCAGGGGAGTCTAGTTTGTAGAGCAGTTAACAACAAAACTTCTCTAGAGCATAACTTTCTCAGTTTTTGGCCAAATTGAGCCCAACAAGAGCCCAACAAGAGCCCAAGTTTAAGTTTTTGACTGTTCTGCAACCATTGGAGACATTATTTTTATATTCTAAGCATTGTAAATCCATGAAATCACAGATTTGAGCACTTAATGAAAGAGGCCCAACATTGGAAGCTGGACCAGGAGATGTAGCCCAGGAGGGGTGAACTCCTTTATCATTTTGTTGTCTTGTGTTGTTGTGTATGGTATATTTGTCTATGTTTTTATGCTACAAACTGAGTTTTAAAACATTAATTTATGTACTTTTTCAAATTGATCCATTGCCTAAAAGACCTAAAAATTTACTCGCAAATTTTATATAAACCTTCAAGTTTGTAATACAGATCGTCGACACTTTATAAGAGGGACATCAAAGACTTTCTCATCAAATGGAAGAACTTGCTAGTAGAGGATGCCACATGGGAAGACAAACATATATTGTAGCATCCAAAGCTGAGATTGTTTGAGGACAAGCAATTTTGGAAAGGGCGGACTGTAATGTCCCCTTCCTATCTAGTGGAATCAGTGAATGTCTAGCTTATGAGTTAGCTCCCGTATGCTAATGGGTTAGGGTTAGGGAACCTTAGAGGTAATTAATCCAATAGTTTGGTAGTGTTTTATGGTTAGTTGAGATCTCACTTGGGATTGTGAGCAAGATGCCTTTTTCTAGAATGATTTCGAGATAGTTTTCCAATACTTACTATTTTTAGTAAGTTAATTTCGAGCACCGACTATGCCACTGGGCATGGTTACTATTTTTAGTATTTTCGATGGGTTCAATTTTGACGACTATCTCATCATTTTATATATTTCAATGATTTTAAATAAAATAATGACATTTCATTAATTAATAAAGTTATATCAAATATTTCACTTTATTGTTATTTTAATATTTTTAATGAAGGGACTATAAGGGCAATTATATAGCGAAAAATATTTAAAAAATGAGGCCTTTAATTGGGAGATTAAAAGTGATTTTATGTAGTCCCACATGGTTTCATGAAGAGGGTTGAATTCCTTGGGAGAGTTATAAAAACAAGTTTGTGGAGTTCATTTCATATGTTGGTTTTTATATTTGATGTTGTCATTTTTTGGAGGAGATTATTTTTTTAAACCCATTGCAGTATCTAGGTATTGTTCATTTTAATCATACATTGTAATTTGGGGTATTGGGTATTGTTCGTTTTGACCATACATTGTAATTTTGGGTATTGTTCATTTTGACCATACATTGTAATCTTGGGTATTGTTCATTTTGATCATTGTATGTGGGAGATGTGTAGGCATTAGATAGAAAATTAATAATTAATAATTAAAATAAAATTGGGATAACTCATGGTTTTGCCCATGTTATTCTTCTTTTATGGTATTCTTCTCTTATGGTCAAATTACATAAAAAAATGTAAATTTAAACAATAATGATAATTTAATTAAAATAAAATTGTGATAAAATAGTAAATATATCGATGGAGATTTTTGGGCTCCAGGTTTTCACAAACTCATAGTATTTTTCTCTAATGTAGCCTATTTAAAGGTATTATTCACTAATGTGAGACATTCATATGAGACATTTATTGCAATAAAAGTTTTTAGCTAAATCAAAGTAAATCGTAATTTCCACCACAAATATCATAATCCTAATCAATTTTCATATATGATTTGGAAAATAAAACCACCTAGACTTCTAAGTAAAACTTGGAAAAAACAATCTTTCTCACCATGTTTCAATAGCCTTCAAATATTAGATTTCTCTAAGTCGTTTTGTATGTTATGCATTTTATTTTATATGTTTGAAATTTCCTCTCGTGTATGAAGAGAAACGTGAACATGAACAAAATAAAATACAATGCATGCAATCCTATATTTTGTTTATATTTTTTTTTTTTTCCACTTTAAAATTTATTGGAGTTGCTTAGTTTACATTGTGTCAATGGTTGGTTTTAACTTCTACATGAAAATTCAGTGAAATATGTCTCTCAAATATTCATAACAACTTAGTTTAGATACAATTATTATTAAGTTTTATTTAAGAAATTAAATAATAACATTAAAAATAAAATTAAAACAAAGATAATAAATATCCTCTAATCCTGCAAAAACATAAATATATATTTTTATTAAATTTTATGATATAATAAAACGTATTATATATTCTTATTAGATTTTATGATATAATAAAACTTATTAAATTTTACGGTGTAATAACAAAGCTTTAACAACATAGAATACATTAAAAATCATTTAACAAAACATTTATTTTATATATATACATATATAAATAATTAAAATATATATTTTCAATTTTATAAATTCATATAAAATTTCATTATTATTTAAAAAATAATTTAATAAATCAATCATTAATATAAAATTTCATTATTATTTAAAAAATAATTTAATAAATCAATCAATATTCACATTTGTTATCGAGTAATTTCCAAATGTATAATGCCTTTTAATCTCCCTTCTTTGAAATTATAACCCAATTTTGATAAAATTTATCCCTCTACGCGGGAAGCCAATGGCTAAACCAGATCTGAATATTTATCTTATTTCAATTTTTAATTAATTTATTTTTTAATTTATATAAATTTGCACACCATTTTTATAAATATATTCAATTAAACCAATAAAAATAAATTTTTAATTTATATAAATTTGTAAATTAGTCTTTGTAAATAGATTCTAAATATCAAAACTCTGGACCATAGGCTAACAATTATGTTTTTTTGCCTTGAAAGTTATGGAATTTCTACTATATTTTGAAAAAAATTGGCAAAGATTTTTGTAAATCTAAATAAAAGCTGTCAAAATTCATAATTTTAAGTGCTTTAGATGTTTTCGATGGTGCTAAATCCATTTCCATTATCAAAAACATGATTCAAACACTGGCTCTAAAATATCGCTCTAAAAGATTTTTTGAAATTTTTTACTCAGATTCCAACCACTTTTAATCGTCAAACCAATACCAATTCCTGTACTGCCTCCTTCAACTACTCCAAACTCTACCAACCAGACTTAGTAATATATTCAATTAAAAAATATCTAAATAGGCCCTATATAAACTAAATAAATTTGATGGTGTCAGTCTTTGAAATTATAACCAAATCTTGATCAAATTTATCCCTGTACGCTGGAAGCGGAAGGCTAAACCAGATCTGTTACATACGCCTCCATAAATGCCTCAATTCATTTCAACACTGACGGAATTAAAAATACATGTACTATTTGTCATTTGCGAATTCTTCCAAATCATTTTCCAGGGCGTTGTTCAGCCATTTATAGGCCTCATCCATCAACGAAGGGCTCAATCTCACCATCAGAACGCAGAATTCATGTTCATTCAGAGCCCTGTCGCCGTCCAAATCCCCCTCCTGCATCATCGCCCGCAGCTCTGAATCTGTCAGGGAATCCAACCCTAACATACCCGAATTCTTCTTCAAGCTCTCCAAGGTTATCAGTCCCAGCCGGGGATCTGCCAGAAGACGGAAACCATTACACAGCTCCGCCATGAATTCGCGCTCCCCCAATTTCTGCTTCATAATTGGCAGGAAATCCTCGAATTCTGCCATTATTTTCAAGGCCGAAACCCTAACTGAAACCTCAATTGCGTCTTTAATGCAGGCGAAGGGGCTTAAAGCTTGAACTGTGTCGTGAAATGGGAAGGGTTTGTGGTATTGATATAGCCTCCATAGTCGGCGCGCGACGAAACAGGGCACCGTGACGCGGCCATGAATTGTAGGCCGCAAGAAATAGTGAGGAAATTGCATGTGCGCTGTCCAGAGGATTCAGAGCTGTTAAGGAGCCATCACAGCCTTAAAGAAAAAGTCGGCGTCCAGGGGACTGGAGATGGATTTCCATTGAAATTACAAAGGAGGGACTTTCGATGAAGGCGGGGCTGTTTCTTGGATCCGCGTCCCGTGAGAGAGACGATCAGGAGATCGAGTCGCATGAAGGTAAAAAGGGATTTATAATGACAAAAATGATTAGCATGGAAAACGTGTTGTACAAAGAATTGGCAAGAAGTTAGGGGGAGATTAGAAAAGGATTGTTTTTGGAAATATTTGGAAATGAGTGAACATTTTATTTCTGTTTATGGAATATTTTAAAATTTGTAATGAAAATAGTATGGGTGAAATATTTGATTTTGCTCATGTTTATTAATTTTTAGAATATTTTATAATCTACATTCATCAATATGTTGTACAAAGAATTGAAAAGAAGTTAGGGGAGATTAGAACATGATTGTTTTTGGAAATATTTTGGAAATGGGTGAACATTTTATTTATGTTTATGGAAAATTTTAAAAATAAAAGAATTGAAAAGAAGTTAGGGGAGATTAGAACATGATTGTTTTTGGAAATATTTTGGAAATGGGTGAACATTTTATTTATGTTTATGGAAAATTTTAAAATTTATAAAGAATAGGATGGGCGAAATATTTGACTTTGCTCATGTCTATCAAATTTTTAGATTATTTCACAATCTACAATCAATAAGTCTAATAATCTATAACTTATGACATCATCTTAACGACATCATATACATATATCATGTTTATATTCTTATTATTATTATAAAATTTTAAGGAATTTTTTTTTAATGATGAATCAAAATAAATGATATTTTACATTTAAGTAATAATGAGTTTAATAAATTATTATTTTTAATTATTTTATAATGAGTTTAATCATTTTTTAAATGTTATTATGATTTTTATATTAATATTATATAAAAAATAGCATAATCAAATATTAATATTAATAATGAGTTTAATAGATTAATATTTTTAATTGTTTTATAATGACTTTAATAATCTTTTTAAATGTTATTATGATTTTTATAGTAATATTATATAAAAAATAGCATAATCAAATATCAATATTATATACAGAAGAGCATAATCATATTTAGCTATAGTTTGGGAAAACTAAAAAGAAAACAAGTCCCCCAAAAACTCATAATCTAAAAATCAAATAAGTACTATCATTGTCTATTAATAAAAATATAATAGGTTAAACAATACTACTAACATATAACCTATATAAAAAAATAACATTTTAAAATTGAATAAAATGAGACATGGTGGATTTAACAATGTCAATTATTTCTAATTTTCTTCTTGTTGGCACGTGTTTGGTTGGAAGTACCTTTCAACCCTAGGGTGCCTTCAAGAGCTACCATGGTGTCATTATCACCACCCTTGAGGTTGGAAGATATGATGTCAATGTACATAGCTTCAAGTTTTAGTCTATTAAATTCAACTTTTGGAAAATTACTTATTGCTCAATACCTATTTCCTCCAGAACTTGGCCAATGAGTAGTTGATTGAGTCATTATAGTTCTATCAACATAAAAATCTTAGTGTCTATTAGGCTCCAACTTTGACATATTTTTTCCTCCACAACTTGGCCAATGAGTAGTTTCTTGAGTCATTACAGTGCTATCAACATAAAAATCTCAGTGTTTATTAGGCTCCAACTTTGATATAATTTTGCACTATAAGTGTACCTATGTTGTCTCTTTATTACTTCATATTTACTACTTTCTATCCACATCACTTCATTACTCATGATTTTGACATCCAATCATCCATAGAGTTGTAGAAGGTAAAATGTTTTCAATATCTACGAAATCACTAATTTTTATGAATATATAAATTAGATATGTCTTTATTGATAACATTACCATAATTTGTTTCTGTATCTATAGCTTGCATATTCGGTAATAGATAGTTCATTGGTATATGTGTGTTGCTCTAGGGAAAATTTGGTCACATGGATTTTAATCATAGGGTTTGCAAGATGGTGTGGCTCCTCCTAAATAAGCTCCAGATTGCACCAATAGTTAGGTGGACCAAGTCAACAATATGCCCAAAACGAGAGCTTCCCAAAATAGTTGAATCATGATTCCAACGAGGAGGATAATTTCATGTGTTCCACATCATGAAATTCTCAAATATAGCAATGAATATCATATTCTCCCTTTTATCTCTAATGGTTGGAGGCAAAGGCATTATCCTATGTAATTTCATTGAGATCCATGTGTTGAGAAAATCTCTTGGATCACTCCTTCTTATACATTAAACAGTGTAAATAAGAAGGCTTAATAAGACTAAGATGAGGAGGAGCAATAATGGAATCTATGATTGTTGATGTTGCAATTCTTTGGATTTTGTCTTGTTAATGATAATATAAAACTCTTGTTCTTATATATGGTGTTATCATTTATCTCCTAGTGCAATACCTTTCTTTAGTAATGTATGCCAAGTTACTAGGCATGGCTCCCTCTCTCTAGTATGCATTGCCTTTTTTTCATTAGTTAATAGATTTATTGTTTAATAGTTTCCTTATATTCATTGCTTGCATTTTTTGTATGATACTCAATTCGATAGTGTGCTACAAGTGTGTTCACTTATATTGATATATAATGAATTGAATATATAATTGTTACATAAACCCTCTAACTATAGGAATAGAGTGAAAGATTATGACCTATGGCTTTGATAATTGCAATTCTTGTAGATGTCAATTGAAGTGAAGAATTATTGTATTCCTTAGTTAGTTGGTTTACATTTCTTGATAGAGTAGGTTTTGATCCTACACATAATGTGTTTGCACCTCATAAGCCTAAGTCCTGGATTTATAATTTAATGTAACAAAATGCATATAAATTTCCCAACATTTTTTACATCCTTATCGAGGAGATGCTAAAGGGATTAGAAGATCAATAGTTTGGTCCATTGGTTCTTTCATTTATATATTTGTTTATGCATCGTGTTTTTTGTTGTTCCAACATTTATTACTTGGAGGAGGAGAAATAATAAGACAGAGGTAGTTGATTTTTGAGTAGCTTGGGAGGTACTCCAAGCCCTAGAGGGAAAAGCACCATAGGAGTCACTTGTGGGCTTGGAACCCAAGCATGGGATTTTTCATCCATTGATATTTGGGCCAAAACCATGAATAATTTGAGCATGAGAAAATTTGAGGTAGTAGAGCTTGGTGTGTCAATTCCAACGCTTCAAATATCACCCAAATTAGAGCTCTAGAAATGAAGTTATAAATTTTTAAAATTTTCATTAATGTTTGGACTGTCAAGTCATGTAGGCTTGAGAAGAATTCGTCCAAATTGACATGACCCTTCATTAATTCGTGGATCCCTTCTATTTTTGTATAAATAGGAGGCCAGTGGAGGTCATTTAGACCATCCATTGTGCAACAATCACACTTGAGAAAAAGCTCGTTGAAGGCCTAGATATCTCTGTGGAGTTGTAGCAACCAAAGGGACAAAAAAATGAAGGTTCTTAGGGCTGTTTGGAGTTTGATTTGGGTGACCGAGTGCAGGGAGAGAGGGTCGAGGTCCCTTGGAAGAAGGCCACAACCAAGGGGATTGTTTTAGGGTCTTGTTGGAGGGTGGACAATCCTCCTAAGAGGCTTCTGCAGGCTTAAGGACCTGTAGGGTGTCGTTGTTGTTTTGGGGAGACAAGTCTATGCATAAGGCTTGAAACTGCCCTAAAGGAGCAACATGGAGGGGTAGCCTCCTAATGAAGGGCAGTCGCAGCAAGAGGAAGCACTTTTGGGCCAGATTTTAGGACTATTAGGCACTGTGTTTGGGTGCCCTAGCCAGTCCAGAATTGCAGCATTCAAAGTACCCTAAAACGGTGAGCTAGTGCATGCATTTTGGAGTGCATATTGTGTGTGTTGGGTCATAGTTTTTTGACCAGATTTGGATGGGGTTTCATTGCAACTTGTGGGTGCCATTTGGAGGACTTTCCATGGAAGTGAAAAGTCCATCCTAGGAGAAGAATCTACAATGTAGTATTGGGCATAATTGGTCTTGTGGAGGGCAGTGCGTTGATACCCCAAAGTAGCACTAGAAAAATTATCTTGAAGTGACGAAGAGGCGCTGAAGGTTAAGTGAATATTGGTGCCAAAGTGCAGCACCTTGATGGACAAATGTGACTTCTAACCTGGCAGTTTGGAGCTCAGGAATTGGCCAATCTAGAGAGCATAATTGATGAGCTTGTGTACATGCTACAGAAGTTACTCGCAGTAGTGTTAGGTGGTATCCATCCTAGAGTCTCGATGTGTTGTCCTTTGAAGTAATAAGGGGAGTAGTACGGAAGCAAAGGACTAGTACGACAAGATATGACATCGAATCTATGCAACATGTTTTTCATTGTGTCTTGTATACCATAGGTTGTTGTATTATTCAGAATTAGTTTAATATAACGAAGATTGGGTTGTACATTATTGTACAATATTTATTAAAAATTGTGTATACTTTTGTACATGTGATTTACTGCTTTATATTTTCTGTTGTGCAAAGTATTTTTGGTTGAGATTCTTGGTTTGGTAGCGTCAGTGATTTTAAGATTCTAACCTAGACCCAAGATCATGGAAATTCAACATGGTACCAAAGTGTGTCTGAGCTACTTTGGAAGTCGATGAATCAGAGTTGTGCACAACGAAGTGCAACTTAAGAGGGATTTGGTCACATTGTAGGTGAAAATGTCGAAGTTGTAGGCTGGTATCTGGTATGAGGACAAGTTGGAGGGGTTGTCCAACTATAGTCCATCGAAGGAAAGGATCAAGTTGGTCTTGCAGGTCAACAAGATCTGGGAGTTCATCGAGAAATCTATCAGGAAGCCAACTAACCTGAAGGAGATGGAAGTGTACAAGGATTTGGATATGAGGGCGAGATTGATCATCCTAGATGGTGTGAAGGATGCCTTAATAGCTCATTTTTCTGGGAAGAACAACGCACATGAGATGTGGATGGCTCTTCATAATTTGTTCCAGAATAAGAACGAGGACTGGGTATTGGTATTGGAGGATAAGTTGAAGTCCACAGAGATGATAAAGGGTGAAGGTGTGACTTCGTATCTGACGAGATTGTCTTAGGTCAAAGATGAGCTTGTTGCCATCAGTGTGACTATTTTAGATGGAGATATGGTGAGGATTCCTTTGAAAGGATTCACCAATGAATGGAAGCCCTTCATCAAAGGGATTGTTGCTAGAGAAAAGTTGTCGAACTGGAATAGGCTATGGGACGACTTCATTCAGGAATAGTTGCAAGACGAGGATCTTCATCCAAAGAAGAAGACTTTTGATGACGATGTGGCACTTGCAACGCGAATGAAGAGTAAGCAGAAGGACTTGAGTAAGGTCAAGTGTTTCAATTGTGGTGAGATGGGTCATTTTTCATCGAGATGTCCGATGAAGAAGAAGGGAGATGACGAGAAGAAGAAAGGAAAGTAGGTCGCTAGTGTTGCCACTTATAATGAGATATATGATCTCACTAGGAGATTGGAGGAGGAAGATTATGCTACGATCTCTCATTTCTCATAGAGTATTGTCAATGAGGATGGATGGTATGTGGACAGTGGTGCAATGAAACATATGACAAGGTCACGGAAGGTTTTTGAGACTCTAGTTGAATGGTACTCAAAGTTACACATGGTGTTGGGTGACAAGAGTCAGAAGGAGATCCGAGGATTGAGTGTTGTGCCATTCAGGATGGAGATAGGATGAGTGATGCAAGTTTAGGATGTACTGTTCGTACCGAGACTCAGATATAGCATGATTTCCGTCTTGATGATCGAGAGGAAGGCATTTGAGGTCTTGTTCCAGGATGGGAAGGCAAGAATCAGACCTAGAGGATCTAGCTCCATTGGGATTGTACTTGGAGTTAGAGAGCATGGTCTCTATAGGTTTACAGGCAAGCTTATGGATCATAGAAAGAAGAAGCACGAGAAGCAGGTGCAGGTGCATGCTTCAGAGGGGCAGGTATAGGTTCTTGAGAATAAGGTCCAGATTCCAAAGATTCAAATGTGAGTAAGCATGGGAGTTGGAAAAGAAGACATGAATGAGGCTAATTTCTCAATTCTTGCTATCAATTTCCAACTTTGAGGTGCTTTAGAGGGATTGGTGCCACATTGGATTTTCCTAAAGATGGAAATTATCAGCTAAGAGTTGCCTTCAATGATGAGCTTGTGGTACATGTTATGAATTTCAATCGAGAGTCCCTATTGGGCCCATAGCTCTACGGAATTGTTAGAGGTATGGCTAATTGCACCTGTTTATATGTGGAGAATTTGCCCTGAAGACTCCTCCATAGCTGGCTTGACCATGGTTTCCCTTTGAGGCCCCGTCAAAGTTTAGTTTTATGAAATCCTGGGGAGGCAGGGACTATATCGTTGGGAGGGGGGTGAAGGGAGTGTTGCTGCTGCCAACAGGTGGGGAGGTGTTTGGAAGGAAACCCAAAGTTGCAAGAATTGGTTTTTCCTAATTGCTGCACTGCAAGTTCTGTGTGGACCAAGGGATGATGCAAATAGTTTCTTTTAGCTTGTTGAGGATGGCTTGCCATAAAATATTAGGTGGGGAGGTTGCATCCTTGAATAGTCGCTTATTGCGCTCCTTCCATACTTCCCATAGGAGGAAGCTATGTATGATCTCCTAAGATCTGTTGATGATTGTATTTTGAAAGGGGGTAGTTCTCTAGTTTTTAAGAGAAGAAGTGACATTGGCTATGACTATGCTCGTTCGGCGAAATACTATCAAGGAAATTTTGAAGGAAAAAGCACAACTATCAAGGATATGAGTAGAGTCCTCAGGGTTGGAATAGCAAAGGTGACAAATAGAGGGACCTTGAAACCCCCGCTTTTGTAGTTTGTCCTAGGTCAAGGTTTTTTTTATGTAAGAGGAGCCATAGAAAGAATGTAACCTTTGACCAGTGCTTGAGTTTCCATAGTTTGGAATAGATGTTGCGATCTTCAATGCATTGGCTTCAGGTGGTAAGACTACATGCTTCATGAAGAGTGAAGTTGCCCAAGAGGTGGCACCCCATCTTAGAATATCTTTTCCCTCCTGATTTTCATTTTTTCTTTTGGCCAGTTCATTGGAGAAGTGAGTTACTTCTTTCTAGGAAAAGGAGTTAAGCCATTGAGAGCAATTGTGCCATTCTCGCCAAGGAGAGTCAGAGTGGTGTAAATCCCAATAATGAGCAACCTGGATGTAACCTTGCAAGATGAGGTTATCTTTTATCTGTTGAAGGTGCTCATTGGCAGAGAGGTGTGGCCACTGATTATAGGATTCCTCCTAGAAAAACACAATGTTTCCATTATGAATTTCCCAAAAACTTTGATCTTGCGCTAGTTATTTACTACGCCAGGCAACATTCTAAATATGAGATCCTATAATGTCTCTGTCCATTTGAATGAGTTGCAATGCAAGAGTGGTAGGAGCATATTTTTTCTTCCACATTTGACTCCACTAGGGATTTGGGAATTTGAGCCATCTCCACCAAGTTTTAGCATTCAAATTTTAGCTTAAGATACTGGGGTCCTAAAGTTCGAGGCCAACTTTTGGTTTTGGCTAACAGAGTTTGTCCCAGGAAACGAGAGCCCATTTCCATTCCCTTTTGGCACCACCCCAAAGAAAGGTGTGTTGAATATTTTTGAGCTTATTAATGATTTTTTTGGAGTTGTCGTGGTTGAAAGAAGGTAAGTTGGGATGGATTAAAGAACAAATTTAAGCAAAGTAAGGAAACTAGGAATGTTGAGAGCTAAGAAGGTCCAACTAGATAGATTTGATTCAAATTTTAGAAGGAGATCTTCCCAAACCTTTTGCTTGAGGGTGTTAGTTGTTAAAAGGCCCCTAGGTATTTGGACAAAAGGGAGCTCAATTGAATACCAACGAGATAGGCAATATGGGATTGGACCGCAAGAGGGGCATTGAAGAAGAAAAGTTGAGATTTGGATAAGTTTATGGACATTCCCGAAGCTTCAGAGAAGGATTGCAAAATGTTCATGAAAGTGGTGGATTCTTTGATTGAGGGAGTTCCCACAAGAAGTGTGTCGTTAATGAACTGTTGATGTGTAGAACATTACAAAGGTTTACCTAAGGGAAAACTTTGAAGTTGTCCTTGAGATAGAGCATGCTTAATACTTCGTCCTAGGCCTTTCGCCATGAGAAGAAAGATATAGGGGGAGATGGGGTCAATTTGTATGACACCATGCGTGGGCGCGAAGGTGGGGTAAGGAGATCAATTGATGAGAATAGAGAAGAAAGCTTTAGAGAGGATAGCCATTATCCAATGAATCCATTTTTCGTGAAATCCAAAAGCTAACATGAACAATGAATTGCCACCTGAGGTTATTGAAGGATTTGGACATATCCAATTTAATGAGCTGCATGGGTGCTTGAGAGAGTAAAGAAAATGAATGTGTTCATGGGAAAGGATAATGCTATCCAGAATTTGGAGGCCTTCCAAATAATTGGTTGGTTAAGGGTCAATTAACAGATACAATGCATGCACACGGGAATACGCTGCCTTCCAAATAATTTAAAGACTACGCTGGTCAGTTTGTGAGATTATAACCAAATTTGATAAAATTTATAAACCAAATTTAAAGAATACGCTTCTCAGTTTGTGAGGTTATAACCAAATTTGATAAAATTTGTCCCTGTAAGCTGGAAGCCAATGGCTAAACCAGATCTGTAACAGACACCTCAATAAATACCCGAATTCATTTTCAACAGAACACGGAATTAAAAGTACATGTATTATTTTTGGAAATAAGTCAAATAGCGTTGTACAAAGATTTGGAAAGAAGTTAGGGGAATATCAGACAAGGAAGAAAAGGATTTTTTTTTTGGAAATAAGTCAAATAATTCACTTTAATTAGGTGTACAGAATATTTTAAATCTGTAATGAAAATAAGATGGCTAAAATATTTGACTTGCTTCATATCAACATTTTTAGAATATTTCACAATCTACCATCAAAGTCCAAATAGTCTCGTATGACATCATAATAATAACATCATATAAATTTTAAAGAATTTTTTATGCTCAATCAAAATAAAGGATATTTTACATTTAAGTAATAATGAGTTTAATAGATTATTATTTTATAATCAGTGTAATTTTTTTTTTAAATGTTATTATAATCTTTATATTAATATTATACTAAGAATAGTATAGTCATATTTATAGCTATAGTTTAGGAAAGTTAAAATGAAAACAAGCAAAAAAAAATCATAATTTAAAAATCAAATAATTATTATCACTATGTAATACTAAGAATGTAATAGGCTAAGTAATGCTAATGACATATTACAAAATAATACATAATTTATATAATAATAAAAAATAACATTTTAAAATTGAACAAAACAAGACCTGGTGGATTTAATCTCATTTATAGATGGATAATTATGTCAATCTTTGCTATTTTTTTTCTATTGGAAAGTATTTGGACGGAAGAAGTACCCCTTAACACTAGGTTGCCTTCAAGAGTTGTCATGGTGTCATTGTCATTGCCCTTGGGGTGGGAAGTTACGATGTCAATGTACACAACTTCAAGTTTTTAGTCTATCAAATTCAACTTGTAGAAATCACTTATTGCTCAAGACATATTTCCTCCACAACTTGGCCACTGAGTAGTTTATTGAGCCATTGCAGTGCTGTCAACCTAAAAATATTAGTGCCTATTAGGCTCCAAATTTGATATATTTTTGCACTATTAATGCACCTCTTTTGCCTCTTTATTCCTTGACATTTACGACTTACTATCCCTATCACTACATTACTCATGATTTTGACATCCAATCATCCAAAGAGTTGTATAAGGTAAAATGTTGTTAGTAGCTATGAAATTCCCAATTTTTATGAATATATAAATGGGATTTGTAGAAGGTAAAATGTTGTTAGTATCTATGAAATTCCCAATTTTTATGAATATATAAATGGGATATGTTTTTCTTGATAACATTACAAAAATTCATTTTTGTAACTATAGCATGTAGATTTGGTAATAGATCGTTTGTTGGCATATGTGTGTTTCTCTAGAATAAATTTGGCCAAATAGCTTTTAATCACAGGGTTTGCGAGATGGTGTGGCTCCTCTTGAATCAACTCTAGATTGTACCAAGATAGCACAAACCATTAGTCAAATCCCAAGTGAACAATATGCCCCAAACGAGAGCTTCCCACAATGGTTGAACAATGATTCTAGTGATGATGAGAATTTCAATTATTCTACATCTTGAATTCTCAACTATATCAATGAAGATCTTATTATTCCTTTTATGTCCATTGATTTGAGGTGAGGTAGTGGCATTATCCTCCGTAATTTCGTTGAGATCCACGTAAAGGGAGATTGAGTAAGTCTCTTGGATCACTACTTCTTATACATTACAATTGATATAAATAAGAAGGCTTAGCAAGACTGAGAGGAGGGAGAGCAATAGAAGAACTGATGAACGTTGATATTATAATTATTTGAACTTTGATATGTTGATGAGTCTTTGATCAATTAAGTTGATTGAAGAATAAGTTCAAGAAGGAGGCGATTGACAGAACCAGTAGCCATGGTGGTTTGACCTTTGATATGTTGATGATAATATAAAACTGTTGTTCTTATGATGGTGTTGTCATTTATCTCTTGTATGTGTTGCCTTGTTTTCATTAATTAATAGATTTATTGTTCAATAGTTTCCTTAGATTCACTACCTGAAACTTTTGTTTGATACTTGGTTTAGTAGTGTGTTATAGGGGTGTCCACTTATATTGATATCTAATGAATTTCGCATATAATTTTTGCATAAACCCTTTGAACATAGGGACAAAGTGAAAGATTATGACCTACAACTTTGATAATTGTAATTCCTATAGATGTAAATTCAAATGAAGATCTCTTGTATTACCCAGTTAGTTGGTTTGCATTTCTTGATAGAGTAGGATTTAGTCCTACACATAATGTGTTTGCATCTCATCAGCCTAAGCCTTGAATTGACAATTTAATGTAATAAAATTTATGCATATAAATTGCCAAACATTTTTGGCATCGTTACCGAAGAGATGCTAAATGGATTAGAACGTCAATGGTTTGATTCTTTTTTCGTTTTATTTTTATCTTTTTGTTTCTACATCATGATTTTTTGTAGAACCAACATTTACAACTTGGAGGAGGAGAAACAATAAGATGAAAGGCAAGAAGATGCACATTCGCTCTAGTAAGTTTCTCCAAGACCTCTTGTTGCAACAATGTATTTCGTTGATTTAAGTGTGTTTTCTTTTAATTTGCTAAAAACATGAGTAATTGATTCATGGAAAGGAGAACATAACTTATGTCAAAGTAAACTTGGTCACAACAAGGTCTTCATAACATAAGGGATCCAAGTATATGGTCATAGCCAAGATTTATTAAGTTTTCTTTGAATGTGGTCTATTTTATTTTTGCAAGTTAATTGCATTCATCTATTAAAAGTAGAATTCTTAAAGGACAGGTAAAGAAGTTCCACTTGTATTAATACATTTGTAAGCAAAAGAACTCTAGACCAACAAGAAAATTTGAAGATTAACAAGACTTTTTTGAGTAAAAGAGAGTAAGTTACCACAAGAATTTTTGACATCCTAGTCCAAGTTCAGAATTGTAACTAGGGAAGAGTCTACATCTCAAGAAGCAATAGAGGATCAAAGGATTCATGAGCAACTTCCACAAGAAGAAGAGAAATTAGTTGTTCTCATTCATTTTTGCAAGCATGCAAGAGAGATCAAATGACCATGGACAACATTTAATGGAGAACAGACATTAAAGCCAGACATTAAGAAGATTGCTTTCAGATGTATGAATTATCTATGAATTGCTCTCAAAGTTGTATGGATTATGTATGATATTCTTTGATGAGATATTGATTTTTAGTAAGACTTGGGAGGAGCATATGCAACATCTTGAGGAGGTATTGAGCATCTTAGAGAGTGAGTCTCTATATGCTAAGGAATTTAAATGTGACTTCAGGATGACATAGTTTCTTTATCTCGATCATATCATAAGTATAGAGGGAGTAAGAGTAGATCCCGAGAATATCGAGGTTATTCTAGAATGGCCTACACCTACAAATATCGCCTAGCTTAAGGGATTCTTCGGTCTTTGTGTTTTCTACATGTGATTTGTTAAGGGCTTTTCAAATTTGTAGCATCAGTCACAAATTTGACTAAGAAGGGGGCTTTTGAGTGGCTTGATTCAACATAAAATTGTTTTGAGCACTTCAAGCAAGTGATGTCCACATGCCTTATGTTGGCAATAACATATTTCTCCAAACCTTTTGAGTTGGAGTGTGATGCTACGGGAGATGGATAGGAGTTGTTCTTATGCAAGATAAGCACCCCATTACTTTTGAGAGTAGAAAATTAAGAGGTGTGGAGAGGAGTTATTCAGTTTAGGATAGAGAGATGTTGGGAATTATGCATGCTTTAGCTAAATTCAAACCATACCTAGTTGGGGGTAATTTTATCATCAAAATAGATCATAACAACTTCAAATATTTCATGAACCAAAAGGATCTAAATGATAGGCAAGAGAAGTGGGTTGGTCATAGGTTGCAGGCATATGATTTTGACATTGTATATGTCAAGGGGAAGAATAATGTAGTTGTTGATGCACTTTTCAGGAGGCCTCACATATGTTCATGGTGGGGATTTCTATTGATTGGAGGGAGTTAATTATAGTAGAGTATGCCAAAGATTCATGGGCAACAGGAGTTATGGAAGGCACAATTCATGATGGCAGATATATAGTGGTAAATGAGTTGATCATGTATAAGGGTAGAATTTATTTGGTGCCTTCTTCACAGCTTAAGGTAAATATATTGAGGACATTTCATGATGCACCTATGGCTGGTCACTTGGGTTTCTTTAAATATACATGCAAAACAAGGAGAGATTGGCATGGAAATGACTTAAGAATGAAGTCCTTAAGTATGTTACAGAGTGTCTTGCTTTCCAGCAAAACAAGAATGAGCATACTTATCCAACTAATATGCTTTAGTCCCTACCCATTCCTAATAAAAAATGGGAATTTATCTTTATGGATTTCATCACAAAACTACCCAAGGTACAAGGTAAAGATTGCATCTATGTGGCGGTTGACATGTTGATTAAGCTTTCACCCTTCTTTTTCATTTCAATGACTTATACAACAACACAGGTAGCCAAATTGTTTTTCACTGATATTTTCAAGTTGAACGAGATGCCCAAAAATATTGTTAGTGATAGGGAAAAGACGTTTTTGAGTATGTTTGGGTAGGATCTCTTATATTGAGTGGAATTGGGCTCACTCTTAGCACTAGCTACCACCCACAAACAAATGGCCAAATAGAAACAGTGAAAAAATGGATGGAGGGGTATCTCAGGAACTATGTTTCTAGACAATAGAGAGCTTGGTTCAAATGGACATACCTTAGTTGATTAACATTGGATAGAGCACACTTTTGAGATTGGGGACATAATTTATTTGAGATCACATCCATATAGGCAGTCCACTCTCAAGAAGAGTGGAGCAAAGAAACTCAAGTCTGAGTTGTATGGACCATTTATATTATCTCATAGGGTTGGAGAGGTTTCCTATGAACTTTAGCTACTAGCTAGCAATAAGGTTCATAATGTATTTCATGTATCTAAACTAAAAAAACACTTGGTCATAACATGGTTCCCTCATTTGAGTTGCCATTGTTGGATGAGGAAGGGAAGTTGATGTTGATTCTAGAGGCCGTCGTTGATATTACAGAGATGACTCTTCACGAGAGGGCCATCAAATAGTTTCTTATCAAATGGAAGAACTTGCCAGAAGAGGATACCACATAGGAAAACAAACAAATATTGTAGCATCCAGAGCTGAGATTGCTTGCGGACAAGCAATTTTGGAAAGGTCGAACTGTAATACACTTATTATCTAGTGGAGTCGGTAAACATCTAGCCTATCAATTAGCTCCCATAGGCTATTGGGTTAGGGTTATGGAACCTTGGAGGTAATTAATCCAGTAGTTTGGCAGTGTTTTATGGCCAGTTAAGATCTCGGTTGGGATTGTGAGCAGGATGCCTTTTTCTAGAATGATTTCGAAATAGTTTTACAATACTTACTATTTTTAGTAAGTTAAATTCGAGCACCAACTAGGTCACTGGGCATGGTTACTATTTTAATATTGTCGATGGGTTCAATTTTGATGACTATCTCATCATTTTATATAGTTCAATGGTTTTAAATGAAATAATGATAAGTCATTAATTAATAAATTTAAATCAAAGATTTAACTTTGTTGTTATTTTAATATTTTTAATGAAGGGACTATAAGGGCAATTATAAAATGAAATATATTTTATTAAAAAAAAAAAGAACGAGACCTTTAATTGGGAGATTAAAATTGATTTTATGTAGTACCACATGGTTTGATGAAGAGAGTCAAACTTCGTGGGAGAGTTATAAAAGCAAATTTGTGGAGTTCATTTCATATGTTGGTTTTTATATTTGATGTTGTCAATTTTTTTTGGAGGAGATTACTTCTTTAAGCCCATTGGAGTACTTAGGTATTGTTTATTTTAATCACACATTGTAATCCTAGGTATTGTTCATTTTGACCATACATAATTTTGATCATTGTGCAAAGAGGGGCTCTACAACCCATTATGGGGGAGATGATGTTAGCTTGTAGGAGCTAAATATATGAATATTTTTAAATGTCGGGGTCATAAATATACATATGTTATGTTATGTAAACATTTTGACTTGGTCAAATTACATTAAAAAAATAAAATTAATAATTAAAAAAAATGAGATAACCCATGGTATTCTTCTCTAATGGTTCAATTACATAAAAAAGGTAAATTTTAAATAAATAAATAAAATGAAATTGCGATAAAATAGTAAATATACAGATGAATTTTTGGGCTCCCATTTTCACAACCCACAGTTTTTCTCGTGGTATTCTTCTCTAATGTAGCGTATTTAAAAGTATTATTTGCTAATGTGAGACATTCATTGCAATAAAAGCTTTTAGCTAAATAAAGTAAATCCTAATTTCCACCACAAATATCATAATCCTGATCAATTTTCCCAATTTCTGCGCTATAATTGGCAGGAAGTCCTCGAATTCTGCCATTATTTTCAATGTAGAAACCCTAATTGAAACCTCAATTTGGTCTTTAATGCAGGCGAAGGGGATTAAAGCTTGAACTGTGTTGTGAATTTGGGAGGGTTTGTGGTATTGATATAGCCTCCATACTCGGCACGCGAAGAAACAGGGCACCGTGACACAGCCACGAATTGTGCGTCGCAAGAAATAAGAAATAGTGAGGAAATTGCATGTGCACTGTCCAGAGGATTCAGAGCTGTGAAGGAGCCATCACGGCCTTAAAGAAAAAGTGTGCGCCTAGGGAACTCGAGATTGTCTTCCATTGAAATTACGAAGGTGGAACTTTCGGTGAAGGCGGGCGTTGTTTGTTGGATCCGCGACCCGTGGGACAGACGATTGGAGATCGAGTCGCATAAAGGCAGAGATGGATTTATGATGACAAAAATGATGAGCTTGGAAAACGTGTTGTACAAAGAATGGGAAAGAAGTTAGGAAGAGATTTGACAGGGAGGAAAAGGATTGTTTCTGGAATTGGAAAGGAGTGAAGTTAAATAATTCACTTTAAATTTGTAATGAAAAATTTAAGGTTCATTCTTATCAAAATTTTAAAATATTTCATAATCTATAATCAAATATTTTAAATAATCTATAACATTATTTTTATGAGATATCATATTTATATTTTTATTATTAAAAGAAAAAATTATGATGAATCAAAATAAATGATATTTTACATTTAAATAATAATGAGTTTAATAAATTATTATTTTAATTATTTTATAATAAATTTAATCATTTTTAAATTTACCATATTCTTTATATTAATATTATATAAAGAATAGCATAATCATATATTAATATTATATAAAGAAGAGCATAATCATATTTAGCTATAATTTGGGAAACTAAAAAGAAAACAAGTCGCAAATAAAATAAAATAAGTACTATCATTGTGTAATAATAAAAATATAATTGGTTAAGTGAGGTTAATAACATATTATTAAATAACATATAATCTATATAAACAAATAATAATTTTAAATTAAACAAAATTAGGCATAATGGATTTAATTTCACTGGCCATATAGATGGATAATTATGTCAACTATTCTCAATTTTCTTTTGTTGGCAAGTGTTTGGTTGGAAGTAGCTTTCAACCCTAGGGTGCCTTTAGGAGCTACCATGGTGTCATTATCACCACTCTTGAGGTTGGAAGCTATGATGTCAATATACATAGCTTCAAGTTTTTAGTTTATTAAATTCAACTTTTGGAAAAGGCTTATGGCTCAAGACCTATTTCCTCCACAACTTGGCCAATAGTTTATCGAGTCATTATAGTTCTATCAACATAAAAATATTAGTGTCTATTAGGCTCCAACTTTGACATATTTTGCACTATAACTGCACCTTTGTTGCCTTTTTATTACTTCATATTACTACTTTCTATCCCTATCACTACATTACTCATGATTTTGACATCTAATCAGCCATAGAGTTGTAGAAGGTGAAATGTTTTCAATATCTACGAAATCACTAATTTTTATGAATATATAAATTAGATATGTTTTTATTGATAAATTTACCAGAATTTGTTTCTATAACTATAACATGCACCCAATAAATGTTGAGCAATCTCTCACATACTTTTTTTCGCTCCGAGCTGCCGCGCTGCAACCCTAGCCGCGCCTTCTGAGCGACCTGCAAGCGCTCTCCCTCATGGAGCCTGGAGGTGGCCCTGCGGCCCCTCCCCCCTTCCCTCCGGAGATCGAAGCCTTTAAGGCTCTCGTAACTGCAACAGGAAAACGCCAGGTCACAGGCCCGCAGCAAAAATTCGTCAAAAAACTGGACAGTATACCCAAGGTTGCCTTACCAGAGGAGGAAATCTGTAGATCTGCGCTGAATTTAGCAGAAAAAGGTCTGATCGGCCAGTTCACCGGTTTGTGGCCATCCCCGAGAGCAGTCGAAGAATGGGTCAAAAGGAATTGGTTACCCTTGGTAAATGAAGGAATCAAAGTCTACTTTGTAGGCAAAGGGTATTTCGTTTTCTTGTTCGACAGTACAGAGGACAGAGGCCTGATTTTCAGAAACGGGCCATACTTCATGGGGCCTCAAGGACTCTACTTGAACAAATGGTCTACTGATTTCGATCCAGCGCAAGATGTGCCCAAGGCGGTCCCTGTTTGGGTGCGCCTCCCGCATCTTCCCCTGCATTGCTGGAATCAAAGCTCACTTCAATCCATAGGAAACGCACTTGGAAAATACATAGACCAGGCCCCAAGGAAGGATCAATACTCTTGTGCCCGGATCTGCGTGGAGGTCGATCTGGAAACAGGATTACCCGAAGCGATCCAGCTATCGGTGGCAAATTGGACACACATTCAAGAGCTTGACTACGAACAGCTGCCTTTCAAGTGTCGATTCTGCCATGAGTACGGGCACTTTGCAAGATACTGCAAAAAAAGAAACGAGGAGGCAACAGAGAAGGATAAAGAAGATCAATGGAAACAGGCAAAGAAGACAACATTCAGCAGACAGAGTAACAAAAACAAGGCTAAAGGGACAGAGAACAAAGTAGATAATGGAAGCACAAGTAACCAAAACGCTGGAAGCAGTGAAACAAAAGGCAATGAGGGGGATAAAAACCCCTTTGAAATCCTCACGCCTCCTTCAGATCCTCCGGAAGCAGGGGAAGAAGAACCACCACAGCAGGAGAATATTGAAACCATAGAACCAGGTAATAACCCAATCCACACCCCAAGCAATATTTCTTCCCCTTCATACGCAGAAATAATAAAAAAAAAGAAGAAAACCATAGAGAATATGGGATCATCAGATGATGAAACATTTGAAAGGACAACAAAAAGGGCTGGACGAAGATCAAACAAGGAAACCAGAGAAGAGGAGTCAGAAAGACAAAAAACCCTCGGCAGTCAAGCTACCATCGAAATGACACTAGGGAGGAATATCAGGCCTAGGGCCTCCAAAGGAGGAGGGCCTACCCCTTTAAGTGGTAAATGATGCAGTTGATCTCTTGGAACTGTAGGGGTCTGGGTAATCCCAACAAGGCAGATGCTATCAAAGACTTATTGAAGATGGAGTCCGCGGACATCCTTATGCTCCAAGAGACCAAAGTAGAAGGGGAAACCCTTCTAAACACCAGCATGTTGAAGTGGAAATTTGATTCAGGAAAGGCTGTTAGTGCAAGGGGATCGGCCGGTGGAATAGGCACGTTTTGGTCAAAAAGCTCTTTCACTTTGGAACGATCCACAGAGACCCAACATTGGATCCACACAGATCTGCGACATACGGTAAGCAATCTCTCCTTGGCTCTTTTTAATTTGTATGTCCCTGTCCACTATGAAGAAAAGAGAGAGTGTTGGAGGACACTAATGGCCTATATAGAACAGATTAACCCTACGAACATAGTCATTGGAGGAGATCTGAATATCATACTAGACCCCAAAGAAAAAAGAGGAGGAACATACTCTAGAGACCCCTTCGTCAACACTGTGGGAAATCTGATTACGCAGTGGGATCTAGTTGACTTCAAACCTATAAGAGGTAAATATACCTGGTCCAACAACAGATCAGGAGAAAATCAAATCTCTGCTAGGCTGGACAGGTTTCTCATCAGTAGCACATTAATGCTGGACAATAGAATGGTTTTCTCCAAGATCCTCCCCAAGCTTACATCGGATCACAAGCCAGTTCTACTCTGTATTAAAAAAGAAGAAGATCTCGGCCCTCTCCCTTTTCGCTTCAGCCCTCTCTGGGCAGGCAAAGACGGATTCTATGAAACTGTTCAAACGGCCTGGAGGATAGATGTTAACGGATCCCCAAGTTATGTGTGGGAACAAAAAATAAAAAACACCAAAAAAGCTCTGAAAGACTGGATTAAAAAATCTCTGCAAACTCCAACTAGCCAAAGGAAAGAAGCAGTTCTTCAGCTGGAAAGAGTCCAATTCGAAATGGAGGAGAAAGATCCCTCTCCCACAGATTTAGACATAGAAAAAACTGCCCAAAGGAAAGCATATTGTTGTTTCAGAACTGAAGAAGAATACTGGCGTTTAAAGTCCAGAAGCTTGTGGCTCAAATCTGGAGACAGGAACACCAAATACTTTCATAGACATTGCAGGGCATGAGTTTCCCGTAACCACATAGCAGAGATAACAAGCACAGCCGGACAGGTGTATAATGGCTTTTCACAAATCAAAGAAGCAGCTGTCACTCATTTTCAGAATCTTTTAAGTGCGGAAAGAAATGGAAATGAGGAGGACGCAGAGGAGTTCCTCTCAACCATCCCAAACCTAGTCAAAGAGGAGGACAACGATTCTCTGTTGACCCCAGTCACGGATGAGGAGATAACTGATGTAGTTTGGTCCATGGAACCGGATAAAGCTCCAGGACCTGATGGGTTCTCAGCTCACTTCTACAGAATCTGTTGGGAAATCATCAAAAACGACCTATTCAGAATGGTAAGGGGAATCCTGAGGAAAGAAAAAGTAGGAGGAGGAATAAACTCTACCTTCCTAGCCTTAATTCCCAAGGAAACAAACCCAAGGACCTTTGACAGATATAGGCCGATTTCTCTCTGCAACATATCTTATAAGATTGTGGCCAAGCTGCTGGCCAACAGAATCAAGCCTCTACTCCCAAAGCTCATCTCTCAGGCACAAGGAGGATTCGTAAAAGGTAGACAAATTCTGGATAATGTCATCCAGATTCAAGAAGCTCTCCATTCCAGCCTAACCCGGAAAGAACAAGGTATGATCATTAAATTGGATATGTGCAATGCCTTTGATCGTGTTAATCGCTCCTTTTTGTACAGGGTTCTAGCAGCATTTGGCTTTAAACAGGACTTCATAAACCTCATCAAGGCTTGTACAGAAAACGTTTGGATCGCCCCAATGGTGAATGGCAGACCAACGGATTTTTTCCAAGCAACCAGGGGATTGAGGCAGGGCTGCCCTCTTTCGCCCTTTCTATACATCTTGATGGCAGACGTTCTAAGTCGCAAGCTAACCCAAGAGAAACAAGTCGGTACCATTCCAGGAATAAGGATAGTTCAAGGCATAGCCCCGGTGAATCATGCGCTATTCGCAGATGATTCAATTCTGTTGGGGGGCGCATCCACTAGAATTGCAAGCGCTTTCAAAACCATTCTTCAACAGTACTGCAACATCACCGGTGCATTAGTCAGTGAAAGGAAAAGTGCAATTTACAGTTGGAATATCGACCAGCACGCCACAGACAGAATTTCCAACGTTCTGGGGTTCAAAGGATACGCTTTGTGGGAAAAAATCAAATACCTCGGCTTACCATTGACGAGGGGCTCCAATCGAAACCAACTGTGGGAAGAAGTGATATCTAAATTCAAAAATAAGATAACAGCGTGGGGCGGAGTTTGGCTCACCACCGGAGGCAAACTCACCCTCATCCGATCCGTGCTCTCTGCCCTGCCCACATATCAAGCCTCGCTGCTGCTGGCTCCAAAACAAATTACTGATCAAATCTCCAGCATCATTCGAAATTTTCTCTGGAGCGGAGGGAAAGGTAACAAGGAACGCTTCCACCTCATCAAATGGGAGACTGTGAAACGCCCAATAACTGAAGGCGGACTTCAGATCCGCGATCCCCAACATGCAAATCTGGCATTGGGAGGCAAACTCCTGTGGCAATTAATTACAGAACCTTCGCACCCAATCAGTCAGCTGCTGAACCTCAAATATTTACAAAAGCAACCAATATCATCTTTCAATCCAGCGCAATCTCCAAAAGGAACGCAGGCCTGGAGGCTGTGTTGCAGAGGGATCGAATTTTTCCGAAACCATTTATACAAAATTCCTGGGAATGGCAAAAACTCGCTGCTATGGAAAGAACGAATCATGAATCACTCCCCTCTATCCACCATCAACGAAATAGCAGAGTTGAGAGCCTGGTTAATCTCTAAAGGGGTAAGGAAAATAGAGGACATAGCAGAGTGGGACCTCAATGGCAACTGGCAGCGCTGGACGTTGCCAACCATCCCAATCCACTTAAAAGAACAGTCAAAAATCCTGTTAGAGGCAATAACAGATTTTACTCCTGTGCATAAGGAAGAGGAAGATCAATGGGGATGGGGGAAAACAGGAGAGTATACGGTCAAACAAGGCTACTTTCAAATGCAAGGAAAACAGGAGTCACAGTATCCGGATTCAGTTTGGAAACAGATATGGGAAAGCTTCAGCATTCCCAAGATTAACTTCTTCAGCTGGACCTTATTCCACAACAAAATCTTGACCGGAGACAATTTGTGCAAAAGGAACTTTGCAGGCCCGCATCGTTGTGTCCTCTGCAAGAACGCTTCAGAAACAGCAGTCCATTTGTTTATTGACTGTGAGTACGCACAGAAAGTGTGGAACAGCTTCTTAATAGGGCTGAATGTGAGTCCCCCAACACGCTGCCAGATCACAGATCTGTTTCTGACATGGAAAACTAGGTACCCCCACAGCATCAACGAAAAATCTCTTTGGCACAAGTTATGGATTGCTGCACCGAAATACGTTTGTTGGAAGTTGTGGCTCTCCAGGAATGAAGCTGTCTTCAATCACAAAGACATAAATGCAGAAGCAGTAGCAAGGCAGGCCAAGGATCTCCTCCTGGAAACTCTGAGACAAACTAGCGTCAAAGACAGCAACCTCAGAAATGAAGAAAAGGCGTGGCTGGAAGGTTATACTCCCATGCCAACTACTCATGCCATCATCCGCCCAAACCACAAGGAAAACTGGCAGTACAGAGACAATTCGGACAATTTTCAAAATTGGTGGAAGTCACAAGGTAAATGTACAATCTTCTTTGATGGGGCTTCGAAAGGAAACCCAGGCAGATCAGGAGCAGGAGGCGTCATTTACTTTCAGAATGGCAGAAAAGAGGAATTCAGTTGGGGACTTGGGATAAAAACCAACAATCAAGCGGAAGCACTCAGTCTATTAAAAGCTTGTCAACTGACCAGAAAAGGAAATGCAAATGAAATTATAGTTTTGGGAGATTCAGAACTGCTGATAAGGTCTCTAATACACAAGAAAAGTCTCAAAGATCCAGTTCTAAACAAGCAGCTAGCAAGAGTAAACAGATTATTGAAGGAATTCTCATCAGCACAGCTCTTCCATATCCTCAGAGATTTAAACACTGAAGCAGACAGGTTAGCAAATGTAGGATGCAATCTTGAAAAAAGTATGATCAGCATAAATGCAGAGACTCCGAAAATGGCAATCATTCCTTAGGAGCACTAGAAAAACAGAGAAAAGCAATGAAAGTGATTTGTAATACTTGCTTGGCTTTGGCCTTTAATAAATAAAATACTCGTTTCAGTTAAAAAAAAAACTATAACATGCATATTCAGTAATATATAATTCATTGGCATATGTGCGTTGCTCTAGAACAAATTTGGCCACAAGGATTTTAATCATAGGGTTTGTGAGATGGTGAGGCTCTTCCTATATAAGCCCCAAATTTCACCAATAGTTAGTCAGCCCAAGTCAACATTATGCCCGAAACGAGAGTTTCCCACAACAGTTGAATGATGATTATAGCAAGGAGGATAATTTCATGTGTTCCACATGATCATGAAATTCTCAAATAAAGCAATGAATATCATATTCTCCCTTTTATCTCTAATGGTTGGAGGCAAAGGCATTATCCTATGTAACTCCATTGAGATCCATTTTTTGAGAAAATCTCTTCGATCACTCCTTCTTGTACATTGTAAACGGTATAAATAAGAAGGCTTAGCAAGACTAAGATGAGGGGGAGCAATAAAGGAATCTATGATTATTGATATTGCAATTCTTTGAATTTTGACTTATTAATAATAATATAAAGCTCTTGTTCTTATATATGGTGTTATCATTTATCTCCTAGGGCAGTACCTTTCTTTAGTAATGTATGCCAAGTTAGGCATGGCTCCCTCTCTCTAGTATGCATTGCCTTGTTTTCATTAATTAATAGATTTACTGTTTAATAGTTTCCTTATATTCATTGCTTGAATTTTTTGTATGATACGTGATTCAATAGTGTTTTACAAGTGTGTCCACTTATATTGATATATAATGAATTGAACATATAATTCTTGCATAAACCCTCCAACTATAGGAATAGAGTGAAAGCTTATGACCTATGACTTTGATAATTACAATTCTATTAGATGTCAATTCAAGTAAAGAATTCTTGTATTCCTTAGTTGGTTTACATTTCTTGATAAAGTAGGCTTTGGTCCTACATACAATGTGTTTGCACCTCATATGCATAACTCATGGATTTATAATTTAATGTAAAAAAATGCATATAAATCGCCCAACATTGTTTGCATCTTTCTCGAGGAGATGCCAAAGGGATTAGAACATCAATAATTTGGTTCTTTAGTTCTTTCATTTATATATTTTTGTTTATGCATCGTGTTTTTTGTTGTGCCAACGTTTACGACTTGGGGGAGGAGAAATAATAAGACAAAGGTAAGAAAATGCAAATTTATTTTAGGGAGTTTCTCCAAGACCTCCTCATGTTGGAACAATGTATTTCCTTTATGCAAGTGTGTTTTCTTTTAGTTTGCTAAAAACATGAGTAATTGGTTCATGGAAAGGAGAACCTAACTTATGTCAAAAGAAATTTAGTCACAATAGGGTCTTAGTAACATAAGGGGTTCAAGAACGTGGGCATTGCCAAGATTGATAAGTTTTCTTAGAGTGTGGTGTGTTTTATTTCTACAAGTTAATAAACTTTATCTATTGAAGGTATAATTTTTAAAGGATAGGTAAAGAAGTTCCACTTGTATTGATCCATTTGTAAGAAGGAACTCTAAACCAAAAGGAAGATTTGAGGATGCTCACAAAAATTCCAAGTAAAGGAGGGTAAATTACCACAACAATATTTTCAAGTCCTTTTGCAAGTTCAAAATTGTTAGGGACAAGTCTGCATTTCAAGAAGCAAACGTTAGAGAAATTTCAAGGTCAAATTGAGCCTCAAAACAAAAATGTACCTTCTATATCTATCTCTTCATCCATCTATATCTATTACCCGCCCACATCTATATCTCTACTTATTTGAAAATATTTCATAGAATTGAATTAAGGAAGAAATATGTATATGAAATAGAGACGGAAAGGTAGCGTGAACTTTTAGCACATTACATACTAACAAAATCACTTTAAAAGAACTAACAAGATTCAAGATGATGATGTCATCTCTAGGGGTAAATATTTTTAGAAGGAAAAGAAAAAAGCTATCTTTTTATTGTATTTTTTGCTTATCTCCTTATAGGTTTACTCAAATGTCAATTGTAGATACTCCTTGGATGTAGAATTAAATTCCACATTTAGTAAGTACCCACTCTGCATACTTTTAAGTAGACCTGCACTGAAAAAAATGAAAATACATGAAAAAATGTGTTTGTTTTCATGTATTTTCATTTTTTTCAATGTGGGTCTAATGAAAAGTACGTAAAGTGGGCACTCATTGAATGTTGAATTTGATTATGCATCCAATGAGTGTTTACACTTGACATATGAGTAAACTTACAAGGAGATACACCAAAAGTACAAGTGAAAAAAAATAGTTTTCTTCCTTTTTCTTTAAAAGGAGGCTCATTTTGGACCTCAAAATTACCCTAATGGGATTCATGTCCACAAGAAGAAGATCCAAAAGTTGTTCTCAATCATTTTTGCAAGTATGCAAGGGAGATCAAAGAGCCATAGACAACATTTGAGGGAGAGAAAACATTGAAGCCAAAGATAGAGCAATTTCTTGCATGTTTGTCAACAAATCCCTTGTGCATTCAAGGGTGAAATAGGCCAATCTAAAAAAAATCATTACATAACAAAGGAAGGCGTTCAAACCAATGTCAGTAAACAAAAGATTCATGGAGATAATAACTAAATTGAATCTTGGTTCTAACAAAATCACCAACAAAAATAGGGCCATGCTTCAATAGGTATTGGCACTAATCCCACTAAATAAATTGGTTTCTCATATCCTAGTAGATATTGAGGTACATTTTTCAAATTTGGAAATGAGTAAATTTGAGATCATGTCACATAAATGGATGGATTGGAAGTATTACTACACTTGAGAATCAATCAAGAATTGACTGTGCATGGACAAATCAACAAGCCCTAGGTGAGGGCAGTTCTGATAACACTAGGTCAGTCAAGGAAATGATTGAAGGTGATTAAACATAGTTAAGGATGCTATAGGTGAAGACCTCAAGTACATGATAATGATCTGTTAGGAGGCAAATGTGGAGCCCTGGGAGTTGCAATGTGAGAAATCTCATGATGAGAGTGATGATTGAGGAAAGCTACAATTACAAGTAGTTGATGTAAGAGAAGCATGGGTACTTTTGACACAAGTTGAGGTTTGTTGATGAGTTCTCCCTAGTTGAGAGGGAGTGAGAAGGGATTTCTCCTCTCAAGTTGAGATTGAGTAAGGCTAGACATTGGTTCTCCTTGTGTCATGTACTAAGCCATGACTAATAGTCGTAATTCTAGTGCATGCACCATAGATAGGGAAAATGATGATTGAATTACCATGTTTCTCCTTGTGTCAAGTACTATGACAGATTAGGATAGGTATCCTAAGTCAAGTACATGGAGATGGATAAGGAGAATGATGGATTGGATAAGCATATTGGACAGACATTCATGAGTCTTATACTATGATGGATTAGGATGGAGATTCTAAGTCAAGTACATGGGCATGGATAAGCATGGTCCGATGGACAAAAATTTCCTTGAGGGAAATGGTTTGGTAAAAGATATACTTCGGGTATCCTAGGTGGAGTATGTACCTTGGTGAGGTGGTGTGGTGTCCCATGAAATTATTCCCAGCATTGTGCTCTGATCTTGTGAGAGATAAATTGCACCTATCAAGGCATTGGTAATGTGACAATCCTGGTTGTGATGATATTTTGATGCTTATCACTATGGATCCCTTCTTATGAGAATATTTGGAGATAGACCTGTTGAGTCATTATGAATACCTCCCTAGTTAAGAGGGAGTTTTGGAAAATGTAACTAGGTTCAATCTTCATATTTATTTTTGTACTTGTATCAATATTTTACAAAGAAGAAAAAAATGTATTTGTTCAAGCATGGGTTTCATGCTCAAGTCTAGGTTAAGCATGTTCTTCATGCTTTTAGGGATCTATTGAGTTAATGTTCATTTGGACGCTTTGTAAATAAAAAGAAATCTTTTTTTTTTTTAAGTCAAAGAGAGTCAAATAAATCATCCGCAAGGCTATGTCGGCCCTCCATATGGTTAGGCTAGCCTGTTGAACAGTTGTGACCCTTCATAATGACAAACAACTATATATTGGCATGAATCCTCCACATAAAAAGTTCTTTAAGCTCTATGATCATGTGCGAGTTTCAAAGGAAGTTATATGTGAATTTTTGAGATAGGTAAATGCAAGAATGTGTGATAAGGATATGGAACCTGATTGTAATAAGAAACCTGATAAGAGTGTGAAATTATGAAGAGATGAGTAGATTGTTTTTGTGATGATATGTAAACTAATAATGGATATGATGTGTGAGTTTATGAAGACTATAGTCTGCAAGTTAAAGCCGAACTAATAAGCTACAGAAAAAGGATCACTATGGGCCAGGCATGTTGTGACAAATTAACTATCTTATTGAAGATGGATCATGATAGAGGGAGGGCTAACTTGGACCACTTGTGGAGGTATTTTTATTTGGGTCTTGGAAGTCTCATTTTGATCTAATTCTATAAGAAGAGGATTGTTTGGGTTTTCCCCAATTGTGGGGTTTTTCCCCAGCATGGAGCATATATCTTGTGTTCTTTATGTTTTTTATCTTCATGCTTTGGTAATTGCTTGATGAAGAATAAAAATAAAAATAATAAAATGCCAAAAAATATCACAAGTAATTATCATGAAAGGAAAATTTATATTAATCCACAAACTTCTTGATTTTCCAACACCTTGTTCCAAAGAAAGACTTCCTCATTATAGAAGCTTGAAGCGAACCTTCTAGTTGAAGAATACGACTTCTTTTCCTGTAAAAAAAACATTCTTGTAATAGATTTGTTGCAAGGTCCTTGTGTTAGATTCAACTCCTATGATAATAAGTTCAATCAAAGTAGCCCGAAGAATGAATATTTTTAATGCATTATCATATTTTCTTGTTGTAACTGGAAATCGTATAACACTCAATTCACAATTTTATTCAATGTTTGGGTTCCAAATTAAGTTCAAGTTTTAGTTTCTAGTCTTTGAAATTCATTCAAAGCCAACATTCAATTCAAAATATTAGTGCTTCAGTATGTTTGGCATAATCAGAGGAACCATATAAAGTTTTCTATTCCCTCGATCTAAACACCAAAGGAACAAAAAGTAACCAAATATAAAAACATTATTTCAATTTATGTATTCATTTCAAATAGGTAAATTTTTATATGTTGGCGACTACCCATGCATCATAAATTTCCCATATCCATTAACAAACATGATTACTTTATGCCTCATTGTCAATCTAATTAAATTTCACCTTATCCATAAATAATTGTTGTCTCATATCCATGATGCCCATGATGCATGTTGAAACATTATTGCTTGAATTTTCCAAGTGCTACCATCTTGTTGCTATGATTACTATTCATGTGGCATTTATGTGGTCACACAATAACTCATCCTAACCATTATGCCATATACCTCAATTATGTAAAATATTTTTCCTTATAACAATATTGAATGGTCCTTGAGAGAACATAGTTCAAACATCCTCCATACCTTGAGTAACTAAAGAAGGATAGACAAGGATTTATTCGACTCTCTTAAATTTAGCCCTAAATACTCCATCACCCAAGTAGGGAAAGGAACTAGGAATCCTTGTGGTGGTCATAAATCATAAAAAAAATATTTTTTCTTCTCCCCTACTTTTATAGGTCCTTTAAGGCAAACCGCCAGGGCTAGGACATAGGGCTTAATTCAATTAGGGAACTTGTTGGATAGATGTTGAGTTTTTTGTTGTTTGAATTCATATCCATTGATCATTGACACTCAAAATCTAGCACTTTTCATGGTCGAATTTTCCCTAGTAGGGCTAGCGTCATCCACCCTAAGTAATTCTTTCTCTAGAGAACTCGAAGTTTGGCTAAGGCTTTGACTTAGGGATTAATTTGAAGGTTTTCCTTCTCCTTTTATTGATTACATCATTTGCAAAACTTTTATTAGTGCTTGAATTCCTAGGCAGTCCCTTTTTTGATCCATATATTGACACCCTAAGTCACAAGAGTCTCTTCTAATGCTTTGTAATATATGGTACATTTTTCCAACACATAGAGAATTGTGCCCTTGTCCATTAAACAAGTACATTTACTTATCCTTTGATTCATATCACCTTGAGCCATCTAACTTAGAATATCCTTTAATTTTAAATTGATAAATTTAATATAAATATAAATGGATAAAAAATTTCCATATGGACAAGGTGTTACAGACACCTCACTGAATAACTGAATTCATTTCCAACACGACATTGAATTGACAAGTATATCTGCTATTTTTCATTTAGGATTTCTTCCACATCATTCACCATGGCCTTGTTCAGCCATTCATAAGCCTCCTCCATGAACGAAGGGCTCAATCTGATCATCAGAACGCAGAATTCATGTTCATTCAGAGCGCCGTCGCCGTCTAAATCCCCCTCCTCCATCATCGCCCGCAGCTCTGCATCTGTCAGGGAATCCAACCCTAACAGAGCCGAATTCCTCTTCAAGCTCTCCAAAGTTATCAGACCCAGCCGGGGATCTGCTAGAAGACGGAATCCGTTACAGAGCTCCGCCATGAATTCGCGCTCTCCCAATTTCTGCGCCATTATTGGCAGGAAATCCTCGAATTCTGCCATTAATGTGAATGCCGAAGCCCTAATTGAAACCTCGATTCTTTCTTCAACGCAGGGAAAGGGGCTTAAAGCTTGAACTGTGATTTGAAATGGGGAGAGTTCGTGGTATTGATATAGCCTCCATAGTCAGCGTGGACACCGCGGCCCGGCCATAAACTTTGCGCCATAAGAAATAGTTGGGAAATTGCAGGGATGCCGTCCAGAGGATCCAAAGTTGTCATCCAGAAGAGTTGAAGAGGAAGTGGGTGTCCAGGGGAAATGGTTTTCAATTGAAATCAGAAGGTTGGGGTCTTACAGTGAAACCGCCAGTTGTTTCAGTATCCAATGAGCGTTTAGTAAACAGATAATCTAAGATTCGGTAATGAATATGGAAAACGTGTGCCAAAGAATTGAAATGGAATTGCAATTAAAGAAAAAGGAAGAAGGCAAATGTTAGGTTAGAGTGAAATTGCAACCTAAGAAGACCAGGAAATTTCAATTGTAGAAATAAATCTCAAAGTAAGGGATATGTCAAAGTGGAAGTACCCTAGGAATAACAATAACAATAGATTTATATTTATGATGATATATATATATATTTTTTATTTTTTTTTCCGAAGGTGGTAAAACCTATCAACTCAGGTGTCAAACCAACAGTGAGGACAGCCATCTCTGGCTGCTATCCGCGAATGCTGGGTTTGACTCATCACTGTTAAATAGGAAAACCACGCCACCTGGCATAACCCTGCTGGTGGTCCGTAATCGGGAGCAGGCTCTCACTCCTGCCAGATGCCTCTGGGTCTTGGGCCGTTAACCTGTTTCCTTACGTCCGAGAAAGACGAGCTCTTAGCCAAGCAGAAGCAGTTTTACGGCATACTCCAGGCCGGATTTATGATGATATATTATTAGCATTGTTAATAAAATATATATTTTATTTTTTTAATTTTTAAGAATTAAAATATATATATAGTTTGAGTGTGTTTAATGGTTAATGGTATGTATTTTTTTATTAAAAAGTTATAGATTTGAATCTAAAGGAGCTAGACTATATATATTTTTATAGACTTTTGTAGTGAAATCATTGTATGAAGGGTCCATAAACAATTGTTACGGGAAATCGATCCTTTACACCACAAACAAGTCTTTTGGTTTCACCATGACATTACATTATTATTAGTATTATATTGATTAATAGATTAAATTGTTCATTCAAATTATATAACAATATATTATTAATGTTATATAGATGTTCACGGTAAATTAAAACCAATATGCTACATATAACATAAAAATATGTTATAAATCATAATATGTTAATGATATATACATAAAAATTATGAGTCATCTTCAATTTAATTTAAACTTTCTTTGTTTTCTAGAAAGGGGGTGCCACTCCATTAGCTACACACATTAATGATCCTTATTCGTTATCAATCCTCTAGAAACTCACCAAAGCTTAGATAGGGGGCGTCAAATTACACCATACTTTGCATGCAATACACTTAGGTTTTAATGGAGGCAGTGCAGGGTTTAATGCCTCTACAGATCTCATTGCCCTGATGATGGACTCACCTAGCTAGTCCGAAACGTTGGTTTCATAAATTGTTCACAGGTTTTAAAGGAGGCAGTGTGGGGTTTAATGCCTCTACAGATATCATTGCCCTGATGATGGACTCACCTAGCTAGTCCGAAACGTTGGTTTCATAAATTGTTCACAGGTTTTTCCATTAGCATAATAAAAATTGTTTTGTCTTGGATTATCTCATGATTATATGCTACCCTCGCCACTTCACTCATCCATAATGATGCTCGACAAGGTTGCTAGTTTTGATTACATAAAGAAATATGATAACTTGGCTCAACTTCCACTGCCCTCATAGTTCCCAGTAAATAGATATTATATATTTTCTTATTTTGGCTTGCTTCTTAGCCTCTTTATCTCTAGTTACAGAGAGTTGGTTTGCCATGCTAGTCTTTTCCCTCTGATTCCTTCACTAGGTTGATTGTCTTTTTCAATGCACCACATTTACCTTGTATATTCCATTTATGTGAAAGTTTGGTTTGTTTTTTATTTTATTTTGGCTCCATTCCCCCTTTCGAGTGTTGACCTGCCATCCTAGTCTCTTCCCTCCAACTCATTTAGTAGGTCGATTGTCTTCGTTGGTTTCCTACATATACCTTGTATTCAACTCTACAAAAGTTTGCTTTGTTTTTTAATCCTCAATGGTTCCCTCCCCCTTGGTCGCATCAACTCTTTACTCCCACTATGTGTCTGCCTTCTTCCATGCCTTATATTGGAACTAGTTAGGGTTGTTGTGGTTGTCATGGGCATCGGGGTCATTCACAGATTCAAGCGCAACAAAATGCAAAAAAAATAGTTGCTATGTTACCTATTGGGAACAAACTCCACAAGTAGCTAGGAATGAAATAAATGTTGCGGAAAACGAAACTAGGGTGGAAAGACAATTCGTCCAAGATGAGAAAATCAAAGAAAATGTGGGACAATGGGTCCTTGATACTAGTACCAATTGAATTCGTTAAACAAATATCTCCAAAGATTTGATATTTACTGGTAAGTAATGACAATTACTGGAAAGATGTTGGTGGAGAGAAATGAAGCTCAATAGGAAATTATTCTCTATATTAATGCCCTTCCACTGTAAGTAAAAAAAAATAGACAAGTTGCCTCTGCTGGCTAATTGCAAACTTGGATTCCCTAGACTCTGAGGAAGAAGCAAAAAATCTACAGAGTTTTCAATTGGACTCTCCTTTAGGTTAACATGTTTATATTTAAGGTTTTTGTTTTACTTTCATTGAACAATGAAGCTACTACTCAAGGGTAGTAGTTCTCTTGATAGTGTCAAAATTAAGAACTTATTTTACTATGATATTTTGATCATTTGGTAATATGTATAAAAGTTATGTACATGTGTTACTAGTATGGTTTCCCCTGTAGCAAATCAATAGAGAGAAAATAATTAGAAAGCCGGTAAAATGAAAACAATATTTTGGTTAATTGAAATTTAATATGGATACTTATCTTATCAAAAAAAAATTAAAGTCCTTTACATTGTCAAATATTTTATTTTCATTGTTAGTTAATTTAAAATTGTAAGAGTTTTCAATATCTGAATACATATTCTTGAATTTTATATTATAAAGTTTTTATTTATTTATGATATAGCTTTAAAATGTTATAGTACAATGGTTGGGAAAAAGCACAATAAGATTTGCTATCTTGATTCAGATAAAACTTGTAGTTTTGATATACTATATACCAAAGTTTGAACACACCTATAGTTACTATGGTCAAACTATTAATGAAAGTATAGTGATTATTAAAAAATACCCAAAATACAAGCTACTCAAAAAATATATAAAGTAAATGAAAAAAATTGATTGGCTACTTCCTCTTGTACATCAATATAGTGTTAGGTGGTATGTTGCTCCATTTCCAGAGCTTCTTTGGATTGGTGTACAAACTATTTTTCATTAGGGTCACCATGTCTTGAGTTAATGGAAACATAATGGTTTGAGATAGTAGATAGGGGTCCTTAAAAAATTAAAAACCAAATTCCTTGAAATACTTACGCTTCAAGCACATCTACTTTTGCCTTTGTTGAACTAAAAGATTCATTATATTTGCATTATGAGATGCACAATGATGCTCATTACCATGGAATACTTATAAAAATCAACTTAAGAGCTATATTGTTTCCATGAAGTGTCCCTTGATAGATTTGTAGAATACTTCATATTTCCTACAAGTCACGTTAATACATATTGATTTGTAAACTTTCATGGATATTCCATTGGATAATTCATCACAAAGATCTATTAAAATAAACTAAAATCCATACTAAGAAGGTTTAATTCCTTTAGTTTCTAGATCTATTATTACTGATTTTGTTGTTTATTCGTGCAATAGATAAAATATGGAAAATAGAGAATAATGAAATAGAAACACATAGGAAACCCTTTCAAATGAAAACCCAACTTGAAGGTGAGTTTTTTTTACTCTCTTTTATCTGGATTGGAAATTATGCAAGTACAAAGGAGAAGACACTCAATATGTAGTTACCTACAATCTGTAGCCCATGGGTTACTATAGATACAAACCCCTGATGTTCTACTCTCTCTTTCTCTCTTATCTACTCTACTATGGAACAAAATCCACTCAAATAGAATGGAACCCCTTTTCTTCATAGTGACCCAATTATAACACATCATGATAACCAACTAGGGGTTAAGTTTGACTCCTTCAACTCTCAACTAGAGTTACAAATTTGTCCCTTCTAAAGTATTCTTAATAGTCTCAACATGACTAACACCTTTTCCATGAATACTGGGGGATAATGTGGAATCTTCTCAAATTATGGTGGTCAATCACAACAAGGTTAGCTCCCAAGAGGCATAAATTTTACATCCAAACTCTAATTGATGTCTTTCTTACACCATTGGAAAGGAATTTGAGTGACAATAGCTCCATGAAGTCCCATACTTAAGCAAGAAAATTTTACCCCATGTCATTTAAGGCTTCAAACTAGTGCCCAAATGTTTCATACCCCAATTTTCCAAACTAGGTGTTGCCAATAAAACTACTCTTCTAAGTTGATCCCTTTAATTTTTGCACCGTAAAAGCATCCAAAAGGATGCAAATCATATAGTGATCTAATCTGGACCATACCCCGCAATTTTAGGAGCCTTTGGTTCCCCAAAATATTTATTGAATGAGGTGAGGAAATTTTTCCTCTACCTTTCCCTAGAGTACCATCTAGCCTTGCGTGGAATATGTCCCTTTAACCCGATTTGGCAAATATCATGTTGTTGTTGTCTTGTAGTTTTGGAACTCTTCTACAAAATTGTATGCTATATCAACTCTACTAAAGCGTCTAGAGCTAATTCCTTTATGGAAGATAGGACCTTCTCCTCTTCCTGATCCAACATAGAAGGACCATAGAGTTTGATATTTTCGACATTCACCACTAAGTAAATGTGCATGTATGGGGCTAGATTAAGTTTACAGGCATTATCTTCCACCTTTTCTATTATCTCGAAAGGACCATATCATAGAGCCTTGATTTTCTTCCCAGGACCCTGTAGCCTCTCCTTGTTCAATTGTAACCATAGTCTATCTCCCACTCTGAATGAATTCTCCATTTTTTGTTGATCATGCATGACCTTGTAAATTTCCCGTGACTTATTTAGTGCCTCTTGTACTTGCAAATGTATCTGCCTATTTTTCTCAACAATTTTTTCCTTTTTTAAAGAAGCCAATTGTGAGAACCTCCCTTAGTCCTCTTTGTCATCCATATGCTACATCCAAAGGTGAAGGTGGAAAACATCTAAAACAAATCTCAAATGGTGACTTACTAGTTAAAGCGTGGACTGCTCTATTGTAGGAGTGTTGTATATAGAGCAAATTTTCATCCCATGTCTTCAGATGCTTTTGATTATAATCCATCAAAATCTATTCCAAATTCATATTGACTACTTCTGTTTTCCCATCTATTTGTGGATGGAATGTTGTATATCTCTTTAATTTCATGTCCATCTTCTCCCACAATGTATTCCAAAATGCACTAAAAATCCTAGTGTCCCTATCTCAAATGATGTTGATTGGTATCCCAAAGTGCACTTGGACTTGTTTAGAGAACAACATTGCTATTTATTCCCCCCTCATGGTATTTTCATAGGGCATGAGAATGCACATCTTGTTGAAACTATTAACTGCCACGAACAAGTAGTCATGTCCCTTCTTGGTTGATGGTAAACCTCCTACAAAGTCCATGGAAATGGTTTCTCATGGAGGAGTGGGTACAAGTAAGGGATGATATAGAAATTTTTTCCTATTTATAGGCTTGTTCGTACAACAAAGTATTCATCCTATAATGAACCTAGTTGCATCTTCTTGCATCATAGATCAATACACATACCTATGAAAATTGGGAACTATATTCCAAACACCAAAATTCCCTATAACCTTGAAGGTGTGAGCCTCTCTAATTAGTTTCAGTCACTCACATTTAAGAACACGTAGCATGTATATCATGTAGATGAACATGTTATATGGAGATGACAATCAACTATGCTATCACGATTTTCCACATGAATCTAGCCCTATAGCTGTTGATACACCTCCCTGAAGTCCTTATACTCTATATATGCCTCTCTGTATGCATCATGGGTGCAATTCGCCATGTGCATCAAAGATCCCAAACCTATTATTTTTTATGTTGGTGTCCTTGAAAGCATGTAATCCAATTTGTTTGAGTTTCGCTTCTTGTACTTAATCATTAAATTAAATTGTTCTATGAATCCCATCCACTTGTATTGTCTAGTCTATTGTAACTTACTCTGGGCTTGTAGGTATTGTAATAGCTGTTGATTTATGTGAATGACTATCTCTTTTACCATAATATATTGTTTCCACTTTTTTACAACTTTAACTAGGGTATAGAGCTTCTTGTTGTAGGCAAGGTAGTTGAGAAATGTCACATGAAACACTTTAGATTGCTGACATAGCATTGTGAGTCAAATTTGTCTCTACTTTGAACTTTGTCAGTCAAGTTCAGTAATGCTAGAACTGTTGTTTGACTAATTTTCTCTTTCAACTCTTTAAAGGCCTTACGCTAACCTTTCCCCCATTGGAAAATCTTGCCACTAGTTGTTATGGCATGGAGTGGTGTAGCAATTATTGACAATGATGCTATGAATTTCCTTAAGTATTGTGCTTCCCCAATGAAACTCCTAACCTCAAAAATATTCATAGGCACTAGCCACTTCATGATGGTCTCCATCTTGGCAATATCTATCTTGATCTCCCCTCCACCAATCAAATAGCCTAAATACACCAAATAATGTTCTGTAAACTCACATTTCTTGAGATTTTGCAACAGTTAGTGATTCTTGAAAGTTTTTAGAACCTGCAACAAGTGTGAGATGTGCTCCTATCATGTAGCATTGAAAACTGGTATATCATCCTATAAAACAATAACAAATGAATCTAGATAAGGGGGTGATACACCATTCATTAATCTCATGAATGTAGCTAGTTCATTACATAGACAAATGGCATGACTAACCACTCATACAAAAATGTATGGTTTTGAAGGTAGTCTTTCAGGTATCTTCTTCTTTCACTGGAACCTAATGATACCTTGATTTTAAATCTAGTTTGGTGAAGTATTTTTCTTCTTGCAACTAATCTAATAGATCATCTATCCTAACCAAGGGATACCTATTCTTGATTGTTTAATGCCCTATAATCAATGCACATTCACCAAATCCCATCCTTCTTTGGAAAAAGTATGATGGGTGACCCACATGGTGAGGTACTTGGTTGAGTAACACCCTGATCCAACAGTTGCTACAATTACTACTTCATTTGCTCCCAAAGTGGACTATTTGTATAGTCCAATGTTTAGAAATGGAGAATCTGACAATAATCGGATCTTGTGCTCCACTTCCCTCTTGGGTGGTATCCCTTTAGGCTCCTATAACACTCTGCTATTTTACTATGACAATTATTCCAGTTGTTGTCTTTGTTCCTTAGTGCACCCTTCCAAGGATGCATTTTCCTTTACCGACTCGTCACTAGAGTTATTTTCTCTTAAAAGTAGTAAAACATTCTTCTTTCCATAAATGATTAATTTCTTAGTTTGATTGGCACTTACCATTGAAATCTTGACTTTTCCTTGTGCACATTCATAATGAAGGATTTTATATCCTTGATGAGGTGGTACTAGTTGGATCTCCACATAAAAATTACATCCTACATGTATATATGAAGACTCTTAAACACAAATTATTTACATATTTATATTGAGATTTTAATGGTCAGGTGGATGCGCTATCCAAGAAGGAATTGAACACACATAGGTGTGCTTATTACCTAAGAATTTAAGGATTGTGAGGTTCATGTCTTTTTAAATTTTTGGATGCAATGATGGTATAAGAACCTATATTGATTTTTTTTGGTGACTATATGTCACAAGATATACTATCTAAATTAAGTTATCTCACTGTGCTTGGTTAAAGACTTGACTTATTTAAACAATCCTATTATGTAATTGTATAACATATTTTTCCTTTAACCCTTATAAGCCTTTAAATTGTACTTCAATTTTATGTTGGAGTAAAAGGTGCAATTTTTTTATTAAAAAAACTCAAAATTTATATAATATAAATAAATAAAACTATTATTTCAATTATTTTCAAAATACATACATCAATTATAATAATATTTTAATATGAATATTACATTTATAATATTTTTATTTAAATTAAATTATAATTCACATATATATAAATCTTCATTTTAATAAATATAAATATATTTTTATTTTTGAATTTGTATTTATATTTAAATAACCAAAAATATAATTTTTCTTTTTAATTTTATTTATTATATAAAAATATAATCCTGTTATTAATATAAATAAAATTCACACATCTTAATTGAATTTCATTTTACCTTCTTTTCTTGATTTGTGTGTGTCATCCTTGCACAGGGGTCATGTTAATTTTCTATGTATTGTTCCAATTTTATCAAATGTCTCATGCCTTATTTATTAAAGGATAATGAAAATTCGTATACGTAAAAATAAAAAATAAACTATGGCAATAAAATGCATTTTAAAAAATGAATCAAAGCTTATTAATCAAATTAGATACATTTATTCTATATCCTTCTAGCTTATAAATCAAACAAATTTGATAAAAAAAATTGTATATCTTGGAAGCCAGATAGCTAAACCAAATTTGTTACAGATACTTTAATGACGACCTGATTTTACTTTCAACAAAAGCTAGAATGTTAAGTAAGGGTAGACTGAATGGTCGAGGTGAGTTGTTAACTCCCTCACTACCCATGTTTGATTCTCGTAATTGACATGCTTAACTTGTATTGATTAGGCTCAAGGAGTAGGAGGCTCCAGGGAGTTTTCACTCCACCCATGGTCAACACTGGATGTGTGGAATCTTTCTTAGTCATTAGGTCATTACCCTCCCAAAAAAAAACCATAGTCGAAACTGAAAATATATGTATTATCTTTTATCTAAGATTTATTCCAAATCATTTGCTAGGGCATTGTTCAACCATTTATAGGCCTCATCCATAAACGAAGGGCTCAATTTGATCATCAAAATGCTTAATTCATGTTCATTCAAAGCCCCTTCACCATCTAAATCCCCTTCCTCCATCATTTCCCGCAACTCTAACTTTGTCAAGGAATCCAACCCTAATAGAGTTGAATTCCTCTTCAAGTTCTCCAAAGTTGTCAGAACCAACTGAGTTATTCTAAGAAGACGGAATTCGTTACACAGTTCCGTCATGAAATCGAGCTCTCCCAATTTCTATGTCATAGTTGTCAGGAAATTCTCGAATTTTGTCATTGTTATGAATGTTGAAGCCCTAATTGAAACCTCAATTGTGTCTTCAATGTAGGCAGAGGAGCTTAGCTTGAATTATTGTGAAACAGGAAGGGTATATTATATTAATATAGCCTCCATAACTGGCGTGTGAAGAGAGCAAGATCCATAACCTGACCATGAATTGTGTGTCACAAGAAATGATGGGGAAATTACACGTACATTTTCTAGGGGATCCAAAGTTGTCATTGAGCAGCCTTGAAGATGAATTGGGTGTCTGTTAGAAAATTATATATTACAGAGCAATGGAACACATAAAATATATTGCATAAATAGAAACACAAAAAACACATAAAATAAGAGAGACACAGATATTCGTGGTTCACCCAATTTGGGCTACGTCCATGGAGAAACAACTAGTCTTGCCTTTTATATTATCCAACAAATTGAAGAGATACAACCTACAACAAATCCACTGTAATTCCCTCTTCGCTCTCACACAATCTCCTCTCTCTTTCTCAGTCAGAATACAGATCTACATAGATGCAATACAATTCCCTCATATATAGCGAGGGGTTGCCTTCTAGGGTAAAAAACCCTAAATTAAACATAACTTCTACCATAAGATCTCTGCCTAATGAACAACCTAGATTGACTATGAAATTACAACATTTTACAAGGCCACCCCCCCTTGCAGCGCAAATATTACAGGCGGCATTGCTGCCACATTACGAATTGGCGTCCAATGCAGTGATACCTCTGAATAAAGAAGACAATCAAGCTCCACACCCAACAATGTCCAGGGGAGATGGTTTTCAATTATAATCACAAAGTTGGGACTTTCAATGAATTTGGGAGATATTGGTATGATCAAGTGATCGTCCAATGTGGAAGATAATTGGAGGTTAAGTCACCCGAAGGTAAAGGTGGACTTGGTATGACAAATCAACTGATGAGTGTGTTAAATGTGTGTCGAAGAAGAATTAAAATGAAGTTCCAACTAATTGTTCAACAATATAACCTAAACATTAATAATGTTAATAACACGATTCACAATATTTCTTTATTTTAAAGTTAGGTTGAGGTTAAGTTGGGGCTAGTCTCAATGGAAAAACAATTTTCCCATCCATGAGATGGTGTTACCAGATTGTGTAAGGCTCAATTGTGTTTGTTTACCCGTGGGATGCTCTAACTGGATTGACGAGGCTTAGTTGAGTATGTGCACCTATGAGATGTTGTCACTAGAGCGTGTGAGGAAAAATTGAGTTTGCTCACCCGTGAGATGTTATCACCAAATTGTACGAGGCTCGATCTACTCAATCAATAAACTGAGGTCCCCCACACCTTCATTATATGCTAAGCCACATTCCAAATCTCATCATGGAAACTAAAAATAAGCATTTATTGAAGTACAAACCCTAGAAAGCCACAAGACCGAAACATTCCAATTCTCATTATGGAGATTATAAATAAGCCTTCATTAAGTACATGCCTTTGGAAAGCCACATGACCAATATGCAAACAAGTAGGGTTTTGAAACATTTCTTCCATGTTCCTTCTCTATCCCACCTACCATAGAAAACTACATGAAAAACTTTATTTTTCTTCCCAACTCCAATAAGGGAATGGATGTGCTAGCTTGGTGATATTGGTATATTGAAAAAATATGCTAGACATGTTCAATTACGTGAAATTTTTTAATTAGATCGTGCTACTCAAAAATTCGATAATTTTTTCATAGTAATCCAAGGTTGGTTTACCGAGCCTCACATAATCTAGTGACAACATCCCATGGGTGAGTATACTCAACCAAGCCTCGCACAATTTGGTGACAACATCTCATAGGTGAAAAAGCTTGACCAAGCCTTGCACAATCCGATTATAGAATCCCACATGTGGACAAACTCTATCGAGCCTCACATAATTAAGTGAAAACATCCCATCCAGGCGCAAATTGTTCTTCCATTCAACATTGGGGTTGGCCCTACTTAGGCTCAATGTAGTGAGTCTAGAGCATAAATGCACCATGGATAGTTCTAGCCCACAATAAAACAATTTTAACCCCATAGGTGGTTCCCACCCTCAACCTCTCCCCACTAGATTCAAACTAGTGACCCAATGAAAACTAAACCTCAAGGGCCTGCTTCTTCATTGTCATTTTTTACTTGTTATAGAATATTGGGTTAATTAGAGTCTTGAAAGAGGCATTAAGGGTTGTCAACATAAAAGGTATCAAATTAGGAAACTCTTACTCCTTGACACACGTTTTGTGGACGATGTATTGGTTTTTTGTGAAGATGCTAGATTTAGAGAGGATGGATACATAAAAGAGATTATGTAACTTTATTATGTTGCTACAGATGTGCAAATTAATTTTGAAAAGGCATCCATTACTTGCTGTAACACACCCAGTTCCACCCTGAAACTATTAATGTAATAATAGTGTATGATTGTTAGCCTTGTTGAGCTGAGTCATATTGTGTGGCATGTGTGCCCATGTAGATGTGTTAGATACATTTTGGGGTAAGCATGCCTAGGCTAAGAGGTTGGAGGGACAGGATTGCAAATACAATGTAATTTTTGTACATATTATAATAATAAAATAGACTAGTTGTTGATCCCATTCCATGGAAAGAGTATGCAGGGAAGTGCAATTTCATGGTGATAGGAAACAAAGTGTTTGGTGACATGTGTTGGGAGATAAAGATAGTTGGGGGCCCATGTGGATTTAGAGAGGTGCCACATGGCCAATAAAAGCCATGTGTGCCACACTATAGAGAGGGGCAATTCATTAATAAAAATGTATTCGTCATCATCCACCACCATTATTAATCATTGTTCACTCATCCCTCATCATTACCATTCACTCATGTAGTTAACTAATAATCACCATCATCAATATTCCTCATTTTATTCAATGGTGGGAAACATAGCAGTAACTTTCAGTTATGAACTAGTCGATGAACCTGGTGTTGGGTTTTGGAATTGACTGGGGATTTTTAGTCAGTGAGTCCCATTCTTGGACTATGGAACTGACTTGAGTTTCAGTAAACTTGATTTTTAGCAAACTACTGGTGAGCCTTGTGCTTAGGTTTTGGAACTAGTTAGGAGTTGTTTCATATTTGGTAGTCAATTAGTGATCCCTATGCTTGGATTCTAGAGCTGATCGGGAGTCGAGTTGGTTATGGCCTAGAAGGGTGCTTGGAAGCCCTGCGCTGAGATATTCCTGGCTAGTTATAAGGTGGGCATCGCAAAGGGATTAATAGGGCCCAGAGAAGGGTGTGACACTTGGGTGCAGGTTCGAGTAAGCAGAGCGTTGAAGTTGGAGTCGTGACTGTTGGGTTGATGCCTTGGTCATGGATACGTTGATATTTGGGGTTCACACTCCTATCTGTGGAGTTACAGCCCCAGCTTGGGGGTGACCTGTGGTTGAGATTGATGAACCACAAGGTCTATGGCTGTGTGGAACATGGAGAGCATGCAGCCAGTTGCTTATTTCATTTCATATAACTGTTCATGTTTATTGTAATTATTTTATTTGGCTTTTTCATGAATTAATGAAATTATATTGGAAATAGTAGTTTTAAGGTTTGTGCTTAATGTTAATAATTGGCTTATATTCCGTTGTGCATAATGTTAATGTGTTGTCATATGATATTTTATGTATAATTATGTAAATGTATTACTTTGTGGTGCACGGGTTTAACCTGCTAGATATAAACCCTAGTTTGCTGAGTGCGAATTGGTTATGCATTTATTGGGTTTGTTGATAGGGTTTTTTCTGCTAATTATAATTGTTGTGCAGATCTCTGAATTATTATGTGTAAACCCTAATTGTTGTGTAATTTTTAACTGTTGAAGCACTATGTTTATTGCTTGTTAAATATACATGTTTTTAGTTGATTGAAGTTAGGGTTAAAACTCAGGTGGCAAAATTACAGTGGGAATTTGCACAGAGTTATAGGTAGGCTCTGGCCATGAGCTAGGATTTAAATAATGGAAATAATAAATTATGGGCTTCCACAAGAATATTGGTGGATTTATTTGTGAATTTTGGATATTGCCTACATAGCATTGCTCCGCTGGAGGGCAGGGATGTTACAAAGTGGTATCAGAGCCCAATTTTCAACAACGGGATTGATTGAAATGAGGGAAAATTGAGAAAATTTTAGGAAACCCACCAACTATTTGACGAAATTACAATGGTAAGATTGTTAAAAAAATTACCTTTGAAAAGGACATAGGAGGGGCTTAGAAAGGACCAAATCTAGGAAAATAAAGATATTTTGTTGAAGAATCACTAAATTTTAGCCTCTAAAAGTTCCATTTGGCTTATTTTATATGTATGTGTGTGTGAAATGTCAAATTCAGGGAACATTATAAGGCATAAAAAATGTATAAAAATATATTTATATGAATTAAGTGGAGGATGTTACAAATATAATATATATGTGTATATTATGTATGGTGTATCAAAATAATATATATGTAATACAAATAAAATTTGGGGTAAGGTTCCAAGCGGAATCCTTTTTCTGCCCCACTAGGTGTATCACATGGTTCCACATGGTTGTTCGAGGGGTGAACTCATTCATGGACCGAGGATTGGTTTTTACATTGGGGTTGGACTCCACACTGAGGGGTTCCATGAAAAACTCGACGTGGAACCACCCATTATGGTGATAGGGCACGGGGTGGGCATTATAGGCCCCAGAGGAAGTGAGATTCCCGATGAGGAGTTAGGCTACAAGGGTCAGCAGAGCAGTGCTTAGGATGGGAGTGGCAAGCCCTGACGTTGAGGAGATGGGCTAAGTTGGTAGGCCACTAGGTAGAGAAGCATTAACGATGGAGGTTTGTCCTTAATTAATACAACGATTTCCATCAGGGTGGAACCTTTATAGTGGTTAGAACCTGGCCGAAGGAGTAAGATTAAGGGGAGGGGTGGAATCGTGATAGTGGACCCCTCCGCCCCCTCTCCTATTGGCGTCATGGGGGTCCCCCCCCCGACTATTTATTAGAATCGTCGGATTGTGCAGTTGAAGGTTGGTCGTTGATGGAAGGGGCCATAAATTAGTGGTGGAACCAAGATAGTAGAATCCCCCACTCACCATCACTAACTTCACAGGGGTAGCAGAGGTAGGTGTGGGCTCTATTTTTTTTTATTGTATGTATATAATTTTAAATGTGTTTACTTATGTGACTACGGGGTGCAAATATATTATGTATTAATATTACTACTTGTTAACTACAGCCATCGAAGGGGTAAGTTTCGTGGACTTATATATTGGGGGTGTTGGGAGTATGTGGTGGACCCAAGGATATATATATAAAGAAAGAAGAAAGAGAGTATTTTAATGTCCACGAGGCTAAATATAGCTTATGGGACAGATTGTTTCTTCACCTGCTTGATGTATTCGACCCTTTTCTGTGAAGTTCAAAATAAATGCTCCCAGCTTCTCGACAAACCCTTTGCTAAATAGATTATCACAAGAGCTAGCTGCCATCATATCTGCATAACTTTCCCTGTTGTCTTTGAAGGCCTCACATTCTAAAATAAAATGTTTTTTTTGTTTCCACTTTTCCAAAAGAACAAAAAATGCATACCTTTCCTCCCACACTTCCTTTGGTCTTTTCCAGTGCACTGTTTCACAACAGAGTTGATGAGAATTAGTCCTTAACTGAGCAATAAGAATTTTGGCTCTCCAAGAGATATTGGACTCTGCTTTTGGTTGATGACTATGAGTGGGATTAAACACTTCAATATAGTATTTTTTCTTTCTTCCTAGCTCCTTATCCCAAGTACATTTGTGGAACTTTTCCATAACAAAAACTTTTATCTCTTTACTGTTTATGGGACACCTGTTCAAGCAAATACCCCATTTACTAAACCATTTGTTATTTTGATGCATCCAAGTTTTTTTTCTCTTGCACAATCTATCATTAAAGACAACCTTAGGCCATCTACCCTCTTCCATTTGCTCAATTTTTTTAAATACCTTATGACTCACACCATAGCAATTGCTTCAATAGGAGCAGTCCTCGTTTCACTTAACAAAATATCATAAGGAACTGCACTTTTAATCTTAAATTTGTTTGTAATCAAACGCTTCTAAATTGTCTCAATTTGTCTCCACTGCATGTCGGATGTACTGCTGGCCCATAGTTCACAACCATAGAGAATCATCGGAATCAATAGAAGCCCAAAAAGTGTTTGAGTGGTTTTCCAGTCCCATAACTCTGCCTCTCTCCACCTATTTTGAAAAGCATAAAATGCTTTCCAACCCCCCAAAGTTATTTTCTTTCTACAACCATTCCAGCTTAGATTTTTGTTGAAGTCAATTCCAAGGTATTTGTAATCCGCAACTTCTTCGAGAATGTTGCTTTCAAAGTAGAACTTATGTTGGTTATGTTTTCTTTTCTTAGAGAAGACAAATACTTTTGTTTTTCTGATATTGAATTGCATCCCCACACATCTACAAAAATGCTCAAGGGATAGTAAGTGCTCTTGCAAACCAAGAGCCGATTTAGCAATCAGAATAAGTGGAGTATCCTAGGTGGAGTATGTACCTTGGTGAGGTGGTGTGGTGTCCCATGAAATGATTCCTAGCATTGTGCTCTGATCTTGTGAGAGATAAATTGTACCTATCAAGGCCTTGGTAATGTGACAATCCTAGTTGTGATGATATTTTGATGCTTATCACTATGGATCCCTTCTTATGAGAATATTTGGAGATAGACCTGTTGAGTCATTATGAATACCTCCCTAGTTAAGAGGGAGTTTTGAAAAATGTAACTAGGTTCAGTCTTCATATTTATTTTGTACTTGTATCAATATTTTACAAAGAAGAAAAAAAATGTATTTGTTCAAGCATGGGTTTCATGCTCAAGTCTAGGTTAAGCATGTTCTTCATGCTTTTAGGGATCTATTGAGTTAATGTTCATTTGGACGCTTTGTAAATAAAAAGAAATCTTTTTTTTTTTTTAAGTCAAAGAGAGTCAAATAAATCCTCCGCAAGGCTATGTCGGCCCTCCATATGGTTAGGCTAGCCTGTTGAACAGTCGTGACCCTTCATAATGAAAAACAACTATATATTCGCATGAATCCTCCACATAAAAAGTTCTTTAAGCTCTATGATCATGTGCAAGTTTCAAAGGAAGTTATATACGAATTTCTGAGATAGGTAAATGCAAGACTGTGTGATAAGGATATGGAACCTGATTGTAATAAGAAACCTGATAAGACTGTGAAATTATGAAGAGATGAGCAGACTGTTTTTGTGATGATATGTAAACTAATAATGGATATGATGTGTGAGTTGATGAAGACTATAATCTGCAAGTTAAAGCAGAACTAATAAGCTACAGAAAAAGGATCACTATGGGGCAGGCATGTTGTGACAAATTAACTATCTTATTGAAGATGGATCATGATAAAGGGAGGGCTAACTTGGACCACTTGTGGAGGTATTTTTATTTGGGTCTTGGAAGTCTCATTTTGATCTAATTCTATAAGAAGAGGATTGTTTGGGTTTTCCCCAATTGTGGGGTTTTTCCCTGGCATGGAGCATATATCTTTTGTTCTTTATGTTTTTTATCTTCATGCTTTGGTAATTGCTTGATGAAGAATAAAATTAAAAATAATAAAATGCCAAAAAATATCACAAGTAATTATCATGAAAGGAAAATTTATGATTTTCCAACACCTTGTTCCAAAGAAAGACTTCCTCATTATAGAAGCTTGAAGCGAACCTTCTAGTTGAAGAATACGACTTCTTTTCCTGTAAAAAAACATTCTTGTAATAGATTTGTTGCAAGGTCCTTATGTTAGATTCAATTCCTATGATAATAAGTTCAATCAAAGTAGCCCGAAGAATGAATATTTTTAATGCATTATCATATTTTCTTGTTGTAATTGGAAATCGTATAACACTCAATTCACAATTTTATTCAATGTTTGGGTTCCAAATTAAGTTCAAGTTTTAGTTTCTAGTCTTTGAAATTCATTCAAAGCCAACATTCAATTCAAAATATTAGTGCTTCACTATGTTTGGCATAATCAGAGGAACCATATAAAGTTTTCTATTCCCTCGATCTAAACACCAAAGAAACAAAAAGTAACCAAATATAAAAACATTATTTCAATTTATGTATTCATTTCAAATAGGTAATTTTTTATATGTTGGCGACTACCCATGCATCATAAATTTCCCATATCCATTAACAAACATGATTACTTTATGCCTTGTTGTCAATCTAATTAAATTTCACCTTATCCATAAATAATTGTTGTCTCATATCCATGATGCCCATGATGCATGTTGAAACATTATTGCTTGAATTTTCCAAGTGCTACCATCTTGTTGCTATGATTACTATTCACGTGGCTTTTATGTGGTCACACAATAACTCATCCTAACCATTATGCCATATACCTCAATTATGTAAAATATTTTTCCTTATAACAATATTGAATGGTCCCTGAGAGAACATAGTTCAAACATCCTCCATACCTTGAGTAACTAAAGAAGGATAGACAAGGATTTATTCGACTCTCTTAAATTTAGCCCTAAATACTCCATCACCCAAGTAGGGAAAGGAACTAGGAATCCTTGTGGTGGTCATAAATCATAAAAAAAATTATTTGTTCTTCTCCCCTACTTTTATAGGTCCTTTAAGGGAAACCGCTAGGGCTAGGACATAGGGCTTAATTCAATTAGGGAACTTGTTGGATAGATGTTGAGTTTTTTGTTGTTTGAATTCATATTCATTGATCATTGACACTCAAAATCTAGCACTTTTCATGGTCGAATTTTCCCTAGTAGGGCTAGCGTCATCCACCCTAAGTAATTCTTGCCCTAGAGAACTCTAATTTTGGCTAAGGCTTTGACTTAGGGATTAATTTGAAGGTTTTCCTTCTCCTTTTATTGATTACATCATTTGCAAACCTTTTATTAGTGCTTGAATTCCTAGGCAGTCCCTTTGTTGATTCATATATTGACACCCTAAGTCACAAGAGTCTCTTCTAATGCTTTGTAATATATGGTACATTTTTCCAACACATAGAGAATTGTGCCCTTGTCCATTAAACAAGTACCTTTACTTATCCTTTGATTCATATCACCTTGAGCCATCTAACTTAGAATATCCTTTAGGTGGAAATTGGGAAGCTTTCCATGTGGTGTAATTCCACTAAAGAGAGGGAGGATGATTGTTGAGGTGACAATGGAAATCCACCTCATTGTTGCAACAAGGTTTGGATTTTTTTTCTTATGAGGCCTCTCACAAGACCTGCTAAATTTTGAGGCAACAATGCCAACATGGTTATCAACCCTTCACAATGATGAACAAAAGAACACTTTTTCTCACTTTGACAACAAAAATTGTAAACAATTATCTTTAAATGAAGCCACACTTTCTTTACATCTCGCCTTAAATTAAGATGAAATGCACAACGTGTTTCTTTCAAGTAGGTAACTCAACTCATAGCTCTGGTTAGCTCTGATCTTCGCATCCATTACACATCCACAAAGATCCAATACAAGTTGCACAACAACATCTATAATAGGTTGTGGCTTTGTTTTCTCTTTCACAGCGTTAGGCTAACTCTTTTTAATAGATCTTTGCTCTCAACCTTGCTATGACTCCAAGTTAAGAGTTGGTAAGAGTGATATGAGACAAACAAAGTGGAGGAAAGTGTAACATGCCATTATATTACATTATTGATCCTAGGATATGAATTTATAATATATCAATTTGACCACCTAGATCTACTAGATTGAGATCTCATTAACAACTCATCAATGGATCATGACAACACCTTATGAAGATAAGGACCACAACTCATAACAATTATATTCTTGTATTTTGTAATTGATTATACACTCACATTTTAATAGAATAGGGCAAAGTCTTTGCACCAAAAATATGTATGATTCACTAATAATTAAATATACTTACTTGGAGTTACTACCCACCATTATTTATGCATTTCTCATCACTATAATATGTAGCAATAAAAAATGTAAATTTGCAGACTTACTAGTGGTTACTACCCACCAAAATTTATGCAAGTGCTTACACATAAATAAATTAGAGGATTATGGTTATGTGAATTAATTTCTCCACTTCAAACATCAATTTATTCCTAAAGGCTCTAAAATAATATTAATATAGATTCATATTTAAATATATCAAACTCAAACATATATATATATATATATATATATAGATATAGATATAGATATATATATAATTTTTCATTATCAGAAAGTTAAACACTGCAAACTTTCATTAGATTTATTCAAGAAGCAAACAAATGATACAAAAAATGAAAATAAGAAACACTTCACTAAAATTCTAAGCAATGAACTAATCTAGAAAGGATCATTTTGCACCCAAACATAGGCTCATATACATATCAACTTTCTATAGTTTACCACCCCCCTAACCAGGACATGATACCACAAGGCAAAAACTGATAATTCACTAGTACTTGGGTAGTTGAAATAAATTCTCTTTCATACATAAGATAAAGTGAGGGATCCATATTCCCAATTAAGGTTGGGCCATTACAATATCAAAATGCTTCTCAACTTGGTTAGCAAAGAAATTAAAGGAATATATTCAATGCTCTAGAGTCCCTTGGTGATTTCCCCACCTCTTGGATGTCATGCTTGACAAATACACATCAAATCACAACCCACTCTACCTAACTAGAGTCCATATCTCTTTGGAAAATTTTTGATAGGAAAAAATTGTTTTTAGGGAGTCCAAAACACACTAGCATCATTCCAATTCATGATTGGTACTTTCTTGGCATATTTGAGAAACCCAAAATGCAGTTTAACCAACCAAAATGCTTTAGCTATCATGCCACTCAATATTGGCAACATTCCACACACAATTCTCATTGCTTAGGCACCTTCTCTCTCTCTCTCTCTCTCTCTCTATATATATATATATATAGTGTCGTAGGAAATGCAAGGTTTAGCTTAATCTATGAAATAGCAAGAAAGTATAGACAAGGGGATCTAGCATTGGAATTCCCTCTCAATGATCAAGAAGCTTTGTATCAAGGCTTTCAACCTCCTTTTTGGAATGAATACAAGATTACTAATTTTGTTAAAAATAAAAATAAAATAAAAAGTAATAACAAAAAATATCAACATTTGCTATAAATAAAATACTTCAATTTCCACCTTAATTTTACACCAATTTTATATGGAAACATAAAGTAATAGAAAGAAAAAAAAATATATTTTAGTTTTAAGTAGGAAGGAGATATGTATTTCCTTCACTACTTAACATAGAGTTGGAAGATGATATGTAAAATAACATTATTAATATTATATGATGTGCAATTCATTTTATGTTTAGTGGACATGAATATTTAAAACAAAAATATATATTAATAACAAAAAAAGCATGTTACATATAAATGAAATATTTCAGTATTTATATTAAATAACATAATTGATTTGTAATATTTTCATCATTTAATATGGAGTTTATTAATAGAGAGAGACATATGTTTTTTTACCTCTAAATATGAGGGGGATGTATTAATGTGGATAAAGTGAATCATAAATAAAATATTTCAACATCAATTATGTATATATTATATAAAACCAGCTTAGATCCATCTCAACTCCAAATCTATCAAACATTCAGAGGGATCAAATCTCTTAAGGTGCAAACTTCTTTTTTGAGTTCAAATCTTTAGGAAATGTTTGCACACTTAGAGATTTGATCCCTCTTAGTGCTTGATAGATCCAAAGTTAAGATTGTCAAAACAGGAAGCTCAAAAACTACCAATAATAAATTGGCTCTATGACCTCAATTTTCCTTGAACTAACAATATTTTTAAGTATTAGTTTGTTATAATTTTTTAAATTTAAATTTTATTTATTTTATTTTTATTTCACTGGGTCAAAAACGTTTACATAACATAACATGGCATTACAATATCTCTTCTATACTAGACTACAAAGCCTCTCTAGTGCAACAGTTGAAAATGAAAAATTTCTTGTAGTTAAGACATTTTATTTGTGTGTTGTTCAAAACCAACATAGATCCATCTTAACTCCAAATCTTTCAAGAAAAGAAATTCACATCTTGAAAAATAAATCTATGTTAATATATGACTAATAAAAAACCAACTATAATTTAATTTTAAATTGATAAATTACAATATAAATATAAATGGATAAAAAATTTCCATATTGGCAAGATGGCTAAATCAGATCTGTTACAACACCTCACTGAATAACTGAATTCATTTTCAACACCACATTGAATTGACAAGGATATGTGCTATTTTTCATTTAGGATTTCTTCCACATCATCCACCATGGCCTTGTTCAGCCATTTATAGGCCTCCTCCATAAACGAAGGGCTCAATCTGATCATCAGAACGCAGAATTCATGTTCATTCAGAGCGCCGTCGCCGTCTAAATCCCCCTCCTCCATCATCGCCCGTAGCTCTGCATCTGTCAGGGAATCCAACCCTAACAGAGCCGAATTCCTCTTCAAGCTCTCCAAAGTTATCAGACCCAGCCGGGGATCTGCTAGAAGACGGAATCCGTTACAGAGCTCCGCCATAAATTCGCGCTCTCCCAATTTCTGCGCCATAATTGGCAGGAAATCCTCGAATTCTGCCATTACTGTGAATGCCGAAACCCTAATTGAAACCTCGATTGTGTCTTCAACGCAGGCAAGGGGCTTAAAGCTTGAACTGTGTTGTGAAATGGGAAGGGTTTGTGGTATTGATATAGCTTCCATAGTCAGCGCGGGAAGAAACTGGGCACCGAGGCCCGGCCATAAATTGTGCGCCATAAGAAATAGTTGGGAAATTGCAGGTATGCCGGCCAGAGGATCCAAAGTTGTCATCCAGAAGAGTTGAAGAGGAAGTGGGTGTCCAGGGGAAATGGTTTTCAATTGAAATCAGAAGGTTGGGGGTCTTGCAGTGAAACCGCCAGTTGTTTCAGTAGCCAATGAGCATTTAGTAAACAGATAATCGAAGATTCGGTGGCATGCAGGTGGATTTGTTATGAGAAGTCAAATAATGAATATGGAAAACGTGTGCCAAAGAATTGAAGTGGAATTGCAATTAAAGTAAAAGGAGAAATTCCAACCTAAGAAGACCAGGAAATTTCAATTGTAGAAATAAAAATATTTTTATATTTTTAATAATTTAAAAAATATATAGTTTGAGCATGTTTAATGGTTATTAGCGTGTATTTTTTATTAAGAGGTCGTAGATTTGAATTTAAAGGAGCTAGACTATGATCCCTTGCCTCACAAACAAGTTTCTTGGTTTCACCATGACATTACATCATCATTATCATTATTATTATTATTATTATATTAATTAATAGATTAAATTGTTCCTTCAAATTATATAACAATATATTATTAATGTTATATAGATGTTCAGTGTAAATTAAAATCAATATACTACCTATCACATAAAAATACGTTATAAATCATAACATGTTAATGGTATATAAATAAAAATTATGAATTATCTTTTAATTTAATTTAACTTCTTCTTTTTTCCCGAAAGGGGTGTCATTCGATTAACTACACACAATAATGATCCTTAGTCATCATCAATCCTCTAGAAACTCACCAAAGCTTAGATAGGTGGTGTCAAATTACACCATACTTTGCATGCAATACACTTAGGTTTTAATGGAGGCAGTGCAGGGTTTAATGCCTCTGCAACAATTGTTTTGTCTTGGATTATCTCATGATTATATGCTACCCCCACCACTTCACTTGTCCATAATGATGCTCGACAAGGTTGCTAGTTTTGATTACATAAAGAAATATGATAGCCTGGATCAACTTCCACTGCCCTCATAGTTTCAAGTAAATAGATATTATAGATTTTCTTATTTTGGCTTCCTTCTTATTCTTTTTATCTTTAGTTACAGAGAGTTGGTCTGCCATCCTAGTCTCTTGCCTCCCATTCCTTCAATAGGTTGATTGTCTTTTTCAATGCACTACATTTACCTTGTATATTCTTGATTTGAAATCACCCGTAAATGACCTCAGAGAATTAATGAAGGTATTACAGACTCATGTGCTGGGGTGTGCCTATGTTATTTTATGCAATGGGTCAATAAGATTGAGAAATACACAGACACTGAAATAGTAAGAGAACATAGTAAGAAAACACATAAAACACAACAAGCTTAATAAGGAGTTCACCCAATCCTCCTGGGCTACGTCTCCTGGTCCAGCCTTCAGTGGTGGCCTTTCTATTGTGTCTTAAAAGTAGAGTTTTTACAATGATGAGCTCAATTTGAGTCTCACTTAACAGATGATGATCAGTACGATTGTACTTGGATCCCCCAAGTCTCTAGAGTACACAAACTCCCCTTACTAAATCTCGACCTCAACTGGTCTCAGTGGTATGAGTCCAATTTGGTACTCAATACCTGACAGGTATACACAGAAGAGTTGCTTGAACCTCTCAAGCCTTCTCTAGAGTTCACAGACTCTCGGACTCTCTCTGTCTCTGTCTGCTCGATGCTGCCTTTGCTTTGCAGGTCAGCTCAGCTTCTCTGTTCTCTGCAATTTGCTTCTCTCTCTTTCTGCCTCCTTCGCCTTACTCTCTGTCTGTTCGTGGCTTAAAGCCAATCCGCTCCCTGATTGTTTGTTTCTGCTTCCCGGCTCTCTGGATCTCCTGCCTCTGTCCGCTTGAATTCCCCTGCTCTGCGTCATCATCACTGTGTAATGCTTCACAGAGAGGTGGCCACTTGTTTCCTCACAAACTGAGTGTCAGTCCTCTTTGAACAATCGTTATTTCCGTTGATCCAAGATTGCCCGCAAAACTGATTCCTTTGCCAACTCATTGGTCATATCGGACCTCAAATCTCATATGACTTAGCCTATTTCCCTATCGAATCTGGTCATCCATTGGATCATTTCTCCGTCGTTGATATAGAGCCTCTAGATCCTACGGTCTCCGTCCATATCGGGCAGGTAAATAGCATGACCTATACCCGCCTGATGTGAGCGGTTTTCTATCTCATTCGCTGGACGCGTGTCACCTAGTGTATGGCATTAGGCGGGACTTGGTTGAACCCACTTATCGCTTGAAGCCCTTCCGATATCCTGCCGGTTTTAGCACGGGACCCGCCTTCTGACGGAATCGGCGATTTCTGTACGGTTTTATGCTTTCCTCGTGACCGAGCGCTTGGGGGCTTTCCTTCACTGAGGGGGACGCCCTATGATATGCACGCTAATCGTGTATCAGAAACTACCTCTGTTTTTGGATTTGACCTCCCGTTTGTCAATTTGTGCCAGCGCGCGGTTACCATGGGCCAACGGTCTGCGCGCTTTGACCGAGGGTCCTCGTTGCTCCGTGCTGACCACAAATTGCCATTGTTTAGAGGTTATTTCTGATAAGCTCGACATCCATAAGACTTTGAAACTTCGGCATGAGTTTTTACAGAGTTCAGGTAACTTTAAGAGAGTTTAAGGATCCAATTTGGATCACGACCTTCCCACTGAAAAAGCTTTTGGACCACCAAAAGTTGGTTTTCAAGCATCGACTAAGTGAGGGTATAACTGTCTCACTTGTCCAATCTCTATCCACTTTGCACTGCTTGGCTTTGAACCCTTGAGTCCAATCCTGAGGTACTCAACATCTCCCCTGCATGTCGTCCTCACTTTCCTGTTTAGAACTATGTCTTCCTGCAATTCATTGAGATATTCAGGTAACAGATCATCAATAGAAGGCAGTTGACTTTGCTCTTCGAGATATTCAAGTAATGAAGGTTCAAATAGTCTCAAGCTGTCTGCATTAACGACTGAGTAGATGTGCATGTAAGCTGGTAAATCAAGGCGAAAAGCATTCTCACCAATTTTCTCAAGTATCTTGAAAGGTCCATACCTTATTGGCTTTAGATTTTTACCTTCACCTTGCATTCTGTCTTTGCTGATATACAGCCAGACTTGATCACGAACTTGGAAACTATGCTCCATCTAATGCTTGTCATGCCTTGCCTTGTATTTGGCTTGGCTCTTTTCTAGCTATTCATGTACTGCCTGGTGAATCTCTTGGATTTTTTCAATGAACTTGGTTGCCTTGTCCACATCACTGTGTCCATCAGCTGCTATGTTTTTAACAAAAACAAAATCCAAGGGAGACCTTGGTGTGAAACCAAAACAGGTCTCAAAAGGAGATCTCTGTGTAGAAGAATGTTTTTCTTGGTTGTAAGCATGCTGCACATAACACAAATGTTCATCCCAAAGTTTGGGATGCTTGCTGCAATAGCCTCTGAGCAATTGGATCACTGTCCTGTTGACCACTTCTGTCTGGCCATCTGTCTGTGGATGAAAGGCTGTGCTTTTCTTCAGTTTGGTGTCCATTAGTTCCCACAGACTCGACCAAAACTTCCCAACAAATCGGGAATCTTGATAAGATACAATGGAAGTGGGTAATCCAAAATGAACCCATACATGCTGAAAGAACAACTTTGCAGTTTGTTTAGTTGTAATCTGCTTATTACAAGGTATCAAAATACACATTTTGCTGAACCTATCCACAACAACATATAAATAGTCATGACCTTACCTAGATTTAGGCCGTCCTCCAACAAAGTCCATGGAAACACTTTCCCAAGGATGAGAAGGAACTGGTAGTGGAGTGTACAAGCCTAGTTTTCTATTGCTGGGCTTGCTTTTAGCACACATGGTACACCCTCTCACATATCTAGAAACTGTCTCATTCATTTTTGGCCAATAACAAAATCTTTGCAGCTGTACAACCATTTTACTTACCCCAAAGTGGCCTGATATTAGAGAAGTGTGTGCTTCTCGAATTATCTTTACTCTTTCAGTTTGTGGAATGCATAGCTTCCCAAAATGATACAAGAGTTGGTCCTTAATATGATAATCCAGTTCTTCTACTCGTTTGCCTTGACTTAAAGTTGCATATACATCTTTAAAATCTATATCTTAAGCATATTGTTCAATGTAGCTCTCATGCAATACTGAATTATGCTTAAGTATAGTAGATGCATTTATAATTGGTCTAGATAACATATCTGCAACTTTATTGTGTATGCCCTTTTTATATCTGATGACTAAATGAAACTGTTGTAGAAAAACCATCCATCTATAGTGTCTTGATTGCTGCAACTTAGTTTGGGAGTGTAGATATTGAAGTGGTTGATGATCAGTATGTATAACTGTCTCTTTGCCCATTAGGTAATGTTTCCACTTTTTCACACTCTATACTAATGCATACAATTCTTTATCATACGTGGGATAGTTAACTACTGCAGAATTAAATGTTTCAGAATGATAACATATGGGTTTATTGTGCTGTATCAACACTGCATCCATGGCATAGTCACTGTCATCCGTTTGGATCTCAAATGGTCTTTGAAGATCAAGCAGTGCTAGTACTGGTGCTGTACTAATCTTTTCTTTCAAGGTGTCGAAGGCTTTCTGCTGTTTGCCTCCCCACTGAAACACCTTGTTCAATCTTGTTAAAGCATGTAAGCGAGCTGCAATTAAGGAAAAGTTAGAAATGAACTTTCTCCAACATTGTGTTGCTCCTAAGAAGCTTCTAACTTCTGTAGCAAATTTGGGTTTAGGACAGTTTACAATAACTGCAACTTTAAAGGGATCTATCTTCAATTCACCACCCCCTACTATATGTCCCAAATAATTCAAAGATGTTTTGCCAAATTCACATTTTGAGAGTTTAACATAAATATTTTCTCTTTTCAAAACATCTAGAGTCTGCTTAACATGCTTTAAATGTTCTTCCCACGTTTTGCTAAATATAAGAATGCCATCTAGATATACAATAACAAAATCATCAAGAAAATGTCTGAGTACATCATTCATTACTCTCATGAAAGTAGCAGGAGCATAAGTTAAGCCAAAAGGCATAACCAACCACTCATACAATCCATGCTTTGTTTTGCAAGCAGTCTTCCATGCATCTTGCTCTGCAACTCTGACCTGATGATATCCACTATGCAAGTCTAACTTGGAAAAATAAACAGCTTCTTTCAATTGATCTAATAGATCATCTATACAAGGAAGGGGATAGCAATTTTTTATCGTTATCTTATTCAGTGCTCGATAATCAATGCACATTCTCCCCCAGCCATCTTTCTTTTTTACCAAAACAATTGGAGACCACATGGTGATGTGCTAGGTCTGATGAACCCCTTCTCGAGCAACTCCTGCTCCTGCTTCTTGATTGCTGCATTCTCTAAAGCGGACAACCTGTACATTCCGATGTTAGGCAATGGAGCATCTTGCTGCAAATTAATATCATGCACTATTTCCTTTTTGGGTGGCAGACCTTTAGGTTCTTGAAACAAGATATCATATTCTGAAACAACTTTTTCTAAATCAGCTTGCTGTTTAGCATCACAGCCCTCAAACACATTGGTTTTATCAGGTTTCTTTTCCTTTACAATCATCAGTAAAAATTGTTTGCATGAATTTACAATTCGTTTCATCTGCCCTGAGTTTATGAGAGTATAATTATTCTTGAGCTTATGAGCCCTTACAATATATTCGATTCCATCTTTAACGAGTAGATACTTGTTCTTAGCTCTATAGAAAATAGCTTTTCTATCATACAAGTAAGGACTTCCTAAAACAATTCCACATATATCCAAAGGAACTATATCTAACTCAACCTCATCTACAAATGCTGACCCAAAAGAAAACTTAATTTTACATTGTCTAGTCACTTGTAGTTGTGCTTTATCACATAACCAACCTAATGGGTATGGCTTCTTGTGAGGTGTCGTCAGTAATCCCAACTTCTTTACAATTGCTTCAGAAATTAAATTTACTTGTGAGCCACTATTAAACAAAGTATCAATCTTTTGATGCTTGGAAATAACTCGAATGTCTTTTTCTCTCATTTTTTTCATTATCAGTAGATTGTGTAGAATTACTAATAGATGTTTCAGAATTTTTACCTTTTATACTTGTGGCTGCAATGGTTGTTTCATCTCCTGAGTCTGACCCTAAATCTTTCTGAATAGCTGCAGCAGTCTTCTTCTTCTTGCCCTCGAACTTCTTAGGTCTCAGCTCTGGATGCAGAATCCAGTAGTGCTCATCATCATGCCCATCCTTCTTACAGTGAGTGCATGAAGACTTGCTTTTCTGTACAGTGTTTGTCTTCCTCTCTTTCCATTTCTGTTTTCTTTTCTCCTTATTTTTGCTTGTAGTGGGTTGGGATGATCCCCCAACTTCTGGGTTCCCATTCTTACCTCTAGCTTCTAGATGTGTAGCCTGAACGGACACCTCATCTATACTAGTGGGATTAAACATGAGGATAGTGTGCCTCATGTAGCTGTCTACACCACCTATGTACTTCAACAGAGTCTGAGGTGAGTCTAATTAAATACCTAGAATCAAAGCTCTTTTCCTAAATTCTTGGGTGTAACCTTGTACACTTTGCCCTTTTAATTGGCGAAGATTTTGCCAGCTCATTATGGCTTACTGCATGTAAGCTAGTGGATAGAACTGATTTTTTATTGCAGAAACAAATTCACTCCAAACAGAAATAATCTTACCATGCTTCTTCATGTCAGCTTGTGTTTAACCTTCCCACCATACCAAGGCAATTCCTCCAAGGCATAGGCTGGCCAGCTGAATCTTACTTTTATCTGAGTCAATGCTTTGCACTCTGCAATAAACATCAATCTGTCTGATCCAATTATCCAGCTTCTCTGCATTCAACTTTCCATCATATATTGGTAAATCAAATTTAACATCTAATTTAATCAAAGGTGTCTTCTTTTTACTTTCAGGGCTATTAGGAGGCGTGAGGAATTTTTCTTCTTTCCCTTTGCCTTTAGAGTTGTCATGGAGGAGAGATTCTTCTACTCCTTTGTCTTGTTTTGATCTTGATGAATCTTCATCTTTATGTTTCCTAAAGTCCCTATACATTTCCTCCACCATTGACTTCAGGGTCATAAAACTATCCATGAACTGGGAATCAAATTCCAAGGGATTTTCCTCTTGGAATAGACTCTTCCAATTTTTGGGTTAGTTTCAACCAACTCTCCTTCTCCTAATTTAAGCTTTGATCTAGTTAGCATTCAACAACAAAATCCAGTACAAGCTTATCTAACCTTAACAACCTAGCTGCTCTGATACCACTTGATCTGAAATCACCCGTAAATGACCTCAGAGAATTAATGAAGGTATTACAGACTCATGTGCTGGGGTGTGCCTATGTTATTTTATGCAACAAATCGATAAGATTGTGAAATACACAGACACTGAAATAGTAAGAGAACACAGTAAGCAAACACATAAAACACAACAAGCTTAATAAGGAGTTCACCCAATCCTCCTGGGCTACGTCTCCTGGTCCAGCCTTTAGTGGTGGCCTTTCTATTGTGTCTTAAAAGTAGAGTTTTTACAATGATGAGCTCAATTTGAGTCTCACTTAACAGATGATGATCAGTAGGATTGTACTTGGATCCCCCAAGTCTCTAGAGTACACAGACTCCCCTTACTGAATCTCGACCTCAACTGGTCTCAGTGGTATGAGTCCAATTTGGTACTCAATACCTGACAGGTATACACAGAAGAGCTGCTTGAACCTCTCAAGCCTTCTCTGGAGTTCACAAACTCTCAGACTCTCTCTGTCTCTGTCTGCTCGATGCTGCCTTCACTCTGCAGGTTAGCTCAGCTTCTCTGTTCTCTGCAATTTGCTTCTCTCTCTTTCTGCCTCCTTCGCCTTACTCTCTGTCTGTTCGTGGCTTAAAGCCAATCCGCTCCCTGACTGTTTGTTTCCGCTTCCCAACTCTCTGGATCTCCTACCTCTGTCTGCTTGAATTCCCCTGCTCTGCATCATCATCACTGTGTAACGCTTCACAAAGAGGTGGCCACCTATTTCCTCACGAACTGAGTGTCAGTCCTCTTTGAACGGTCGTTATTTCCGTTGCTCCAAGATTGCCCGTGAAACTGATTCCTCTGCCAACTCATCAGTCATACCAGACCTCAAATCTCATATGACTCAACTTATTTCCCTGTCAAATCCGGTCATCCATCGGATCATTTCTCCATCGTTGATCTGGAGCCTCCAGATCCTACGGTCTCTGTCCATATCGGGCAGGTAAGTAGCATGACCTTTACCCGTCTGATGTGAGCGATTTTCTCTCTCATCCACCGGACGCGTGTCACCTAGTGTATGGCATCGGGCGGGACTCGGTTGAACCCGCTTACCGCTTGAAGCCCTTTTGATATCCTGTCGGTTTTAGCGCGGGACCCGCCTTCTGACGGAATCGGTGATTTCCGTACGGTTTTATGCTTTCCTCGTGACCGAGTGCTTGGGGGCTTTCCTTCACTAAGGGGGATGCCCTGCGATATGCGATTAGCGCTTATTAGAAACTACCTCTGTTTCTGGTTTTGACCTCCCGTTTGTCAATTTGTGCCAGTGCGCGGTTACCATGGGCCAATGCTCTGCGCACTTTGATCGAGGGTCCTCGTTGCTCCGTGCTAACCACAAATTTCCATTGTTTAGAGGTTATTTTTGATAAGCTCAACATCCATAAGACTTTGAAACTTCGGCATAAGTTTTTACAGAGTTCGGGTAACTTTAAGAGAGTTTAAGGATCCAATTCAGATCAATTCTATCTATGTGAAAGTCTCATTTATTTTTTAATTTTTTGTGGCTCCTTTCCCCCTTGTGAGTGTTGACTAGCCATCCTAGTCTCTTCCCTCCAACTCATTTAGTAGGTCGATTGTCTTCATTGGCTTCCTACATATACCTTGTATTCAACTCTACAAAATTTTGGTTCGTTTTTTAATCCTCAATGTCTCCCTCCCCCTTGGCCGCATCAACTATTTACTCCCACTATGTGTTTGCCTTCTTCCATGCCTTATATTGAAACTGGTTAGGGTTGTTGTGGTTGTCATGGGCATCGGGGACATTCACAGATTCAAGCGCAACAACATGCAGAAAAATTAGTAGCTATGTTATCTATTGGGAACAAACTTCACAAGTAGCTAGGAATGAAATCAATGTTGCAGAAAAAGAAATCAGGGTGGAAAGGCAATTCATCCAAGATGAGGACATCAAAGAAAATGTGGGACAATGGGTCCTTGATACTAGTACCAATTGAATTCATTACGACAAATATCTCCAAAGGTTTGATCTTTACTGGTAAGTAATGACAATTAATGGAAAGATGTTGGTGGAGAGAAGTGAAGCTCAATAGGAAATTATTCTCTATATTGATGCCCTTCCACTGTAAGTAAAAAAAATGGACTAGTTACCTCTGCTGGCTAATTGCAAACTTGGATTTCCTAGACTCTGGGGGAGAAGCAAAAAATCTAAAGAGAGTTAAACTGGACTCTCCCTTAGGTTAACATGTTTAGATTTAAGGTTTTTGTTTTACTTTCATTGAATAATGAGCCTACTACTTAGGGTTAGTAGTTCTCCTGATAGTATAAGAATTAAGAACTTATTTTACTATGACATTTTGGTCATTTGGTAATATGGATATAAGCTATGTACATGTGTTACTAGTATGGTTTCCCTTGTAGCAGATCAATAGAGAGGAAATAATTAGAAAGCCAGTAAAATGAAAACAATATTAAATTTAATATGGATACTTATCTTATCAAAAAAAATTAAGGTCCTTTACATTGTCAAATATTTTATTTCCACTATTAGTTAATTTAAAATTGTAAAATTTTTCAATATCCAAATACATATTCTTGAATTTTATATTATAAAGTTTTTATTTATTTATGATATATCTTAAAAATGTTATAGTACAATGATTGGGAAAAGGTACAATAATATTTGTTATCTTCATTCAGATAAAACTTGTAGTTTTTATATCCTATATACAAAAATTTAAACACACCTATAATTATTATAGCCAAACTATTAATGCAAGTATAGTGCTTATTAAAAAATACCCAAAATACAAGCTACTAAAAATATATATAAAGTAAATGAAAAAAAGTAGTTGGCTACTTCCTCTTGTACTTCCATACAGTGTTAGGTGGTATGTTGGTCCATTTCCAGAGCTTATTTGGATTGGTCTACAATCTATTGTTCATTGGGGTCACCATGTGTTGAGCTAATGGAAACATAATGGTTTGAGATAGTATATAGCGATCCTTAAAAAATTAAGAACCAAATTCTTTGACATACTGCTCCTGCTTCAAGCAGATTTACTTTTGCTTGTGTTGAACTAGAAGATTCATTATATTTGCATTATGGGATGGACAATGATGCTCATTATCGTGGAATGCTTACAAAAATCAACTTAAGAGCTATATTGTTGCCATGAAGTTCTCCTTGATGCATTCATAGAATACTTCATATTTCCTACGAGTCACATTAATCCATATTGATTTGTAAACTTTCATGGATATTCCATTCGATAATTCATTACAACATATCTATTAAAATAAACCAAAATCCATACTATGAAGGGTTAATTCCTTTAGTTTCCAGATCTATTATTAATGATTTTGTTGTTTATGCATGCAGTAGATAAAATGTGGAAAATATAGAATAATGAAATAGAAACGCACAGGAAACCCTTGCAGATGAAAACCCAACTTGAAGGTGAGTTTTTTTCTTTTCTCTTCTATCTGGAATGGAAATTATGCAAATACAAAGGAGAAGGCACTTAATATGTATTTACCTGAAATCTCTATCCCATGGGTTGTTATAGATACAAACTCCCATTGTTCTACTCTCTCTCTCTCTTAGCTACTCTATTATCGAACAAAATCCACTCAAATAGAATGGAAGCCCTTTTCCTCTTAGTGGCCCAATTATAACACATCATGATAGTCAACTAGGGGTTAAGTTTGACTCCTTCAACTCTCAACTAGAGTTACGAATTTGTTCCTTCTAAAGTATTCTTAATACTCTTAATGTGGCTAGCAACCTTTCCATGAGTAATGGGGGATAATGTGGCATCCTCTTAAATTATGGTGGTTAATCATGACAGGTCAGCTCCCAAGAGGCATAAATTTTACATCCAAACTTTAATTTATGTCTTTCTTACACCATTGGAAAGGCATTTGAGTGACAATAGGTTCATGAAGTCCCATATTTAAGCAATAAAAATTTACCCCAAAGAAATTTCATTTAAGGCTTCAAACTAGTGCCAAAATGTTTCATACCCTAATTCTCCAAACTAGGTGTCGCTGATAAAAATACTCCTATAATTTTATTCCTTCAATTTTTCCACCGTAAAACATCCATATGGATGCAAATTATATAGTGATTCAATCCGTATCATACCTCCCAACTATAGGATGCTTTTGGTCCCCAAAATATTTATTGAATGAGGCGAGGAAATTTTTCCTCTACCTTTTCCCTAGAGTACCATTTAGCCTTGCCTAGAATATCTCCCTTTAACCCAATCTTCCAAAGGTCATGTTGTTGTTGTCTTGTAGTTTTAGACCTCTTCTACAAAATTGTATGCTATATCAACTCTACTAAAGCATCTATAGCTAAGTCCTTTATGGAAGGTAGGACCTGCTCCTCTTCCTAATCCAACATAGAAGGGTCATAGAGTTTGATCTTTTCCACATTGACCACTAAGTAAATGTGCATGTATGGGGTTAGACTAAGTTTGCAAGCATTATATTCCACCTTTTCTAGTATCTTGAAAGGATCATATCTCATGTTGAAATTTCTAAGTCTATCCGTTAGAAATTTAATTTGTATTCTCTGGTTTATTTCTCCTACTTGTTAATTACGAACAAGTTATTTAACCATATAAATATTGAAATAAACACAATACAGTCTCAACCATCTACAGATCAATAGCTGAAAGAAATAGACAAACACACAAGTGACACCGTTATTTATGGACAACTCGTCCTCGGAAAAACCCAATGCGGGAAAACTGGTGCAGCAATTCTGAGGGTTTATTATTATGCAGAGTATCCTTGAGTACAATTGGGTGCCAAACTGGCTCACCCGACAGAGAAAAACAACCGGCAGTAATACATCTCTATTCGGAAGCAGGTATTCAGAAAACTTGCCCCACAAAACCCTCTCCAGCAACATTGAAGCACTGCATCAGCCCTTCTGGCCTCTGCGTCAGCCCTTTGAGGCATTGTGCAGCATCTGGGACCCTCTGCGTCACTCCTATTGCTCTCTGCGTGGATGACGCAATCCCTCTGGCCTCTGTGAAGTCTCTATTGGGCTCTGCGTGGCTTGCTCTGGCTTATACGTCTGCCTCTCTACCTCTGAGCTGGTCTCTCGACACTATATCTGCCTCTTTGTCCAGTACTCATTGCCCCTCGCTACTGATCACTGATTCGACTTTACTTAACAAACCACGCTCTAGTAAATCGAATGACTGATCACTTTGGTGTATTCTCTAGCTACCCTCAAGCCTCCTCTTATACTTTTTTTTCTGTTGAGTCTTCAATGGCCGAGATTACATCTCTAATCAACGACTAAGATTATATTTGGCTTGATCCATGTCATTTAGAACCTTCTAACCCAGTTTTATATTAATACCCATTAATATTTTATTTTTCCTAAGTTTAGACTTAAGAACTCCATTAAAAATATCAATTATTTTAATATCTCCATAACCAGGTAGAATATTCCCAAACCATTTTTGGGTCTTGGAGATCTCACGTGCTTTAGCGTCTCCACTAATTTTCATGGCTAGAGCACATTCGATGCTAACTCAAATCAACACTCCCTCTTAGCGAGGACTGTGCTCTAGTAATACTCCACACTGAGCATCACCCTGATTATACAGCACCGGTACCTATGTTGATGCTAGGCCTCCCCGCCCAACATCCTCTACACTGCTGCATCATGTACTTCTACCCATGGTTCTTCCACTACCATTGCTACATCCATATGGCAACTCCCTTTGCATCTGTGCTGCTACTGGTCCTTTCTCCCAACACTGCATTTGCACTACAGTTCTCTCTCATAATGCTACTGCAACTCAATTACTCATAAGTAAGTAACTTATCCACCCAACTACTAGATTCCTTGTCAAGCTAGAAACACTCCCGATGCTAGAGCTCTCTCTATTGCTATCTTGTGCTCCCTCTTCTGCCTCTACATTGTTGCAACAAATCTGTGCCTCTCGCACCGTTACAAACCTCTTTGTGCCATCCTGCACTGTTGCAACATCCTCTGTGCCTCTCGCACTGCTACAACCCCCTCTATGCTGCTTGAGACTACTGCACTCTAGCACTCTCTTCCACTCCATCCGCATCCGCTTCTACTGACATCCGTCATCCTACTACTGTCACTTTGGGGCTCCCATAGCCAGGTATGATCCAAGAGTTTGGGTACCTCAAGGATCCTGCCCCTCATCTCCTGTAGTCCTCCTGACTACAGCTCGATGTCTCCCCACCTCTTCTCCATAGGTACATGAGCACTCATGGGACAATTGTCATTCTCTTCTACCTCCTTTTCTGCCTTCGCTGGCACTGCCTTAGAGTCAGACAAGTCTCCCTTGTTCTTCTTCCTCGGACACTGGTTCGCATAATCACCTAGTTCCCCACAGTTGAAGTACTTGACCTTAGAGAGGTCCTTTTTCTTCCTCTTCTCCTGCTTTCCCGCAAATGCCAGAGCTACATCCTCTTCATATTCCTTCTTGATCTGGACTCCTTTGCTGCTACTTCCCGTCTCACTTAGTCGTCTGATCTCTTCTTGGCAAAGGTCCATCCACAATTCTTCCCAATCTAGAAGATTTGCCTGGCCCAGTATGATCTGGACAAATGTCTCCCACACTTTGGAGACTGTGTTTAGTGCAGTCTTCACCAGCATCTCATCATCCGGTGTGACCCCTATGGAAGTCAGTTGGTCCCGGATCTCCTTCAATCTCTCGAGGAAGTGATCTATCTGCTAACCCTTCTGCATCTGGTATGACCGCAGTTGATTCTCAAGTAACATCTTTCTCTGCACGGAAGTATGCTAGTACAATTTCTTCAAGGCGTCCCGCATTTCCTTTTCTGTCTCCTTCTCGGCAATATGTTGGACCACATGATCCTTGACCTCATCAAGGATGATGCATTTCGCCTTGGCCATTGCCTCCTCGTACTTCTCATTATCATCTGGGTCAACTGGGATCACCACTATTCTCAAGGCGAAGGCCTTGATGCGATGTCTATCTAGAATGGATAGGATCCTGGCCTTCCAGACCAAAAAGTTGGACGCCCCATCCAACCTGTCCCGATCCCTCAACTCATTCATGACCATCTCTCTGCTCTTCTTGTCGACTCCTCCAAGTCTCTCTACTTCCCTCTGGAAGTTCTCCTTTCGACACCTGCTGAGTCTCTCTACTTCTTGCCTGGAAGTTCTCTGCTAGAATCCCTCTGAGTTTTGATTCCCCTCCTAGAAATCCTTCTGCCAATTGTCAAGTCGCACCTCTTCGATCTTCTGTGCACTTGCAACACTGATCCAGATTCCTTAGCTAGAAGTTTGCCTCGGTAGTGACTCCCTCTACCTTGGCTTTTCCCTGTTAGGTATTGTTCTGTCCACAGTACCCCACTAGCTTCTCTCCCACAAACTTACCACATCTTCCTATGCCCCAGCAACTGAAGGACTGAGCCTCTAGGCTCTGCACAATCTGACACTGGCAAAAATTCTCCCTTAGCCGACTGCATCAACCCTCTTGGTCTTTTCATGGCTCTTCGTGATCCCTTTCTTCCCTCCTCATCCTCTGCGCTAGCATCTATCTGGCTCAAACTGCTGACGTATTCCCTCTGCATCAACCCTTCTCCACCTCTTTCTGCTAGGAACAACTTCTGTCACTCGGGACATTTGTTTCTGCTGCAAATGCTCTGATTCAGCTAGTGCCTTCAGCTCTCCTGTGATCTGCAACCTCACTCTGATACCATGTTGAAATTTCTAAGTCTATCCGTTAGAAATTTAATCTATATTCTCTAGTTTATTTCTCCTACTAGTTAATTACGAACAAGTTATTTAACCATATAAATATTGAAATAAACACAATACAGTCTCAACCATCTATAGATCAATAGCTGAAAGAAATAGACAAACACACAAGTGACATGGTTATTTTTTGACAACTCATCCCCGGAAAAACCTAATGCGAGAAAACCAGTGCAACAATTCTGAGGGTTTATTATTATGCAGTATATCCTTGAGTACAACTGGGTGCCAAACTGGCTCACTTGACAGAGAAAAAAAATTGGGCAGTAATACCTCTCTTCGGAAGCAGATATTCTGAAAGTTTGCCCCACGAAACTCTCTCCAGCACAAACTGAAGCACTGCGTTAGCCCTCCTAGCCTCTTCATAAGCCTTAGAACCCTCTACGTCAACCCTCTGAGGAACTGCGCAACCTCTGGGACCCTTTGTGTCACTACTACTGCTCTTTGCCTAGATGACGCAAGCCCTCTGGCATCTGTGTTGTCTCTGTTGGGCTCTGCGTGGTCTGCCCTGGCTTCTGTGTCTGCCTCTCTGCCTCTACGCTAGTCTCTCGGCACTATCTCTGCCTCTTTGTCTAGTATTCACTGCCCCTCGTTGCTAATCACTGATTTGAATTTACTTAGCAAACCCCGCTCTGGTAAATTGAATGACTGATCACTCTGGTGTATTCTCCAACTCACCCTCAAGCCTCCTCTTATACTTTTTATGTCGAGTCTTCAACGGCCGAGATTACATCTCTAATCAACGACTAAGATTAGATTTGGATTGATCCATGTCATTTAGAACCTTCTAACCCAGTTTTATATTAATACCCATTAATATTTTATTTTTCCTAAGTTTAGACTTAGGAAATCCATTAAAAATATTAATTATTTTAATATCTCCATAACCGAGTAGAATCTGCCCAAACCATTTCTGGGTCTTGGAGATCTCGTGTGCTTTAGCCTCTCCACTAATTTTCATGATTAGAGCACATCTAGTGCTACCTCAAATCAACATCTCACAGCCTTGATTTTCTTTCCCGGACCCTATAGCCTCTCCTTGTTCAATTGTAACCATACTCTGTCTCCCACTCTAAATGAATTCTTCATTTCATGTTGATCATGCATGGCCTTGTAAATTTCATGTGACTTCTTCAGTGCCTCTTGTACTTGCAAATGGATCTACCTAATTTTCTCAACATTTTTTTCTTTTCTTAAAGCAACCAATTGTATGATCCTCCCTCACTCCTCCTTGTCGTCCATATGCTAAATCCAAATTTGCAGGTGGAAAACATCTAAAAAAAAATCTCAAATGGGGACTTACTAGTTAATGTGTGGACTGCTTTATTGTAGGAGTGTTGTATATAGACCAAATTTTCATCTCAGGTCTTCAAATTCTTTTGGTTATAGTCCCTCAAACTCTATATCAAAGTCGTATTGACTACTTCTGTTTTCCCATCTGTTTGTGGATGGAATGTTGTATACCTCTTTAATTTCATGTCCATCTTCTCCCACAATGTAGTCCAAAATGCATTAAAAATCCTAATGTCCCTGTCTCAAATGATGTTGATTGGTATCCCAAAGTGCACTTGGACTTGTTTAGAGAACAACATTGTTATTTATTCCCCCCTGATGGTATTTTCATAGGGCATGAGAATGCACATCTTGTTGAACCTATTAATTACCACGAACAAGTAGTCATGTCCCTTCTTGGTTGATGGTAAACCTCCCACAAAGTCCATGGAAATACTTTCTCATGGACGACTGGGTATAGGTAAGGAATTATATAGAACTTTTTTCCTATTTATAGACTTGTTGGTACAAAAAAGTATGCATCCTCTAATGAACCTAGCTACATCTTCTTGCATCAGAGGCCAATACATATACTTATGAAAATTGGGAACTATATTCGAGACACCAAAATTCCTTACAACCTTGGAGGTGCGAGACTCTCTAATCAGTTGTAGTCTCTCGTCTTTAAGAACACATAGCTTGTTTATCCTGTAGAGTAACATGTTTTATGGAGATGACAATCAACTATGCTATCACGATTGTCCACATGAGTCTAGTCCTATAGTTGTTGATACACCTCCATGAAGTCCTTATCCTCTATATATGCCTCTTTGTATGCATCATGAGTGCAATGCTCCATGTGCATCAAAGATCCCAAACCTATTATTTTTTATGTTGGTGTCTGTGAAATCATGTAAGCTAATTTGTTTGAGTTTCCCTTCTTGTACTTGATCATTAAATGGAATTGTTCTATGAATCCCATGCACTTGTATTGTCTAGTATATTGTAACTTACTCTGAGCTTGCAGGTATTGTAGCAGTTGGTTATTTATGTGGATGATTGTCTCTTTTCCCATAATATAGTGTTTCCACTTTGTGACATCTTTCACTAGGGTATAAATCTTCTTGTTGTAGGTAGGGTAGTTGAGCAATGTCCCATGAAACACTTTATATTGCTCACATAGAATTACCAGTCAAATTTGTCTCCACTTTGAAGGGTTTTTTCAAGTTCAGTAATGAAAGAATTGATGTTTGACTCATTTTCTCCTTTAACTCTTCAAAGGCCTTCTGCTAACCTTCCCCCCATTAGAAACTATTGCCACTAGTTGTTCTGGAATGGAGTGGTGTAGTTGTTATTGAAAACCGGGCAGTGAATTTCCTTAAGTATTGTGCTTCCCCAATGAAACTCCTAACCTCAAAAATATTCATAGGTACTAGCCACTACATGATGGGCTCCATCTTGACAAGATTTATCTTGAGCTCCCCTCCACCAATCAAATATCCTAAATACACCAAAGTTTGTTCTGCCAACTCACATTTCTTGATATTTTGCAACAATTGGTGCTTCTTGAAAGTCTTTAGAACCTGCAACAAGTGTGAGATATGCACCTATCATGTAGCATTTTAAGCTAGTATATCATTCTATTAAACAATAACATATGAATCTAGATAAGGGGGTGATACACCATTCTTTAATCTCATGAATGTATCTAGTGCATTACATAGACAAATGGTATGGCTAACCACTCATACAACAATGTATGGTTTTGAAGGTAGTCTTCTAGGCATCTTCTTCTTTCACTGGAACCTAATGATACCTTGATTTTAAATCTAGTTTGGTGAAGTGCTTTTCTTCTTGCAACTAATCTAATAGATCATCTATCCTAACCAAATGATACATATTCTTGAGTGCACTTTTGTTTAATGTCCTATAATAAATGCACATTCACCAAATCCCATCCTTCTTTGGAAAAATTATGATGGGTGACCCCCATGGTGAGGTACTTGGTCAAGTAACACCCTGATCCAACAGTTGCTACAACTGCTACTTCATTTTCTTCCAAAGTGGACTATTTGTATAGTCCAATGTTTGGAAATGGAGAATTTGACAATAATTAGATCTCGTGTTCCATTTCCCTCTTGGGTGGTATCCCTTTAGGCTCTTGGAACACTCCCCTATATTCCTATAGCAATTATTCTAGTTGTTGTGTTTGTTTCTTAGTGCACCCGTCCAAGGATGCATTTTCCTTTACTGAATCTTCACTAGAGTGATTTTCTCTTAAAAGTAGTAAAACATTTTTCTTTCCATAAATAATTAATTTCTTAGTTTGGTTGGCACTTACCATTAAAATATTTGACTTTCCCTTGTGCACATTCATGATGAAGGATTTTATATCCTTGATAAGGTGGTACTAGTTGGATCTCCACATGAAAATTGCATCCTACATGTATATATGGAGACTTTTAAACACAAATTATTACATATGTATATTGAGACTTTAATGGTTAGGTGGATGCCCTATCCAAAGAGGAATTGCACACACATAAGTGAACTTATTACCTAAGAATTTAAAGACTATGAGGTTCATGCCTTTTTGAGTTTTTAGATGCAATGATGCTATGAGAACCTGTATTGAAATCTAGTTATCCGACTATATGTCACAAGATATACTATCTAAATTAAGTTATCTCACTACACTTGGCTAAAGACTTGAATTATTTAAACAATCATGTTATGTAATTATATAACATGTTTTTCCTTTAACCCTTATAAGCCTTTAAATTGTACTTTCAATTTTATAGTGGCTTAAAATGTACAATTTTTTTTATCAAAAAAAACTCAAAATTTATATAATATAAAAAATAAATATTATTTCAATTATTTTCAAAATACATACATCAATTATAATAATATTTTAATATAAATATTGCATTTATAATATTCTTATTTAAAATTAAATTACATTTTACATATATATAAATATATTTTTTAATTTGTATTTATATTTAAATAACAAGCAATATATTTTTTCTTCCTAATTTTATTTATTATATAGAAATATAATCCTCTTATCAATATAATTGAAATTAGCTAAATAAAAATTGACACATCTTAATTGAATTTTATTTTACTTTCTTTTCTTGATTTGTGCGTGTCATCCTTATCGATCCAATTTTGTTAGATGTTTCCTTCCTTATTTATTAAATGGTAATGAAAATTCGTAAATTCATATATGTAAAAATAAAAAATAAACTACGACAATAAATTGCATTTTAAAAATTGAATCAGAGCTTATTAATCAAATTAGATACATTTTATCCATATCCTTCTAGCTTATAATAAAACCAAATTTGATACATTTTTCCCTCCTGCCTTGGAGGCTGGATGGCTATTTTTTCCGAAGGTGGCAAAACCTATCAAACTCAGGTGTCAAACCAACAGTGAGGACAGCCATCTCTGGCTGTTATCCGCGAATGTCGGTTTGACTCATCACCGTTATCAAGGAAAACCACGCCACCTGTAATAACCCGCTGGTGGTCCGTAAGGGAGCAGGCTTTCACTCCTGCCAGATGCCTCTGGGTCTTGGGCCGTTAACCTGTTTCCTTACGTCCGAGGAAGACGAGCTCTTAGCCAAGCAGAAGCAGTTTTACGGCATACTCCAGGCCCTGGCTGGATGGCTATTATTTATTAAATGTTAATGAAAATTTGTAAATTTATATATGTAAAAATAAAAAATAAACAATAAAATATGACAGTAAATTGTATTTAAAGAGTTTAGACTTTTGTGATCTTATGAGAATAATTTCGGCAAAATCGCATAGAGAATCATTTGTCAACAGGTTTTGAATCAACTAGTGTGGTTCGTCATTAGGGCAAGTTGTGGTTTATCGTCAAGACAAGTTCATTTTCAGGCCTCATCCATGAACAAAAGGCTCAATCTGATTATCAAAACGGAGAATTCAGGTACATTCAAAGCATCGTTACTGTCTAAATCCCCTTCCTCCATCATCGCCTGCAACTCTGAATCCGTCAGGAAATCCAACCCTAATAGAGCCGAATTCCTTTTCAGGCTCTCCAAAGTTATCGGACCCAGTCGAGGTTCTGCCAGAAGACGGAACTCGTTACAGAGCTCCGCCATGAAATCGCGCTCTCCCAATTTGTTTGCCATAATGGGCAGGAAATTCTCGATTTCTGTCGTTGTTATGAATGCTGAAACCCTAATTGAAACCGCAATTGTGTCTTCAACGCAGGCAGAGCAGCTTAGCTTGAATTATTTGTGAAATGGGGAGGGTATATTATATTAATATAGCCTCCATAGCTGGCGTGCGAAGAGACCAGGCTCCACAACCCGGCCATGAATTGTGTGTCACAAGAAATGGTGGGGAAATTGCACGTACGTTGTCCAGAGGATCCAGAGTTGTGATCGAGCAACCTTGAAGGCGAAGTGGGTGTCCAGGGGAAATGGTTTTCAATTGTAATCACAAAGTTGGGACTTTCAGTCGAGCCGGGAGATATTGGTCTGATCAGGTGACCGTCCAATGGGGAAGATAATTGGAGGTTAAGTCACCTGAAGATAAAGGTGGATTTGGCATAACAAGTCAACTGACGAGTGTGTTAAATGTGTGAGTGTGTTAAATGTGTGCCGAAGAATTCAAAAGAAATTCCAATTGATTGTTAAACCATATAACCTAAATATTAATAATACGATATTAATAATACGATTTACAATTTATAGGTTGAGGTTAAGTTGGGCTAGGATGGAAAAACAATTTGCCCATCCATGAGATGGTGTAACTAGATTTTGTAAGGCTCAATTGTTTTTGTTTACCTGTGGGATGCTCTAACTGGATTGGCAAGGCTTAGTTGAGTTTGTGCACCTATGAGTTGTTGTCACTAGAGTGTATGAGGCTAAATTGAGTTTTCTCACCCGTGAGATGTTATTACCAAATTGTATGAGGCTTAATCTACTCAATGATATGCCAAGGTCCCCTACCCCTTCATTATAAGTTAAGGCACATTCCAAATCTCATCATGGAAACTAAGAATAAGCGTTTATTGAAGTACAAACCCTAGAAAGCCATAGGACCGAAACATTCCAATTCTCATTATGGAGATTAGAGATAAGCCTTCATTGAAGTACAAACCTTTGGAAAGCCACATGACCAAATGATGCAGACAAGTAGGGTTTTGAAACATTTCTTCAATGTTCCTTCTCTATCCCACCCACCATAGAAAACTATATGAAAATATTTATTTTTCTTCCCAACACCAATAAGGGAATGGATGCGCTCGCTTGGTGATATTTCTATATTGAAAAAATATGCTAAACATGTTCAATTACGTGAAATTTTTGAATTAGATTTTGCTACTCTAAAATTTGATAATGTTTTTCACAGTAATCTAAGGGGTTTGTTTACCGAGCCTCACACAATCTAGTGACAACATCCCATGGGTGAGTAGACTCATCCAAGCCTCGCACAATCTGGTGACAACATCCCATTGGTGACCAAGCTTGACCAAGCCTTGCAAAATCCGATGATAGAATGCCACATGTGGACAGGCTCTACCGAGCCTCGCACAATTAAGTGACAACATCCCACCGTGGAGCAAATTGTTCTTCCATTCAACATTGGGGTTGGCCCTACTTCAGCTCAGTGTAGCAGGTCTAGAGCCTAAATGCACCATGGGACAATTTTAGCCCACAATAAAACAATTTTAACCCCATATGTGGTTCCCACCCTCAACCTCTCCCCATTAGATTCAAACTATTGACCTAATAAAAACTAAACCTCAAGGGCTTGCTTCCTTGTTGTCATTTTTTATGTTCTAGAATCTTGGGGTAAGTAGAGCCTTGAAAGAAGAATTAAGGGTTGTCAACATAAAAGGTATCAAATAAGGAAATTTATACTCCTTGACACATGTTTTGTGGATGATGTATTGGTTTTTTGTGATGATGCTAGATCCATAGAGGATGGATACATAAAAGAGATTATGTAAGATTATTATGTTGCTACAGATGTGTAAATTAATCTTGAAAAGTCATCCATTATGTGGCCTGTGTGCCCGTGTAGATGTGTTAGATACATTTTGGAGTCAGTGTGCCTAGGTATATGTGTCATTTTGGAAAAGTGGTTGGAGGGATGGGATTGCAAATACAATGTAATTGTTGTACATATTATAATAATAAAATAGACTAGATGTGGATCCCATTCCACGAAAAGAGTATGTAGGGAAGTACAACTCCACGGTGACATGCAATAGAGTGTTTGGTGACAGGTGTTGGGAGACAAGGGTTGTTGGGGACCCACGTGGCTTTAGAGAGGTGCCACATGGTGAACAAAAACCATGCATGCCACATGGCAGAGAAGGGCTATTCATTTATAAAAAGGTATTCATAGGGAAATTATTCATCACCATCCACCACCATCATTAATCATCGTTCACTCATCCCTCATCATTACCATTCACTCATGTAGTTAACCAGTCATCACCATCATCAGTATTCCTCATTTTATTCCATGGTTGGAAACATAGTGGTAACTTTTGGTTATGTACTACTCGATGAACCTGGTGTTGGGTTTTGGAACTAACTGGGGATTTTTTTAGTCGGTTAGTCCCATTTTTGGACTATGGAACTGACTGGAGTTTTAGTAAACTCGATTTATAGCAAAAAAATGGTGAGCCTTGTGCTTAGGTTTTGGAACTAGCTGGGAGTTGTTTCAATTTTGGTAACCGATTAGTGATCCTTATGCTTGGGTTCTGGAACTGATCGAGAGATGAGTTGGTTATGGCCTAGAAGGGTGCTTGGAAGCCCTGTGCCGAGAAGTTCCTAGTTGGTTGTAAGGTGCCCTAGAAGGTGGCCACCGTAGAGGGACTGACAGGGCCTAGAGAATGGTGTGACACTTTGGTGCAGGTCTGGGGAAGAAAAGCGTTGAAGTTGGAGCTGTGACTGTTGGGTTGGTGCCATGGTTGTGGATATGTTGATATTTGGGGTTCACACTCATGTCTGTGGAGTTGCAACCCCAACTCAAGGGTGACCCGTGGTTGAGATTGATGAACCACAAGGTCTATGGTTGTGTGGAACATGGAGATCCTACAACCAATTGCTTATTGTTTCATATAAGTGTTTATGTTTACCGTTATGATTTTATGTGCCTTTTTCATGAATTAATGAAATTATGTTGGAAACCATAGTTTTAGGGTTTGTGCTTAATGTTAATAATTGGCTTATATTCCATTGTACATAATGTTAACGTGTTGTCACATGATATTTTACGCGTAATTATGTAAATGTATTGTTCTATGGTCATGGATTAATGGCAAAAGTGTCCTCAGACACGTAATTTTATTAATAAAAAAAAAACAATTACATATTTGATTTTGCAAGAGTTTACACCCGAACAACAAAACACTCTTGCAATGAGCTATTTATAAACTCAATGTCCTAACTACCTCTAATTATGGATCACTTATTAAATAACAAGTGTCCATTTACAATAAATGCTATTCAAAACAACTAGCTAACTAATCTCCTAAAATAGAGACTAAGATATGACACATTTGGAGAGTCATATCTTGTTACAACAATATACTAATCCTAAATGTCTCCATTAAATATTTAAACATTCTAGAATAATAATTATTAATTTAATATCTTAAATTAATTATTATTTTATTCCAACTTTATAACCTATGATAATATTTTATTTTTGGATCATCTAACATGGATTTAGCTTATTGGATATAAACCCTAGTGTACTGCGTGTGAATTGGTTATGCATTTATTGGGTTTGTTGATTGGGTCTTTTCTGCTAATTATAATTTTTGTGCATATCTCTGAATTATTGTGTGTAAACCCTAATTGTTGTGTAATTTTTAATGGTTGAATCACTATGTTTATTGCGTGTTAAATATACATGTTTTTAGTTTATTCAAGTTAGGGTTAAAACTCAGGTGGAAAAATTACAGTGGGAATTTGCACAGAGTTATAGGTAGGCTCTGGCCATGAGCTAGGATTTAAATAATGGAAAAAAATAAATTATGGGTTTCATAAGAATATTGGTGAAGTTTGGATACTAGGTACATAGCGTTGCTCAGTTGGAGGCTGGGGATGTTACAGAGTTGTATCAGAGCCCAATTTTCAACATTGGGCTTGATTGGGCCTGATATGAGGGAAAAATGAAAAAATTTCAGGATACCCACCAATTGTTTGACGAAAGTATTGTGGTAAGATTGATTAAAAATTTACATTTGAAAATGACATAGGAGCTAGGAGGGGCTTAGAAAGGACCAAATATAGGCAAATAAAGATTTTTTTTTTAGAAGAATCACTAAATTTTAGCCTCTGAATGCTAAATTTTGTGCATAGGATGCCATTCTTGTGTATCAGCAACTGCCCCGCTAAGTTTATCACATAGTTCCGCATGGTTGTTCGGGGGGTGAACTCATTCATGGACCAAGGATTGGTTTTTACATTGGGGTTGGACTCCATGCTGAGGAGTTCCACGTGAATTCCATGAAGAACCTAACATGGAACCACCCGTTATGGTGATAGGGCACGGGGTGGGCATTACAGGCCCCAGAGGAAGTGAGATTCACGATGAGGAGTTGGGCTACAAGTGTCGGCAGAGCAGTGCTTAGGATGGGAGTGGCAAGCCCCGATGCTAAGGAGATGGGCTAAGTTGGTAGGCCACTAGGTAGAGAAGCATTAACTATGGAGATTTGTCATTAATTAACAGAGCGATTTCCATCAAGGTGGAACCTTTATAGTGGTTAGAACATGATTGAAGGAGTAAGGTTAAAGGGAGGGGTGGAACCGTGATAGTGGACCCACCCCACCCCCTCTCCTGTTGGCGTCATGGGCCCCTCCCCCGGCTCTTTATGTGAGTCGTCGGATCGTGCTGTTGAAGGTTGGTCGTTGATGGAAGGGGCCATAACTTGGTGGTGGAACCAAGATAGCAGAATCCCTCCTCACCATCACTAACTTCATAGGGGGGTAGGTGTGGGATCTATTTTTTTTTCGATTATTGATCTCCCCATCAATTGTGGGCCATCAATCGAATAGACATATATTTGTATGTATATGATTTTAAATATGTTTATTTATGTGACTACAGGGTGCAAATATACTATGTATTAATATTACTAATTGTTAACGGTGGCCATCGAAGGGGTAAGATTTGTGGACTTATATATTGCGGGTGTTGGGAGTATGTGGTGGACCCGAGGATATATATATGTGTGTGTGTGTGTGTGTGTGTGTGTTTGTGTGTGGACTATATAATATTTTTTCTTTTATGGTTGTGAGCACGTGTACTGCGTGAAGGGCTTGATGCATGTTATATCAATTTATTATATTATTTTGTTTGCACTAGGAGTGTGTGGTGGACCCCTAGGGTCGTGCTACTCATTAGCCATGAAACACTAACATATGTGGAAAGTTATGCCATGTAAGGGACGAGGTGGTCAGCCATGGGTTTGTTGAGTGACATGGATGGGCACTGAGGGGGAGTGCCATGTCAACCACATGGTAGTGTACTTGGAAGCCAAGAAATTTGAGGGCACATGAGTGACAAATTTCAAAGTGAAATAGGCCTAAAGCAACTAGAAAATTAGGGAAAGAAATCACAAACTTTGTAGGGTCATATCTTTTCACTTGAAGAGTCAAAATTTGACCCATGAATGATTGAAAGAAAAATAATTTTGAGCAGAACTTAACTATAATTCATAAATTGAAATTGAATTCAGAGGAAAGAAATTTAGGGGAATTAGAGAGAAAGATATAGGGTTTTTTTACAAGAAAAATTAAGGTTTCAGTTAAATAACTCTTGGAGGGCATAACTTCTTTCCCAAGTGTCAAAATCTCACAAGTAAATAGTCTTCAAGTAGAATAAAACTGTGAACCTAGAATTTTAATTTGTGGACAAAACTTTTCAAGAATTCCTGAGAGAAGTTACGAATGACAAAAAGGGCAAAATCGAGGCTTAATTTGAGCTTGTCGAGGGCATAAAGTTTATCCCCGATAAAAAAATTGGGCAGTAAATAGTCAATAGAAAGCTATTGACATAGAGAATATGGTAATAAACCCAAAATTTTCAGCTGGAGTAAAAAATTCACAAAAAAATTGGAATAAAGCTACAATAATCATGAGCAGAAAATTATGTTTAATAAAGCAAACTTCTGGAGAGCGTAACTTTTATCCCAGGTAACAAAATTGGATGTATGAGTAGTCAATAGAAAGCTATTGATGATTAGAGCACATTGGGAAACCCAAAATTTGAATTTGGGTAGGAATTTTGAAGAAAGTGTCCCAGAAATATATAGGGGTAAAAGGGTATAAATTGATTAATCATTAAAATAAAATAAAGAAAACTAGAATAAGGGAACTGAGTCAACTTCCTTGGCAGCATAAAGCATGAATCAATTTGGCTCGTAAGTGATTATGTAATGGAAAATTGGGAGAATAGTTGGTAGAGGAAGCCATGATATAGAAGCCTGGTGTAATTTTTGGAGAGTTGTTGGACAAAAATACTTGATAAGTCTTTCAAGCAAGTTTGTAGCTACCAAAATAATTTTATTCCTTATTTATTGGATAGCTAAGTTGTTCTTGTAATCATTTGGAAATTGGACTCATTTCAATAATTCTAGGGTTTTGTTGCTATGAAGCCTAACTTAATTGGTTGTGGGTTGTAATTAATTGACTAGAATAAGAATTCTCTTAGGCATACATGCAGATGGGAAATGCTCATTAAGTTTTAATTCTGGTGATATGAGAACAAGAGGCAACATGCTTGATGTATTCTGACTTATTTGAATGGTGTTACCACTGCCATATAAATTGTTTCCTACTATCATGGCAATAGGGAGAGCAGTTGTATGGTTACAACAAGAGGTGAATGAAGAGGAATAACACTTGGTTATACTATTTATTCAGCACCATTATTAAGTCATATATTCAACGGGTGGCAAGCTATGTAAGGAGTCGTTCCTTAAGAGAGAATTAGGTTTTTATTAATAAACCAAGTTGGAGCGTGTTGGACATGATTAGATAATTTATATTCAACTATTATAAATTCAAGGTCTGTTATCTTCGGGAATTCTCAGAACATAGCTTTTGAGTTTGGTAAATATAATAATATGAATGTTGATTAGTGCCCTAAGATGGAGAAAAGAGGGCTGAGAGAATTAATGTGCCTATGTAATAACAGAGGACAGAAATTGGAAAATCATCACACTTGGTTGTAAGACAGGTTATGACATGTCTTCTTACAAGTTGTGACATGAGGTACACAGTAGGATTATAGCCAAGCCATAATGCATGTTATGACAATATCATGACAGGCTAGAACTGGTTTTATGCCAAGCCATAATAGGTGTTGTATCAGGTTGTAACAACTTTACAAGAGGACTATAATCACTCAAAGCACTGGATTTGGGTAGAGTACAATGATTATCTGGGAATAGGAAATGATTGATATAAAGTTCCCTAATGAAGGAACTGTATTGAGGGTTGTATCTTAGGGTTGACCAAGTTGGATACGAGAGGTAGTACAAATGCAGGTTGCATATTATTTCCCTTAATGAGGCATGGAACAATGATGCCACAATAAAATTCATATCTATGTATGGTCATTGAAGCCCTTATTATTAAATAAATTAACAACATAACAATTTATCAGGTTGCCGATGTTTTTGGAATTAAGTGACAAGAAAAGATCCACAATAGTATGCTAGGACACTAGATTGGTATTAATGGGTTCCTTTTACAGGATCAAACGGAAGGCTTATGGAAATATGTTGAAATAATTTAAACAATTTGATTGTTATTTGAAATATAGGCAGAGAAACAAGGATAATGATAACCAAAGATGCATAAACAATAATAAAATATATTTATTTCATATCAAAACAACAATTAATGAGACTGTAATAGGATTGTATGTAGGAATTATATGCAGAGGGTGTATAAAGGGATAACATATAGTGTTGAAATGCTGGGACAAGGCTTCATGGTTGAAGCATATAAATGCCAACATTGTTTGAATGTTGCATAGTTGTTACACTGCATAAAGATTGTATTCCATATTTTGTTTAATGAATGCTACATATGTCTAGTTGTTATTTCTCTTGAATGAAAGAATGTGTATATATGTATATGTCCTTACACACATACATACAAACATTCATATATATAAATAGATAGTTGTATATGTCACGTATATGTATGCAATTTACTGAACATGTGTGTGATGATTACATGTTGAGTAGCAAAAATATGTTGTAGTATCGGTAAAATATATGATCTGAACACTAATCATGGTTGTTATGTTGTTGATGATGCAACTGCTAAGGAAAACAACCTTACGTAGAACATGTCTTATAGGTCTGCATTCTTCTTTCATATGAAGGCCTTAGCAAGATGGATCACTCAAGGGACTATTAACAAGTGAAGGGGATGCCTGGGCCTGGAAGGGTGAGTATGAAAAAAAAAGATGATTTAATTCAATATTTGACATGTTGAAACGTAATAAGCTGCCTTGGAGGTGGTGGTGTGAGACCTGAGGGAATGTTGGGTGCAGTTAAGGGGTGCACCACTTGGGTGCAACTAGTGGGTATTGTGTATGTACCAGGTGATGGGCAAGTAGATGCCCCATGAAATCGACATTTTGTTTATTCATACATATGAGAATTCATTCAATTTGCATGATTTATTTTTATTAGGAATACATGAATTATGAATTGAAATTCTTAGGAATAGAATACTTGTTTTATATACATGGTTATAATATACTTGTTTTTTTGTTGGATATTATAAGTTGAATAGTTATGATTGTTGAGAGGCATCTTACAATAGTGGAAGAAATCATGGAACATGAATAGAAGACCAGTGAAAACTAGGGACCTCATAGCAGGTGTTTAGTGTTGAAGGCAAGCAACACCAAGGACAATGTTAATCTAATGGGCAGGGGAATGTAACACCCTCAGTTCCATCATTGAACTATTAATGTAATAACCATGTATAATTTCTACGATAGTGAGTCGAGTCATATTATGTGGCCTATGTGTTAGATAGGTTTGGGGCCAACGTGCACATGAATATGTGTCATTTTGGCTAAGTGGGCATAGGGACTGTATTGTAAATACAATGTAATTGTTGTGCATATTATAATAATAAAATAGAATAATTACAAAGTCCACTCCATGTAAATAGTATGGGGGGTAGTATAAATCCATAATGATATGAAATGGGGTGTTTGGTGATACGTGTTGGAAGATAAGGGTAGCTAGGGGTCCACATGGCTTCAAAGAGGTGCCACATGGTGGAGAGGGGCCATGTATTTATAAAAAGGTATTCAGAAGGAAATTATTCATCACCATATGTCATCATCATTATTCATCGTTCACTTATGTAGTTAATTATTCACTCATCCCTCATCATTACCATTCACTCATGCAATTAACCAATCATCACCATCATCAACATTCGTCATTTTATTCCATGGAGGGAAACAAAGCAGTGACTTTCGGTTACTAGTCGATGAACCCAGTGTGGGGTTCTTGAATTGACTAGGGATTTTTAGTCGATGATTCCTGTGCTTGGACTCTCAAATCGATTGGAGTTCGGGTGAACTCAATTTTTAGCAACTAGGTAGTGAGCCATGTGCTTGGGCTCTAGAATTGGTTGAGAGTTGTTTCAGTTCTCGTGACTGGTCAATGAGCCCTGTGCTTGGGTTTTGGAACTAATTGGGAGCCAAGTTGATTATGGCCTTGAAGGGTTCCTATAATCCTTTGATATAGGATGAGCTCCTGAAATCCCTATGATGGGAAGTTCATGATTGATCGTAAGGCACCCTAGAAGGCGAGCACCGAAAAGGGATTGCCAAGGGCCAAAGAAGGGTGTGCCACTTGGGCATAGGTTTGGGGAAGTAGAGCATTGAGGTTGTAGTTGTGACTATTGGGTTGGTGCCTTGGTCGTGGATATGTTGATATTCCAGGTTCACACCGTTGTCTATGGAGTTGTAACCCTAACTCGGGGGTGACCCATGGTTGAGATTGATGAACCACAAGGTATATGGTTGGGTGGAATGTGGAGAGCCCACAAAAAGTTTGTTATTTCATTTTAGATGAGTGTTCATGTTTATTGTTATGCTTTTTTGTACCTTTCCATGAATTAATGAAGTTATGTTAGAAACCCAAGTTTCAGGGTTTTGTGCTTAATGTTAATAATTGACTTGTATTCCAGTATGCATAATGTTAACATATTGTCACATGATATTTTATTCATGTTTATGTGAATGTATTATTCCATGGTATAACCTGTTGCATATAAACTATAGGTTAATGAGTGTGAATTGGTTATGTGTTTATTGGGTTTTTTTATTAGGTTTTTGTGTGATAATTATAATTGTTGCATATATCTTTAAATTATTGTGTAAAACCTAATTGATGTGTAATTATTAATGACTGAAGCACTACATTGATTTCTCATTAATTTTACATGTTTTTAGTTGATTCAAGTTAGGGTTAAAACTTAGCTGGAAAAAATACAATGGGAATTTGCACAATGTTACAGGTGGGATCTGGTTATGAGTTAGGGTTTAAATAATGGAAAGCATAGATTATGGGCTTCCACAAGAATATTGGAGGATTTATTGGTGAATTTTGGATATTGGGTACATAGTGTTGATCAGCTAGGGGTTAGGGACATTACACTTGCAACGTCATTTTGGTGGATGCACAATAATATTATGCTACTTTCTTTCCCTTAAGTACATTTGAACTAGAAAATGGTATTAAATATTTGGGATTTCATCTAAAATCCAATGATTATAAAAAAGAAGTATTGGCAATGGGTAATTTCCAAGGTGGAAAGTTTAAATGTTTGCTACAACCATTGGCTCTCAAGGGGAGGTTCACTAGTATGTTTAAAATTTTTTATTGAAGTTATTTTTTGTATATTGGTCGTCACTATCCTAAATAGGAAAGGGTGTATTAGAAGTGATCCATCGACTCATTTTCAAATTCATTTGGGTTGGAATAGATAAAAAATGAATTCTCTTAGTGAAGTGGAAAAGGCTAGTAGCTCCAAATGACACATGGGTTTAGGGAGTAACAAACATATTTTACTTCTCTACAACATTTGTAGTTAAGAGTGTTAGGAAATTGATACCAAGGAAGGGATTTTCGTGCAATATGGTGAAGGAAAATATTTTTTTCCTAAGGCTATCATGGATTGGATTCACAACCCTAGGGAGAATTCTCACAATATTTCAATCATTCACAAGGTTATATTAAATTGGCATTTCCTTTAATAGGGAATTTGATTTCATGGAGTGTTGGCAAAGAAACATAGGCCCAAGTGGGAGTGGACCCATGGGTTGATGATGGGGAACATTTTAAACTCCTAGCACATATCATTCAACATTTAAGAAATAGGGGTATTCAGAGTCTAAATTAAATAGTTGATCTGTTTTTACCACAATTTGGTATCAAGAGTGGCTTTCTTAATGCTTTAGATAATATATTAAGGAATACTTCAACTACATATCTAAGAGCTACTTTAATTAGAATTGAGGTTAAAGACTCTTTGGTGTGGACTCTAAATCTAGTTATATGCTACACTCCTAAAGAAGGATACAAAGCACTATCATTTCAAGGACTTTAGTAAACTTAAAGATGGTGATGGAGGAAAGTTGTGTGTTTTAAATGTTCTACAAAATCTGGCATATTCATGTAGTTGTTCCTAAAAATAAAATTTTAATATGGAATAAGCTACAAAAGATGAATACTAATGGGCTTGGAAGGTGTTGTTTATTGCATCGTTGCCTTGTTCGACAACCAAATACGAGGGAGATGTTGTCCCCCTAAGGTTGCATTTAAAAATAATACTTACCTTAACAAATAAAAAAATAGTTATAACAAAAAAGATCAGTGTTTGTTATAAATAAAATACTTTAATTTACATCAACTTTATATGTAGACAAAGTAATTGAAATTAAAAAATAATAATTTGCTTTTTAGTAGGAGGGAGATATGTAATTCTTTCACTACCTAATATGGAATTGAAATATGGCATGTAAAAATAATATTATTGATATTACATGATGTGTAATTCATTTTATGTTCAATAATTAAAACAAAAATATACATTCAATATATATATATAGATAGAGAGAGAGAGAGAGATGTTTTCTACCTCTCAATATGAGGTGGAATGTTTTAATGTGGATAATGTGAATCATAAATAGAATATCAAGCCTAGATCCATCTTAGCTCAGGATATATCAAGCATCTAGAGGGGTCAAATCTCTTAAGGTGCAAGCCTCTTTTTTTAGTGCACAACTTGAGGAAATGTTTGCACGTCGAGAGATTTGATCCCTCTCGTTGCTTTGTAGATCTGGAGTTAAAAGATGAATCTAGGTTGGTTTATATATATATATATATATATATATATATATATATATATATATATATATATATATATATATATCATTGGCAAAACTATGAGCTGTCAAAACATGGAGCCCAAAAATTGCCAATAGTAAATTGCCTCTATTACTTTAATTTTCCTTGAACCACTGTAACAACATTTATAAGCATTAGTTTGTTATAATTTGTTATTTTAAATAATTTGATTTTTTTATCTAGTCAAAATGTTTACATAACATAACTATACATTACAACATCTCTTCCAGGATTTGAAAAATTGAGGTGTGATTTACTAGAAAAATTAACTAAAAAAATCATTATGAATCACAAAATTTTACACTTTGAGATCTCTTCCATACTTCATTGGAAAGCGTCTCTTGGTGCAAGAAGTGACACTGAAAATTTTCTTATAATTAAAACATTTTATTTACATGTTGCTCAAAACCAGCATAGATCCATCTTAACTCCAAATCTACCCAAAAAAAAATGTTTGCATTTTGAAAAATTTAATCCCTTGCAAAATTTGGTAAATTCATAGTTAAGATGAATATATGTTAATATATGATTATTGAAAAACACATTGTAATTTAATTTTAAATTTATGAAGTTGAAAGATGAATTTGGAGTAACTAAATACTTTGATGAGGAAGCCTAGATTAGAGCATCTCTAAGGAGGGATTAAAAAGTTGCCCAAAAATTCCATTTAGGGAAGTGTAAAACAAACAATTATTTAATTTTAAATTAAATTGTAAAATTGCAAAAAGAGTCGAAATGGAACTAGATACTTTGATATATATAAAAGCTTTCGTTGGAGCACATGTAAAGGAAAGATTTTAAAAATGGTGTGAAAATCCATTCACGAAATCTTTTAGGACTCTTCAGTTAAAATACAATGAAACCAAACAATGGCATGGATCTATTTCTATCCCTACTTTATTAATAAAATTTGATACATTTATTCCCTTAGTTTATTATCTTGCCGCAGGCAGGTATTACGCGTTCGAAATAACTTTGATTGTGAATTACTTTGCCAGTTGACTAAAAATCATATAGCGTTTTGCAAAGTTAACATTATAAAGAAAAATAATATTTAATTTTTAAAATATTTTAATTTATTTTTCTCTATTTTTATTGCTATAGTCTTATTTTACAATGATTTCTTTTAGTACGTCAGTTATTATTGCTGTCATAACAGTGATGTTTTGATGCTGCAGGTTGTACAGTTTATGAATTAAACAACATTTAATGATTCAGACATTCAAAACAAATTTCAAATTTACCACTTTCACCTTTGGCATCTAACCATATGTGGTCCGTTGCAACTGCTCAATTTTGATGAATTATGTGTTTTGTGGTGCTACATTTGCCTCTGCCATTTCTCTTCCTGGCTAATTGGGAAAATAAATAATATCGTTGCAAAAAATAAATAATATCGTTGCAATATATCACTTGCATCTTTTAGTTTACGCTACTGCACTGTCTAATCTGCTTGCATCTTTTAGTTTACCCTACTGCACTGTCTAATCTGCAGCCGTCTGAATATGGCATGCTTGCTTGATCAGAGCTGGTAGTGGTATCAGGTAGCTGCTCTTTATTCACCTATGCCGCTAATCTATTGTAAAACCTGAACATACTTACAAGTTACGACCTTGATATAGTAAATCTTGATATCGTATACAACCCCTGGGGAAAGTTTGAAGCAAATTAAGACGTAATTTCTTCCAACCACTCTGGGGAGCAGCTCAAACTCAGGTTGGTAGCCTGATACGTCCTCAAATTCAAGAAAAAAATAGTGTGTGTTTTATTCTTTGTATTCCACTCTATTTTGTTAATACTTGTGGGTTATAATCCAATAATAATTTATAATAACTTATTTCCTATGCTTCTGCGCAGGCCATATTGGTCGATGAGTTCAGAAAAATTATCTCAGAAATTTCTGGATATGTGTTCTTCCTGGGCGGATTGAAGTTTTGGGATTGGAATTGGAGCAGGCCTAGATACTTAACAGGGTTAACTTGCCAATGTGCCAGTAACCGGACTCACCACTTCAACTGGATTTGCAAAGATAATTCCATAAGTTTCTCAGGTTAGAACAAAATTTCCAGTCCTGTCTCTCACTAATTGAATTAATCTATAAGTTTCTTAGGGCGGAAAAAAATTGCTAGTCCAGTCTGTCACTAATTGAATTAATCTACAATATCTCAATTGTTGGGAAGCATTATGTGATCTGCTCACCTGTTTATGAAAACTCTCGCATTGCTAACATTGTTGCAATAAGAATTGCAGTAATTACAGACCTGCACTTCCAAAATTATTTATACCCTAATAAGAATCCTTATTATAAATTATCCTTGTAGGAATCTTAGATACAACCTCACGGTTGTTTCTCAAGAGTAGTGTTTCACATCTACTCAAATTGATAAAAAATGGCAATGTTTGTATTACTGAAAATAAAACCCACTGGTCAGCTCTCCGAAAGAGAGTCTGAACCAGGAGAGTCTGGCTCTGCAAAACGCTCTACATTGTTCATCAACATTACACATTAAATAGAATACATAGTTTTAGGGAAGTTTGAACAAAATCCTAAGAAATAGAAACTAATTCCTATCCTGAGGCTACGTGAACCAACTCTACCTATTCTAGGATATTCTCCATTATCTTCAACACTCCCCCTTAATGGAGAATGGGTTCACATATATGCCTAACATCTCCCTAAACATTTGAAATTTTACTTTTCCAAGGGGCTTAGTGAAAATGTCCACAACATTATCACATGTATTACAATATTCCAGATGAATTTCTTTAGATTGCACTTTCTCCCTAACAAAATGAAATTGAGTATCAATATGTTTAGTGTTTTTGTGAAACACTGGATTGTTGGCCAGCTTGATTGAACTTTGATTGTCGCATCTGATTGTTGTTGCGACTGTCTGTTCTTCCCCAACATCCTGGAGAAGTCTCCACAACCAAACCACCTCGCAGGTTGCTACACACATGGCTTGATACTTTTCTTCTATTGAAGACAAGGAGACTGTGTTCTACTTCTTGTTGCTCCAAGTGATCACCCTGGATCCTAGACTGAATGCATAACCTATTATAGATTTGTGATCATCTACATTTCCTGCCCAATCTGAATCTACAAATCCTGCTAGTCTAACATCAGAAGAGTCAGTGTAAATAATTCCATAATCTACAGTACCTTGTAGATACCTCAAAACATTCTTCGCTGCATTCCAATGGATTTCAAGTGGCTTAGACATAAATTGGCTTAACACGCTGACTACATAAGCCAAATCAGGTCTAGTGGTGGTTAGGTAGATCAGACTCCCAACCAGCTGTCTGTAAAGTGTTGCATCTGTCGCTTTTGAGCCATCCTCACACTGCAATTTGATATTCTGCTGCAATGGTACCGGTGCAGACTTACACTGATCCATTCTAAACTTCTCTAACAGGCCTTTGACATACTTTGCTTGAGACAAAAATGTTTGACCTAAATCTCTCCAGATCTCGAGACCTAAACAGTATCTGAGTTCACCGAGATGCTTCATCTCAAACATCTGTGACATCTGCTGCTTGATTTCATCAATTAGATATATAGCATCACCTATAATTATCAAATCATCTACATATAATGAAATCAGCACTACACACCCTTGTTCATCTTTCATGGTGTAAAGATTAGGGTCATTCTTACTTCTATTATAGCCAGCTTGTAGAAAAAATGAATCAATTTTCTCGTACCCTTCTGGACAAACCCTTCTGGTTGCTCTAAATAAACCTCTTCTTTCAGTTCTCCATTCAGAAATGCAAACTTTACATCTAGTTGGTGCATCATCCAATGTTTCTTAGTAGCTAAAGCAATTAACATTCTGATGGTGTTCAATTTAGCTACAGGGGCGAAGGTTTCTTCATAATCTATCCCTTCTTTTTGTGTATACCCCTTTGCAACCAACCTAGATTTCAGTTTTTCTATAGTTCCATCTGCATTGATTTTCAGTTTATATAACCATTTGCAACCTATGACCTGTTTTCCTCTAGGAAGTTCTACCAATTCCCAAGTGTTGTTTCTGATTATTGAATCATATTCCTGTTCCATGGCTATTTTCCATTCATTACTTTCATTTGCTTCTTTATAACTAGATGGTTCAACAACATTCATCATACTAGTTATAAAAGCATTTTCCCTATATCTTGCAGGTATTTGAGCTTTCCTACCTGATCTCCTGAGTGGTGGGGTAGTGGTTTCAAACCTTATTTCTTCATGCTGCTGTTGTTGTTGCTGTTGCTTCAAACTATGGAACACCTTCTCAACCTATGCCCATTCACCTCTACCTTGTGGAATTAGGTAGCTTCAATCTTTAGACATTCTGACAGGGACATTGGCAGCATCAAAAGCACATTGAGGAATTGGAGGAGTAATTTCTCTGCTAATGAAATTCTCAACAAAGCTTGGGAACTGGTACCGGGCTTTCTAATTTGGGATGTATGGAAAGAACGCAACAATAGAATCTTCAAATAGAATCTTCAAGAATAGGAGTGGTTCTGCCAAGAGCATTATGGATCAGATCATAGGATAGCTCAAAGATATTGTTGGTAGCCTTATAAAAACCCCCCCGAGAACCAACCTCATGAACAGGATAGGCAGATTCTGATCCATTTGGGCCTTCAATGACTCTTCCCCCAGGGAAAAACCAAGAAGGTAAGTCATTTATCAGTTGATAAGGATCTTTGGCATCACCCCCTTTTGGGTATATGAAGTGCAATATATATGGGACCTCAAAAGGAAACCCTGGCATTGTTGGTTATGGAGGAGTGATAAGGGATGACTAGGGGCTAATAAAAACCATCTTTCACAGTCATCTGGGTAAATCCACTAATAATATGGCAAAGCTCATGGCCCTAGAGCAATGCCTAGAAATATTAAAGGACTCAAACTTACATAATACCATAATTGAAGCTGATTCTGAACTGATAATCAACTCAGTCAAGAAAATATGCAATGGCTCAGTGCCAGACAAAATTTCGAAACACTGGAGATTACTGCAAGTCTATCATCTTATTCAATCCCACCTGCGCACCATGAGAACACTTAGTTTCACTCATGTGCATAGAACAGCCAACAGGTTAGCGGACATTATGGCTAATGAGGGCGTTCTATGTACCAAAAGCAATAAAATATATGAATGGTCAGAGACTCCTTAGGGTCGTTTGAGGGATGAGTGCCACAAACAGGCATCAGTAGACAGGGAGATCTGCTAGAACAGAGGAAATGAACAGGATGATGTATAAGCAGGGTGTTCTTCATGTTCAGAGGACTTTTAGTCGACATGAGGAAAAATTTGAGCAGGAGGTCAAGAGTGATACTAGGGGTTCACTCTGGTTATCGGACGGGAATTTGGCAGAGGAATTCTACAGTTATCAGTTTAATAGGCGAGAAACTATTAACAGAACAAGTCTTCAGTTTAACAGGTGGGAAACTAGTAACAGAACAAGTCTTCAAAGCCTTTTAAGGTTTGGTGCCGAGAACTTCACTAAAGAGTGGGCAAGTCAGCATAATCGCGGAAATACAATGCATTTCGCATGGCAAACGGCCCATTGGTTAACCTTCCATTCAGACCCGAAATGTATTTCAGATTTGACTCTATAAGGCTTCGGGTCCGAAGGCACAGATAAGTTTCGTGCTAGTTGGAGAGGCCTTTTGGTGTCTACTTGCATCTGGTGCAATTCAGATGGATAAACTACTCGAAGGATATCATCCCTTTTAGACCCAATATTAAGTTTAATGACGATTTATTATATTTTCGGGTCCGTTTTTGTCGTTAAAATGTGGGCATGTTGCTCACCCGATATTCACCTGGGCCGTTAGATCTGCGGGGAGTGATCGAATGACCCTGTTTGGGCCCGAGGCTTGGTTTGTGGGCCTGAGGCATGGTCTGTGGGCCAGAAGCTTGGGCTTGGCTTTAGCTTGGGCATTTGCGCCTTTTTGTATTTTATGTATCTTTTCTTTTAATTGGAATAGAAGGAACTACGCTTGCTTTAGCAAAAAAAATTCAAGTCTTTTTAAAAATAAATAAATGGTTAAATTCCTTCCAAATTCCAAATTCATCTCTTTTACCTTGATTTTGTGTCAATGGATTTTCAATATTCTTTAGCTAAGCCTCTTTAGAATAATGAAAAAGGCCCATGATTAGAATTTCCCCTTTTTTCTTTAGGAGTTTATGAGGAAAATCGCTTCAATCTGGGTTTGTACAACATTAGAAGGATGTTTGTATGTTGGAGGTCGTTTATGAATTTAACTCTTGTCTTGAGCCGTTAAAAAACAAGAAAACCCTAAATTAGTGTTCCAACAACGTTGGGATCATCGAATTTTCGACCCAAAGATAAGTTTACGTCGAGATCCTGCTTGAATGGTGAAGATTTATAGTTGAATGGTCAACTAAAAATCCAACGTTGTCCAAAGTTGTCTTCAAGTGTTCTAATACTTGAAGATTGTCCAGATTGGAGATCATCTGCTGATATTTCCGCCATTTGTTTTTGTGAGAGATCGATACATCTGTGTCAAGTCTGGAAATTTGCAATTTTACGCACAACATTGTTAATTTGGTTTAAGGATGAAATTTGCAATTTTAGGGAAAACATTGTTAATTTGGTTTAAGGGTTGTTGTTTTAAATACGAATACAAGCCAATAGCTCTTCTACTTTTAGTAAACAATCATAATTCCACTAGATATTTTGCATCATACAATGTAAGATGACTAGTGTTATACTCACATTGTGAGGCTTGGATGACCATGCTCTGTTCAGGCTACAGGATGTTGTATGTTGATCACTAGCATCACTACAAATTTCCGACTATAAACCAAACATAGAATTATGGCTTGATTATTGAATAGAAGAGCTAAAGGCTGGACGATCCAATGCGGCTCGTTCAGTTGATTGGCATGAAAGGTGGTTTACGCTTATTGGCATGAAAGGTGGTTTATTGGCGTAGCAAAATGTTAAAACTTCATGAAATTTTCATTCGACGGGTGGAGGGGATTTGAAATTCCAGGGATGTATGCACCAAGCTTCGACATTTAACATTTGAATATCCTATTATCGGGTAGGGGCATTAAATGTTGCTAGTATTTTAGACCCTGACCTCATTAGCGTGGCAAACTTCGAAGCATAAAGGTCATGCAAGAAATTTTGAGAACACCACAAATTTATTGGCATATATTCAGATACGTACAACCGAGACTTACCACATTCAGCAGATCAATTAACGTGAGTAAATTTATTAGAGACATAATTGCATGGCAACAGTACAATAGTTGGATCCAATGACTTATGTCTTTACAGTTGGTCACGAGTTCAAGTCACATGGAATGATTTAAAGCTGAAAGATAAGGGATCCATCAAATGTTATACAAAATCCAGAGTTAATGCCAAATTCATCCATTCATCAACTAACCCAAAAACAGTTGGATTATTTATTTTATTATTATGATTAGCAACATTATTTAAAAAATTTATATCATTTTTTTAATATTGTTTTATTTAATTTTACCCTTATTTTATTAATATGATTAACTACAGTATTTTTAAAAAATGTGAGAATATGCCATTCTAATTTGCACTGAATCTATATTTTCAGGCAAACCAACTAATATACTTCAAATGTAAATGCAAATATAATTATATATTCAATGCAACATTAACTGCATATTTGAGTTGGAGAATGCAATTTTTATATAATGCAATTGCTTTCGAGTCAACTAATTTTTAAATAATATTTTTGTCTTATGATGTTGTCTCTGCTTCTTTAACAATGATATGTTACAATATGGAAACTGGGGAAAGCTTTTTTTAGTCCACAAAGAGTTGGTGGTATCTTAAACCTAATAATGGAAGTTGGAACCCTAATCCCCAATTGACCTCAGCTTGCCATGTCTCCATTTCTTGGCTCAGGGGGTTGGAAAAAAAATCATGAGGTGCCAAAATAAGTATGCAAAAATTTCCCACATACACCAAAACAAAATCTTCTTGCTAGGGTGAACAGATTATAGTTTTTTAAAGCTATATTTTCACTAGCATTGAAATCAAGGTCCGACTTGCTCTTTATTGTACAAATCAAGAATTCACCAATCCGTGAAATCTTAATTGATTGAATTCTAAACATTAACACTAACTTAAATTCAATATTTTACTTTAATTTAACTATATTTAAACTAAGCTATAAAATTCACTACTATATAACCCTTGTTAAGAAAATTAAATGGATAAAACTTTTTCATATAACCTGGAAGCAGGATTGCTAAACCAGATCTGTTACAAATACCTCAATGAAGGCCTGAATTATTTTCAACCATACCCAGAATTTAAAAGTACATGTATTATTTTTCAGGTAAGGTTTCCTCCAAATCATTTGCCAGGGCGTTGTTCAGTCATTTATAGGCCTCATCCATGAATGAAGGGCTCAATCTAATCATCACAACGCATAATTCATGTTCACTCAGATCGCCGTCTAAATCCCCCTCCTCCATCATCGCCCGCAGCTCTGAATCTGTCAGGGAATCCAACCCTAACAGAGCCGAATTCCTCTTCAAGCTCTCCAAAGTTATCAGGCCCAGCCAGAGATCTTCTAGAAGCCGGAACGCATTACAGAGCTTTGCCATGAATTCGTGCTCTCCCAATTTTTGCGCCATAATTGGCAGGAAATCCTCGAATTCTGCCATTATTGTGAATGCTGAAACCCTAACTGAAACCTCAATTGCGTCTTCAACGCAGGGAAAGGGGTTTCAAGCTTGATGTGTTGTGAAATGGGGAGGGTGTGTTATATTAATATACAACATCTATAACCAATGAGTGAAGAAACCAAGCACCACGGCCCGGCCATGAATTGTGCGCCATAAGAAATAGTTGGGAAATTGCAGGTAAGCCTTACAGAGGATCCAAGGTTGTCATCGAGAAGAGTTGAAGAGCAAGTGGGTGTCCAGGGGAGATGATTTTCAATTGATTGTGACAAGTCAAATAATGAATATGGAAAACGTGTGCCAAAGAATTGAGGTGGAATTGCAATTAAAGAAAAAGGAAGTGTTAGGTTGTGTTATATTCTTTCCACGACTAGCCCATGTAGTTAATCGAGGGTTAGAGGGCAGGAGGTCACAGGGAGTTTGAGGCATACCCATAATCCCACTTTATGGGGTCATTTTGGTTTTGGACCCTATGTTAGGTTGGGCGGACCCACCTATGCTTTTGTGCATGATTTTCGCACATGTTTTTGGACGCGATGGTTTTTGGTCCATGGTATTGGACGCGATGGTTTTTCAGTCCATGGTATTGGATGCTTCGGCATGTATAAATATGTATTATAACATTGAAAGGAACGTAATGAAAAATCAAGCTGGTAGTCCCGGTTTTGGGATCTAGGGGAAAATCTCTGTGTATATGTGTTTTATGTGTTATGCTCTCGCATTTTTTATTTTATGTGTTTTAGAATTCGTATGTAGGTAGTTTCTGTACGGGGTTAAAAACTACATTTGGTATCAGAGCAGTTTTGGCTTCAAGGGGACGCCTTTATTGCTGAGGGGTTTCGCTTGGGCCTGTGGTAGACGCTATTCAGTGGGAGATGTACGAGATTGATTCTAGTGGTGAAAGAAGATGGCAAGCAATGGAAAGATAGAGATCGAGAAATTTAATGGTCAGAGTTTTGAGTTGTGGAAACTCAAGATGGAGGATCTGTTGGTGGATAAAGATCAATGGATCGTGGTAGATCCGGGTATTAAACCAATGGGAGTTTCTGATGAAGAATGGAAGAAGTTGGATCGGAAGGGAAAGAGTACAATACGATTGTGTGTCTCAGATTCAATATTGCTGAATGTACTAGGGGAAGATACAGAGAAGGATTTGTGGGACAAGTTAGGGACTCTCTACCAATCTAAGTCTTTGGTGAATAAACTGTTCTTGTGGAAAAAGCTGTATAACCTGAGGATGAAAGATGGAGACACGGTGACAGAGCATCTGAACGCATTTAATACTGTGGTAAGTCAGTTAGCATCTATTGATATTAAAATTTCAGATGAAGATAAGTGCATCAGTTTGTTGTGTTCTCTACCAGATTCGTGGGATAGTCTGGTTATTGCAATAGGTAGCAATGCAACTGCCTTGCAATTTGATGAAATAGTCTCAGCCTTGCTGATGGAGGAGATGAGACGGAAAAATATGGAGAGCCAGAATGGTGATGCCTTGTCTGTACAAGGACGGTCTGAGAACAGAGACAAAAATAAGTCATCGAGTGGGAGATCTAAATCTAGAGGGAGACCTAAATCTCCAGGAAAACCTGTAAAGGTGGTGTGCTGGAAATGCGGAAAGGAAGGGCACTACAAAAGGGACTGTAAATCTAAAGCTCCTAACAAAGGAAAGGGATCTGATGATTCTCTTTCTGCAGAGGTGAAAACCACCTCAGATGAAGGTGGGGATGTGTACTTGGATTCTTCAAGTACACATGTAGATCATGAGGCATGGTTAATTGACTCAGGTGCATCCTTTCACTTCACTCCCCATAGAGAGTGGTTCTACGAGTATGAGAAATACGATGGTAGTGATGTCTTTTTAGGGGATGATAGGAAGGCTAGAATCGTTGGTCGTGGAAAAGTAAAGTTGAAGCTGCAAGGTGCAAAGGTTAGAACACTTCCGGGTGTTCTGCATATTCCTACATTGGCTAGAAATTTGATTTCTTTAAGCACGCTGGATGATGCAAGTGTAAAAAAAATGTTCGAGAAGGATACCTACAACATGGTTCAGGGAGCATTGGTATTGATGCGGGGTGTTCGGATTGGAACTTTATACAAGCTACAAGGTAGCACAGTTGTTGATGGGTGTAACAGTTCTATGGTTCCTGAAAGTGGAGCAGAAAATCTAGTGGTCTCTGGAGAGAAGACCATGTTGTGGCATCAAAGGCTTGGACATATTGGAGAGAAGGGCCTTCGAATACTTCATGGTAAAGGTATGGTAGAAGGTATGAGTAATAGCTCTCTGGATTTTGATTTCTGTGAAAATTGTGTATATGGGAAGCAGAATCGGGTGAGTTTCCCTTCTGGTAGTAAGAGGGCGAAACAGATATTAGAGCTTGTGCACAATGATGTGTTTGGACTTGTGAAGGTTCCATCACTGGGTAAGTCTGTGTACTATGTATCATTTATAGATGACTTCTCAAGGAATACATGGATATATTTCCTTAAGAATAAATCTGAAGTCTTTGACAGGTTTAAAGAATTTAAGGCTCTCGTGGAAAATCAGACAGAGAAGAAGATAAAGGTACTAAGGAAAGATAATGGTGGAGAGTTTTGCAACAAGTAATTTGAAGAATTCTGTAAGAAGTGTGGTATAGCATGACAGAAGACTCCTCCATATACACCTCAGCAAAATGGAGTTGCAGAAAGAATGAATAAGACGTTGATGGAAAGGGTGAGAAGCATGCTCAGTGGTGCCGGGTTAGGACAAGAATTCTGGGCATAGGTGGTGGATACTGCATGTTACCTGGTCAACAAGTCACGTTCATCAGCGTTGGAGGATAAGACTCCACAAGAGGTATGGACTGGTAAGAAACCCTCTCTTTCACATCTGAGGGTATTTGGATGTGATGCATATGTACATGTTCCAAAGGAGAAACGAACCAAGTTGGATAGTAAATCTGAAAAATGCATCTTTATTGGGTATAAGGATGGTTTAAAGGGTTAAAAGCTTTGGAACCTAGTCACACGGAAGGTTGTTTACAGCCGAGATGTGGTGTTCAGAGAGGTAAAAGATGTTATTAAACATGAATTCCAACCAAAGGAACCTGAGAAGATGGAGTTTGAGCTTAAGGAGGAAGAATCAGACTCTACAGCAGAGGAGGAATCAAAAGATGAAGAGCCACAAAATCCAGGTGTGAGAAGATCAGTTCGAGAAAGAAGGCAGCCAGAAAGGTATAGTCCATCTGCTTTCTATTCAAATTTTGCTTTGTCTGTTACTAATGATGATCCCAGAACTGTGAAGGAAGCAGTAGATTCAGAGGATGGAAAACTCTGGAAAGAGGCCATGGTTGATGAAATGGCATCTTTGTACAAAAATGAGGCTTGGGATCTGGTGGAGTTGTCGGCTGGAAGGAAACCCATTAGCAGCAAATGGGTGTTCAAGAAGAAGACAAATGCAGAAGGAAAGGTGGAGAAATACAAAGCTCGGTTGGTAGAAAAAGGTTATTCCCAGGTGCCGGGAATTGATTTTGGTGATATTTTTTCTCCTGTTGCCAAGGTAACTTCTATTAGATTACTTTTATATGTTATTGCTGCTTTTGATTTTGAGGTAGAACAGATGGATGTGAAGACAACATTTCTTCACGGGGATCTGGAAGAGGAGATCTACATGAAGCAACCTAAAGGATTTGCGGTGAAGGGTAAGAAAGAACTGGTATGTAAGTTAAAGAAGTCTCTTTATAGGTTAAAAAAGTCACCAAGGATGTGGTATCAGAAATTTGATACATTTATATGGGGACTTGGCTTCACCAGAAGTAAAGCAAATCACTGTGTGTATTTTAAATTAATTGGTGACCGTGTTATTTATCTGGTCTTGTATGTGGATGATATGTTGCTGGTTGGAAATGACAAAGAAATTATCTAGGATTTGAAGACCCAATTGTCCTCCAAATTCAACATGAAATATCTTGGTGTTGCAAACTATATTTTGGGCATGGAAATTAAAAGAGATCGGACAAAGTGGAAGCTCTAGTTAAACCAGAGGAAGTATGTAGAGACAATATTGCGGAGATTTAATATGCAGGATAGTAAACCGGTCAAGGTTCCTATTCCTGTAGGTGTGAGGTTATCTGCTGAACAGTGTCCCAAGACATAAGAAGAGGAAGAGGACATGTCCCGTGTTCCATAAGCAAGTGCATTCGGTAGCCTGATGTATCCAATGGTCTGTACTAGACCAGACATTGCACATGCAGTGGGAGTATTGAGAAGGTTTATGTCAAAACCAGGGAAGGAGCATTGGACAGTAGTGAAGTGGGTTTTCAGGTATTTGCATGGCACTAGTGATGATGGTTTGTTCTACCAAGGAATACTAGGATTGGACAGAATGTTGGATATTTGTGGCTTTGTTGATGCAGACTGCGCTGGAGATCTGGATCAGAGAAGATCTACAAGTGGGTATGTGTTTAACCTATTTGGAGGTGTAGTCAGTTAGATTAGTAAGAAACAATCTGTAGTGGCACTATCAACTACAGAGGCAAAATACATGGTAGCCACTCATGCAAGCAAGGAAGTAGTTTGGTTGCAGAGATTGTGTTCAAGTATGGGGTTAGTACAGGGAGCTATAAGGATAGACTGTGATAGCCAAAGTGTAATTTTCTTGGAAAAGAACCCCGCATATCATTCAAAGACAAAGCACATTGATGTTCAGTGTCACTTTTTCAGGAATATGATAGAAGACAAAAGGGTGTTGCTGGTAAAGGTGGACACTTTGAAGAATACTGTAGATGCATTGACAAAATCTATGAGCTCTGAAAAGTTCTCTTGGTGTAGAGAGACAATGGGTGTTTCAGGGCTAGAAAAATGAATAAGCTCTCTTGTGGCCCCCTGTGGAAAGAAAACAACAAGTCGGAGAATGTTGGGTTGTGTTATATTCTTTCCACGACTTCCCACATAGGTAATTGGGGGTTAGAGGGGGGAGGTCACAGGGAGTTTGAGGCGTACCCACCTATGGTTTTGTGCATGATTTTCGCACATGTTTTTGGACACGATGGTTTTCGGTCCATGGTATTGGACGCGATGGTTTTTCGGTCCATGGTATTGGACGCGATGGTTTTTCGGTCCATGATATTGGATGCTTCAACATGTATAAATATGTATTATAACATTGAAAGGAACATAATGAAAAATCAAGCTGGTAGTCCTAGTTTTGGGATCCAGGGGAAAATCTCTGTGTATATGTGTTTTATGTGTTATGCTCTCGCATTGTTTATTTTATGTGTTTTAGAATTCGTATGAAGGTAATTTTTGTACGGGGTTAAAACCTATAGGAAGAAGGGAAAAGTTAGTTTACAGTGAAATTCCAAAATAAGAGAGGAGAAATTCCAACCTAAGAAGACAGAAATTTCAATTGTAGAAATAAATCTCAAAGTAAGAGATATGTCAAAGTGGAAGTAACCTAGGAATAACAATACATTTATATTTATGAGGATATATTATTAATAAAATTATATTTTATTCTTTGTAATTTTTAATAATTTAAAAATATATATTTTGAGTAGGTTTAATGGTTAAGAGTATGTATTTTTTTATTAAAAAGTCATAGATTCGAATTTAAAGGCGCTAGACTATGTACACCTTTATAAACTTTTGTAGTGAAATCATTGTATAAAAGGCCCAAAAACAATTGTTATGGGGAAATTGATCTCTTGCGTCACAAACAAGTCCCCTGGTTTCACCATAACATTACATCATTATTATTATTATTATTATTATTATTATTATAATGTAGATGTCCACTGTAAATTAAAACCAATATACTACATATTACATAAAAATATGTTATAACATGTTAATGGTATATAAATGAAAATTATGAATCATCTTTTAATTAATTTAAACTTTTTTTTCCCCAAATGGGGTGCCACTTAATTAGCTACACACAATGATGATCCTTAATCATCATCAATCCTTTAGAAACTCACCAAAGCCCAAATAAGTGGCGTGAAATTTCACCATACTGTATATGCAATACATTTAGGTTTTAATGGAGGTAGTGCATGGTTTAATGTCTTTGCAACAATTGTTTCCTCTTGGATTATCTCATGATTATATGTTTCCCTCACCGTTTCACTCATCCATAATGGCACTCGATAGGGTTGTTAGTTTTGATTACATAAAGAAATATGATAACTTGTCTCAACTTCCACTACCCTCATAGTTCCAAGTAAATAGATATTATAGATTTTCTTATTTTGGCTTCCTTCTTATTCTCTTTATCTCTACTTAGAGAGAGTTGGTTTTCCATCCTAGTCTCTTCCCTCCCTTTCGTTCAATAGGTTCATTGTCTTTGTCAACACCCTACATTTACCTTGTATCCATTTATGTGGAAGTTTGGTTTGTGTTTTAACCCTTTGTGGCTCCTTTCCCCCTTGCGAGTGTTGACCTACCATCCTAGTCTCTTCCCTCCAACTCATTCAATTTGTTGATTGTCTTTGTTGGCTTCCTACATATACCTAGTATCCAACTGTACAAAATTTTGGTTTGTTTTTTAATCCTCAATGGCTCCCTCCCCATTGGTTGCACCAAATTTTTACCCCCACTATGTGTCTACCTTCTCCCATGCCTTATATTGGAACTGGTTAAGGTTGTTGTGGTTGTCATGGGCATCAATTTCATTCCCATATTGATGCAAAAAAAAATTAGTAGTTATGTTATTTATTGGGAGCAAACTCCACAAGCAACTAGGAATGAAGTCAATATTGTAGAAAAAGAAACTAGGGTGGAAAGGAAATTTCACCAAGATGAGGAGATCAAAGAAACTGTGGGACAATGGCTCCTTGGCATTGATACCAATTGAGTTTGCTATAACAAATATCTCCAAAGATTTGAGCTTTACCGGTATGTAAAGACAATTTATGGAAAGATGTTGCTGGAGAGAAGTGAAGCTCATTAGGAAATTATTCTTTGTATTGATTCTCTCCCACTATAAGTCAAAAAAATAGGCAAGTTGTCTCTATTGGCTAATTGCAAACTTGGATTTCCTAGACTCTAAGGAAGAAGCAAAAAATCCAAAGAGAGTTCGACTGGACTCCCCCTTAGGTTAACATGTTTAGATTTAAGGATTTTGTTTTACTTTCACTGAACAATGAACATGCTAATCACAGGTAGTAGTTATCCTAATAATAAAATTAAGTACTTATTTTACTATGATATTTTGATAATTTTCTAATGTGCATAAAAACAATGTACATGTGCTATTAATATGGTTTCCTCAGTAACAAGCCTAGAGAGGAAATAATTGGTAAGCCAATAAAATGGAGACATTTTTTTTTGGTTAATTGAAATTTAATATGGATACTTATCTTATCAAAAAAAATTAAAGTCCTTTACATAGTCAAATATTTTATTTTCACTTTTAGTTAATTTAAAATTGTAAAAGTTTTCAATATCTCAATACATATTCTTGAATTTTATATTATAAAGTTTTTATTTATTTATGATATATCTTAAAAATGTTATAGTAGAATGATTGGGAAAAAGTACAATAATATTTTCTATCTTGATTAAGATAAAACTTGTAGTTTTGATATATTATATACAAAAGTTTGAACACACCTATAATTACTATAGCCAAACTATTAATGCAAGTATAGTGCTTATTAAAAAATACCCAAAATACAACCTACTCAAAAAATATATAAAGTAAATGAAAAAAAATAGTTGCCTACTTCCTCTTGTACTTCCGTACTATGTTAGGTGGTATGTTGGTCCATTTCCATATCTTCTTTGGATTGGTGTACAATATATTGTTCATTGGGGTCACCATGGGTTGAGTTAATGGAAATATAGTGGTTTGAGATAGTAAATAGGGAGTCCTTAAAAAGTTAAGAACCAAATTCCTCAACATATTAGACTCTGCTTCAAACACATCTACTTTTGCCTTTGTTGAACGAGAAGATTCAATATATTTGCATTATGGGATGTACAATGATGCTCATTATCATGGAATGCTTACAAAAATCAACTTAAAAGTTATATTGTCGCCATGAAGTGTCTCCTGATCCATTCATAGGATATTTCATATTTCCTACAAGTCACATTAATCCATATTGATCTGTAAACTTTCATGGATATTCCATTGGACAATTCATCACAACATATCTATTAAAATAAACCAAAATCCATATTATGAAGGGTTAATTCCATTACTTTCCAGATCTATTATTACTAATTTTGTTGCTTATCCATGTAATAGATAAAATGTGGAAAATAGAGAATAATGAATTAGAAACAAGTAGGAAACCCTTTCATATGAAAACCCAACTTGAAGGTGAGTGTTTTTTTGCTCTTTTTTGTCTAGAATGGAAATGATGCAAATACAAAGGAGAAGCCACTCAATATGTAGTTACTTGAATTCTCTATCCCCTGGGTTATTGCATATACAAACCCCTTTGTTCTACTCTCTCTCTCTCTCTTGCGCGCGCGCGCTTAGTTACTCTAATATGGAACAAAATGCACTCGAATAGAATGGAACCCATTTTCCTCTTAGTGACCTAGTTATAACACATCCTGATAGCCAACTGAGGGTTGAGTTTGACTCCTTCAACTCTCAACTAGAGTTACAAATGTTTCCATTCTAAAGTATTCTTAATAGTATCAACGTCGCTAACACCTTTTCCATGAATAATGGGGATAATTTGGCATCCTCTCAAATTATGGTAGTCAATCATGACAAGTCATCTCCCATGAAGCATAACTTTGACATCCAAACTCTGATTGATGTCTTTCTTACACCATTGGAAAGGAATATGAGTGAGAATAACTTCATGAAGTCCCATACTTAAGCAAGAAAATTTTACCCCAAAAAATTCCATTTAAGGCTTTAAACTAGTGTCAATTTGTTTCATATCCCAATTCTCCAAACTAGGCATTGTTGATAAAACTACTCATGTAAGTTGATTCCTTCAAATTTTCCACCATAAAAGCATCCACATGGATTCAATTATATAGTGATCGAATCTGGATCATACCTCCCAATTTTAGGAGGCTTTTGGCCCCCAAAATATTTCTTGAATAAGGTGAGGAAAAATTTCCTCTACCTTCACCCTAGAGTACCATTTAGGCTTTCCTGGAATATGTCCTTGTAACCCAATCTACCAAAGGTCATGTTGTTGTTGTCTTGTAGTTTTGGACTTATTCTACAAAATTGTATGCTTTATAAACTCCACTAAAGTATCTAGAGCTAAGTCCTCTGTGGATGTTAGGACCTACTCCTCTTCTTGATCCAACATGGAAATTTCATAGAGTTTGATATTTTCCACATTCATCACTAAGTAAATGTGCATGTATGGGGCTAGACTAAGTTTGCAAGCGTTATCTTCTACCTTTTCTAATATCTTGAAAGGACCATATCTTAGAGCCTTGATTTTCTTCCCAAGACATTGTAGCCTCTCCTCGTTCAATTTAAACCATATTCTACTCCAAATCTGAATGAATTATCCTTTTTGTATTGACCATGCGTGGCCTTGTAAATTTCATGTGACTTCTTCAATGTTTCTTCTACTTGAAAATGTATCTACCTAATTTCCTCGACAAGTTTTTTCTTTTCTTAAAGCAGTCAATTGTGAGATCCTCCTTGAGTCCTCCTTGTTGTCCATATGATACATTCAAAGGTGAAGGTGGAAAAAATCCAAAACAAATCTCAAATGGTGACTTACTAGTTAAAGTGTGGACTACTTTGTTTTTGGAGTGTTGTATATAGACCAAATTTTCATCCCAGGTCTTTAAATGTTTTTTTATTATAACCCCTCAAAATATATACCAAATTCATATTGACTACTTCTATTTTCCCATATGATTGTGGATGGAATGTTTTATACCTATTTAATTTCATATCCCTCTTCTCCTACAATGTAGTCCAAACTGCACTGAAAATCCTGGTGTCCCTGTCTCAAATGATGTTGAATGGTATCCCAAAGTGCACCCAGACTTGTTTAGAGAACAAGATTGCTATTTATTTCCCCTTGATATTATTTTTGTAGGGCATGAGAATGCACATCTTATTGAACTTATTAACTACCACGAACAAGTAGTCATGTCCCTTCTTGGTTGATGGTAAACCTCCCATAAAGTCCATGGAAATGCTTTCCCATGGAGTGGGTACAGGTAAGGGATGATATAGACCTTTTTTCCTATTAATAAGCTTGTTGGTACAACAAAGTATACATCCTCTAATTAACCTATTTACATATTCTTGTATCATAGGCCAAATACATGTTAAGTAACCAGATCAAAATAGCACAAAAATATAAGAAAAATAGATCAATGACTAGATAATAATCCACTTCGAGGGGTGAACCTCCCTTTACATCACATAAATGAACAATTTTTGGATAATTCAAATGACAAGACCTCCTTGGTATATATAGGAGCCTAAAGGGTCAAAATATAATTAGGTCCTACATGAAAATAATAATGTAAGGGCTCAATAATAACAATAGTGGGTTTCTATGGGGCAAAACTATAACAATATGGGGACTACACTAGTATTATAGGGACCTAACATTCCCCTCTCCTTCAAAAAAGTGTTGTCCTCAATGCTTGAGTATAAGTTCTGGAAGCTTCTGTATGAAATACCCATCCTCCCATGTGGAATATTCAACATGTAAGTTCTTCCACTTAATGAGATACTTTGAAATTGATTGATGGTGTAGCTTTTAGATTTGTATTTCAATGATTTCTTTAGGATCTAATATTTTTTTTCCTTCCTTGTCAAGTTCTAGAAATATAGTTTGAATTGGGAGCTTGCACCTATAACCTTCTTTACACATGAAATATAGAAAATTGGGTGTACTCGCATACCACCGTCCTCACTCCCATCTTCGCCCATACCACCTTTGCCGCCACCGCAAGTCAATATGGCAAGCGCGATAAAGTTTCCAGTGTTCAATGGAGTAGGAAATGAAGATCCAAACCAGTTTTGGTTCGTAATAAAAGCTGTATGGGAAGCGCAAGGAGTTACGGATGAAAATATAAAGAAAGCAACATTGGTCAGCGCTTTGTAGGATTGTGTGCTGACCTGGTACATTAAGCATTACAATGACAATCTGAATGCGGTGATCGCAGATATCCAAACTGTGTTGAACAGAGAATTTAGTAGGCCAAAGTCAGAGGCGCAGTCGATCATTGGGTTCAAGGAAATCACAATGCTACCAGGCGAGACCCCTTGGGAGTTGGATCAGAGACTGAAGTGCACAACTCGCGAAGATAACATGACTTTGATGGATGGACAACATCGCAAATGGTTTGTAGCATCATTAACGCCACATCTAAGGAACACGTTGTCACAATAGAGGCTAACAACTCAAGCCGAGGCCTTGGAGATTGCGATGAGACTGCACGAGACCCCGCTACAGGATCCCAACTTGGGAGTTCAGCAGATTCACGCGCAATTGAAAAACTTGTGCCTTGAGAGGCAAAGTCTAAAACAAGACATGACAGCTCACCCATAAGTGCGCAACGAGGTATGGTGCGTAAAGTGCAAGGGTCAGGGACATGGCAAGGACCACTGCCCAGTCTTCAAATAGGGGGACCTAGCGCGACACTTGCATTATGGTGCGCGATTTGTCAAATAGGGGGAAGGCATTCTACAGACAATTGCCATCTGTTGCAGAAGGACACACAGAATTCATAACAATTGTTCTGTAATTTCTGTAGGTCAGTGGGACATGATGATCGCACCTGTAGAAGTTATGAACTGATGATGGATAGGACTCCTACCTACAAAGTTTAGGTCAAAACACGACCCCTTGACCAGAACGCAGGGATGGCGCGAACCAGATTTCAGGGGCACGGACGAGGCCAAGGTGGAGGAGGACCTGGAAGAGGTTGCATACAACTGATATGTTACAATTGCAGAGGGCCAGGACATTATGCCCATGATTGTATGAATCTGACGCATCCATCATCCATGTATTGTACATTGTTTGATCATGAGACGGAGGATTGTCCTACACTAATAGCAAGGTTGCATGACAAGGGAGTGCTCCACCCTCCCTCGACTTAGAGCTTGCAAATGATGAGGTCTGACCCGCGTGAGGAAGACCCTAATGTAAATATTATGCTTCGAAGTGGAATTATAACAGGGGATGATAAAGGCAAGCAGCCTGAAGAGAGTACTTGGGTTCACAAGGCTCCAATGAAAGAACAAGAGTTTGATTTGGAGCGATCTAAGAAAACCTTCATGGAAGCTAGGAAGAGCTTCGCTGATGCCTCCACTTCAGGAAGCAAAGACAGACCAGAGCCGGACACGGACCCATCGATGCTCACGACGTTCCTGGAAACATGCATGAATTCGTTGCATGACATCAAGGCTGTAAAGGGGCTGCAGGAACTCATAAATAGATGCGTTGGGATTGCGCTAGGAGAACCACACATAGTTCGGAAGATCATAAAGCACGTGACGAGGAGAGGAAGGGAGATGAGATTGATTGTGCAGATTAGGGAATACGAGATGGACCAAGTGATTTTGGACCTAGGATCGGACGCGAACGTTCTGCCGAAGTAAACATGGGAGCGCATGGGGAGGCCTACGTTGTAATGGTCTCTTATCCAACTACGAATGGTGAACCAACAAAAGATCCTACCGATGGGAAAATTGCAGGGAATCACAGTGGATATCGAAGGAGAAAGCGTGCTAGTAGATTTCGAAGTGATAGAGATTGCTGATGACATCAATCCCTACCCTTTGCTATTAGGGATAGATTGGGCCACTGACATGAATGGTGCGATAAATCAAAAGAAGCGCAAGATGATTTTTGAGAAAAAGTCTTTGCACGTAGTTGTACCTTTGGACCTTGCAGAAGGGTCGCGCTACATAGAGCCAGTGCGCGACTATGAAAGCGATGGTGACTTGGACTACATCTATAAGATAATCATGTGAGAGCAAGACTGGGTAAATCCAACTGCAGATGGAAGAATCTCATGGGAGTGCGAAAGCTCCTGTACATCGGATTATGACGAAAAGATAGAGCGATGGAAGAACCGGTTACACGAGGTAACCACGCTGAACTGCAACATAATGACAAGATCGATGCTTTGTGTATCAATGGAGGTAAGGGATCTACCTACATATGATGGGTTAAGCGAGGTAGATGACTTCCTGAACAGATTTGAAAGAGAGGTGCCGGAACAGCAACGTTTCAAAGCTTTGAAATGGGTACTGCGCACTACGCCCACGAGGTGGTGGGGTATGCACCAAGGAAGCTTTGAGGACTGGTGTGAATGTAGGAGAATGATGCGCATGTAGTTTGGGAAGCCTCAGATGTGATTAAAAGACAAGTATGACGGACGGGATGATCTGCATGCGCACCTTGCCAAGTGGACAAAGGTCTATGGGGAAGAGCCATAACCTGAGTGGGTGCACCTGTTTTGTCATACCCTAGATATTATACCCATGAACTGGTATATAGAGACGGAGCTCCGCCATGGGACAAGTGATTGGGATATCTTGCGCAAAGGGTTCTTGTTAACCTTTACGTTTGAGGATCATTGGTGGGATATTGTTGATGATGCACTACAAGCAGTAAAAGCAGCTATCTTTAAAATACCCCAGGAGCCAATAGAATTGATTCAGCCTGAATGGGCGACTCAATTGAGCTACGCGCTAGAGTGTTATAATGTCAAAACTGAAGAAGATGATGAGGATCCGCAGAAAGTTAACATTCCAGAAACTGAAGGCTATCGCGAGGTTCAAGGGCCACTAATTAAAGACCCTGACATAACCGTGTCGGTAAAAACAAAGCAGGTGAACATTGGTACGGAAGCCGAACCTAAGTACGCAATGCTCGGCGACTACTGGGATGACACGACGGTGGATAAAGTCGCTGAGTTACTCCACGAGTACCAGGACCTATTCCCCACCAAGATCATGGACTTAAAAGGAATCGTCGGAGATTTAGGAATGATGTAGATCACATTAAAGCCCAACGCGAAGCCAGTTAAGCAGAGGCCTTACCGCTTGAATCCAAAGTACAAGGAGAAGGTCCGCATAGAACTAGACAAGATGCTCATAGCTGGAATCATTGAGCCGGTGGAAGAATCTGATTGGGTAAGCCCTATGGTAGTACAGGAAAAGAAGCAGAAGGGTGAGATAAGAATATGCGTGGACCTCAGAAAATTGAATGACACATGTGTGCATGACCCATTCCCAACTTTGTTCACAGATGAAGTATTGGAAAATGTCGGGGGGCAAGAAGCTATGCCCCGATCACCGCACCGATGGAGAATTTGTTGAAAAAGGATGTCACGTTCTGCTGGAATGATGATTGCATGAATAGCCTGGATGTCCTAAAAGAGAAATTGGCCTCTGCGCCGATCCTGGTTTTCCAAAATGGGATGTGGAGTTTCATGTCCATGTTGACGTGTTGTGTATAGCGCGGGGAGCAGTACTAACACAGGAGGGTGGAGAGGGTTTGGACCACCTTATCGCGTTTGTGAGTCGCCGGTTGTCTAAAGTACAAAAGAACTATTCCACAACTAAAAGCGAGGGATTGGCTATGGTGTACGTGCTCCAAAAATATTGGCACTATTTACTATGGGGACACTTCAAGATGTATACAAACCATTCCGTGTTAAAATACTTGGTCAATAAGCCTGTGTTGGGGGGGCGAATATGCAGGTGGCTCTTATTGTTCCAAGAATATGATTTTGAGGTCATTGTGAAGCCTGGACGCCTGAACGTGGGACCAGATCACTTGTCGCACATTGAGACGGGAGAGGAACCTACTAGTTTGGAGGAAGGATTACTTGATGCACAACTCTTTGCTGTGCGCGTAGCGGATGGACACTTTGAAGATATAATCCACTTTTTGATGATGGGAACTGCGCCAAAAGAATACTCCGTCCAGCAGAAGAAGGAACTGGTGGTGCACGCGGCAGATTTTTCTGTCATCGCGGACACCTATATAAGATGGGCAATGATGAGATATTGCGACGGTATGTACCTGAGTTCGAACGAAGTCAGATCCTCACGGAAGTGCATGGGGGCACTGTAGGAGGACACTATGTAGGGCGAGCGACCGCGCAGGTTTGTGGTGTCCAACCCTTGATCAGGATTCAAAAGCACACTGTAAGGCCTGCGATATATGTCAAAGAACAGGTAAACCATCGCGGAGGGACGAGATGCCTTTGAATCCACAAATGACGTTGTAGCCCTTCAAAAAGTGGGTAATCGACTTTGTAGGACCTATCAAACCTCAAGGAAAGATGGGTGCGAGATACATTATCACTGCCATTGGGAAGAAGCACAGCCAGTCAAAGATTGTATGGCCGCAACGGCTGCGAAGTTTATGTTCGAACACGTATTAACTTGATTTGGATGTCTGAATATCTTGATGAGTGGTTGCGGTACACATTTCCTGAATGAAACAATCAACACGCTAACATAAGAGTTTCAAGTGTATCATCAGAAAAGCACACTGTATCACCCACAAGCCAATGGGATAGCAGAAGCATTCAACAAAATATTGGAGACTGCACTGACCAAATTCTGTAACATGAAGCAAAGTGATTGGGACCTGTGTGTTCTTGCAGTATTATGGGCCTATACGACAACGTGCAAGAAATTGACAGGACAGACACCTTTCCGATTGGTCTATGGTATGGAAGCTGTCATGCCAATGGAGTATATTGTGCCTAGTCTGCGCATCACAGCGCTCACAAGTATGACAGACCACGGAGCCCTAGAAGAAAGTCTCGCGTAATTGGAAGAACTAGAAGAGGAACGGTTCTTGGCTGGCTACCATCAACACGTACAAAATCAGGGCGAAAAGGCCTGGCATGATCGCCACATTAAGTTGCGCACCTTCAAGGTAAACGGTTTAGTGTTACTGTATAATAGTAATTTTGATAAATTCCTGGGAAAGTTCAAAATGCATGTGTTGGGACCGTATGTTGTTAAGGAGGTCACAGATGGAGGCGCGGTGCCACTAGTAAAGCTAAATGGAGAACCTTTCCCATGAAAAGTGAATGGCAATCGATTGAAGCCATACACGGGTGGCTTGAATATCTGACTAACTGACATAAGCACAGTCTTAGCACTCCAAGTAGTTGGAAGAAGGCGCGAGACTATAAACAGATGCAAGGGGGCGTAGGAACAGATCTAGGGAAGTTGTTTTGACACCGCAGCGGTTCGAGCAGAGTTGGAGGGAGTAAACGCGAAGATCTTCGCACCGACAGAGTGACTCGAGGGCGAGTCACGATGTTTGTGTTGGGGGCCCGTTGGGCGTGGAATCCCCCCAAAGGCATGTTTTGGGGCTTAAAGCCCAAGTTTTGACCAAGTCCATTGTAAAGACTCCGCAATTTGTGAGCGCGAAGTGTGAAGTCATAGTCATAGGGTTGTCCACCCTTGTCTTTGTAATGTAATATCGGTTTGAAAGATCTACCCTCGGTCCACAGACCATGGGATTGTATAAATAGAGCGAGGCTCTAAGTGTAGAAAACAGTTAATCGAATCAAAGCATGATGAGTCTAAGGAATTGATTGAGTCGAAGTGTAAGTTGTGTCTTTGGGTCATAGAGTAGGAGAAGGCTCTGTAGTTGTGTGCACAGAGGCCTAGTAGTCCACAACTGAGTGCGCGGACCCCTGCAGTTGAGTGCTTAGGGCAGGTCGAGTCTGTAATTGTGGGAAGAATTAATAAAGAGAAGTTTTACCATATTCTTGTGTATCTTTTCCTGTTTTATGTATTATTGGGTATGAATTACAAGTTCACTGCTTATTTGTTGTGCGAACTTATATGAATGTGTTGTATAAATAAATATAACATAAGGCATCCATTTACGCGAAGATAACTAGCTAGTGTAAGAATATAAGTAAGATCTCGGGTGTGACTTAGGGGAATAGTGCAGAGCGCTGCTCCAGCAGTGCGAAAGCCCCACATCCCCTGGTTAGGGCTACGCGAAGGAAAATATATCAGGGCGTGAAGGCCAGGGAAGTGTGCGAAGCAACCTGCATGTAGGGACTAACAGTTGGATTGAATCAACCCCTCAGACATCTCAAGGGTACGAAAACCTGGTTCCAGCACCCCCCCATACTACTTCAGGTGAGACCTCAGTCCGCGCTCCACGGACTGTTGCCGAAAGGGCCAGTAGTATAGGTATTTGTTTGGCTAATTAACTCTTAACCTGGTTCAGGCCCCAACAAGCTAACATTGGGTAAACCTATGATAAAATCCATTGAGACCTCTTCCCAACACTAACTTGGAATGACTAATGGTTGTAAAAGCACTGAGGTCTTAATTGTCTCAACTTTATTTTGTTGGCAATCCAAAAATTTGAATATCATATTTATGGTCATCCCAAAAAATTCCTTCTTGACCTTGTGTTAAGTTTTTTAAAATCCTAAGTGCCCTTCTATAAGAGAGGTGTGTGATTCCAAACAAACATTTTGTTTGAGTTGGGATTTCTTGACATTTTATATGTAACAAGATGAAAATAGCTCGGAAACATAAGAAAAATAAGATCAACAACTATATAATAAGCCCCATCGAGGGAGAAACTTCCCTTTACATCACATAAATGAACAATTCTTGGATGATTCAAATGATCCAAACTTATGCAGGACCGCAACAGAACATAGATATAAACATAAACATAGAGATGCAATAGAAATAAAACTCCATTTCATTAACATTAGAGAACTGAAATATGCCTACATAAAGAATGGAAATAAATTAGCTCGGGCGATTGTAGCTTATCTTTGAGAAAATATGTGGCAGCTACATGCCTCTGAACTATGTTACAATGAGGCTCAAAGGATTTTTATTTATTGAAAAACAAAAGGAAACCCTAAACAATAAAAAAAATAACCCTAGGAGATGGAACACCAAGAGTTTGTGGGCCCCGTTGGGGTTAGTTGGGAAGCCAACTTCCTAGGGTTGTAACTTAGCCATATGATCTCTGTTTGGTGCGTACGATAACTCGTTAGAAATATATATTTGATTACTACAGGATTTGCGGCAAGCCCCGACTTATGGATATGGGTCAATGTTGGACCTCAAAAAATGTCGTTTAGGGGGTCACAATAGCTCTAAACATTAAGGACCTGAAAACTGCTATAATTAGTGAATGATGTTTTAATCAAGGAAATTGATGAAACCGACTAGGAGTCTAGGTGGAATAGGAAGGTGGCCACCAATATCCATATGGATAATTCCTCCACCATTATGAATAAATGGTCCCAATTGCGTGCAGAGCCTCCATGAGGTGAGGAAATTTCTATTGAACCTGGTCCTTGGTGAGTCACTTGCACTAGTAAAGGAGTTGGCCTAGTTTGACAACTCGATATATTTGGATCCTATGCTGGTGATTTTTATTGATATGTGTGTCCATGATTATATCAGTTGTGGCCTATTTAATACAACTCAGGTTGAGCTCTATTGGTGTCGACTGCTCAGCAACGTCAAATGTGTCCAATAATGGGGGAAAGTATGGCCACAGTCGATCCACATTTAATATTGGGTGTGGGCCAAGGAATGATGGGATGTTGAGCTCGAAAGCATTGTCCCTTGCATCCTTATCGATGGTGTAAGGCCCATATGGGAGTGGGAGAAGCTTGCGATGGGGCTCAGCGAGCAGGGAAAATTTTAAGAACCCCCCCTAAATTTATAAATATAATAAATGGGCGAATCTCCATGGTATATAGGAAAAATGGAAGGCGATTTTATCAATAATACAATATGTATATATAATTTTTTGGCGAATCTCTCACCAGGCATGGCGAATATTTTACTCAATTATAAAATCTTGTAAGATCTTGGCGAGTCTTTCACTAAATAATAAAACTTTGTAAAGTCCTAGTGAATCTTAGCATAGGCTACATGCTGGTTTAATTCCCCCATTTAAATAGGCTACATTATAGGTGAATACCATGGGTCAATACCATGTGCCATTTTGGTGAATACCATGGGTCAATACCATGTGCCATTTTTGTTTTTATTAATTCTAATATTAGGGTTAATAGTGGTTTTTTGCATGGTATTAATAACAATCTAGTCCATGGTATTTGTTCCATAGTATTTTGGCCATAGGTTTCACCTAAATGTAACCCATTTTTTGAGTGTTCGTAAATATAAGGTGACTTATGGAGTAAATATAAAAAATGTTTTATTTGTTTACCATACCTCTCGTTTATTTATATTTTTATTAATTTACCATACCTCTTTTACAAATATGGTATTTGGCCCATAGGATTCACTTAAATAAAACCTCTTTCTTGAGCCTTCATAAATAGAACGAGGGTTATGGACTAAATATAAAAAGAGGTTTTATTTATTTACGATACGTCTAGTTTATTTATATTTTTATTTATTTACCATACTTATTTGGCCCATAGGATTCACTTAAATAAAACCTCTTTCTTGAGCCTTCATAAATAGAACGAGGGTTATGGACTAAATATAAAAAGAGGTTTTATTTATTTACGATAGGTCTAGTTTATTTATATTTTTATTTATTTACCATACCTTTTGAGTAAGTATAAAAAGACGTTTTATTTATTTACCATACCTCCACTTTACTTATATTTTTATTTGTTTACACCCTTACATGTATATAAGGTGACTTATGGAGTAAATATAAAAAACGTTTTATTTATTTACCATACCTCCAATTTACTTATATTTTTATTTGTTTACACCCTTACATGTATATAAGGTGACTTATGGAGTAAATATAAAAAATGTTTTATTTATTTACCATACCTCTCATTTATTTATATTTTTATTAATTTACCATACCTCTTTTATAAATATGGTATTTGGCCCATAGGATTCACTTAAATAAAACCTATTCTTGAAAATGGGCGAATGGATTCACTTAAATAAAACCTATTCTTGAAAATGGGCGAATGGAAGGTTGTAAGTCCTAATTTCAAGGGCTAAATTTACCTTTTTTATCCTCTCCCTTAAAATAAGGTGGGCTATTTGAGGTGATTTGTAAAAATTTAGTATGATACAAAATATTCGCCCACTAAAAATTTAAAACCCCTTAATTTCGCCAAAGGGCGAACATTCGCCCCTAAAATTATCCTTGTCAGCGAGGCTCTCCTTCTACAAATGTAACCAAACTTTATCACCTGCTTGGAACTTATGTCTCACCCGATGTTGATCATGACATTGCTTGCACTTTGAATTTTCTATGTTCAATATGTCATGGACCTACTAATGGATGTGTTGAATGCACTGAATTAAGTTTTTAGCCCTATCATCTTTGGACTGGACATGAGATGAATTTACTTGAGTAGCTGCAAATGGTCGGGCAACATGAATGGGACATAGTGGCTGGAATCCAAGTCCCACCTGAAAGGGGTTGTGGCTAGTTCAGCTATGGAGATCCCTATTGCAGCTATGTTGGACATAGGGGATGCTCTCATCCCATGTGCTTGGGTGCTTTGAGTTGTACATGCACAGATGTGCACGACCATCCTGTTGATAACCTTTGTTTGGCCATCAATTTGGGAGTGAAAGGTCGTGGACTTAGTGAGATTGGTATCTAACAACGACCAGAGGCTTGACCAAAATGAACTTAGGAACCGATTGTCCCGATCCAAGATAATGGATTGTGGGATATCAAAGTGTACCCATATTCGGTTAAAGAAGAGTTTGGCAGTGGCTTATGCTGAGATACTCTTCTTGCAGGCTACCAAAATGGGCATCTTATAGAATCTATCTACAACCACAAAAACACAGTCATTTCCATGCTTGGTAGAAGGAAGGCCAGACACGTAATCCATGGAGATGGATTCCCAGGGCCGATTAGGAGTAGGTAGAGAATTATACAGGCCTTTATTCTTGATTGTATGTTAGGCAAAGGTGCAGGCAGTGCATGATCTCATGTACTTCCCAACATCCCGTTGAAGGTTTGGCCAATAAAAATATTTCTACAATGCTTCCATTTTCTTTTCTACCCCAAAAGGTCCAGTGAATCGAATGTAATTCGCCTCCCAAATAATATTGGAACGCTTGCTTGAAGGTACACAAAGGTGTCCTAGGTGGCATAATAGTGTGTCCTAGAGGTGAAAGTCTGGAACCTGGTTACCTTCTAGGAGCATCTAGTATGTGGTGTCAAATTATTGATCACTCTTGTAAAGATGTGGCCATTCTGATGTCTCATGTCCACAAGAGTCGAGCACAGTGGTTAGCACCATAACTGACAGTCGGTTGAGGCAGTCTGCAAAATTATTTGTCCTTCCCTTCTTATACTTAATGTTAAAATAGAATTGTTGCAGGTATGTGGACCATTTCTGATGGCGATCATTCATGCAACTTTCCTTGTGTCTGTATGAACTGCAGAGGTCAGTGGTCTGTGTGTATGACCGTTTCCTTCCTTAGAATGTAATGCTTCCATTGTCGACAAACCTGCACAATGTAATACATCTCTTTGTCATAGGTGGCATACTTTCAGACTGTGTCTGAAAGTGTCTCACTATGATATGTCACTTAATGCCCATGTAGGGTAAGAATTGCACCAGTAGCATAGTCAAAGGCAATTGTCTCAATCTCAAATGGTTGTTGCAGGTTTGGTAATGTGAGCACTGGTGGAGAACATAGGTGATGCTTGAACTCGAAAAACACTTTCTCCTGGGATTCAAACCGAAAGAACTTTGTTTTTTCTCTGCCCTTGGTGACTTGACTCAAAGGCCAAGTGATATGAGAGAAATCCAACACGAACCTACGGTAGAATTGGCAAGACCTAGAAAGTTGTCGAGATCTGTTAGAGTGGTTGGGGTTGGCCAATCCCGAATAACTTGTATCTTGGTTGGGTCCACACGCACACCCTACTTATCAATGATGTACCCCAGATATTGAACATGGGTCATACCAAAAGTGCATTTCTCCAAATCAGCACACAATTTGTGTTGATGCAGGGTTTAAAGGACATATCGAATATGGTGAAGGTACTCTTCCCAACTTTGCGTCAAGATCAGGATATCATCCAAATAAACTACTACAAATGAGTTGGTGAAGGGCTGCAAGATGTTGTCCATCATCCTCATGAAGGTTTTGGGGGTATTTGACAACCTGAAAGGCTTGACCAACCATTCGAAAAGGCCCTCCTTGGATTTGAAAGTAGTCTTCCACAAATTAGAGAGTTTGATTGGTACTTGGTGATAACCATCCTTCAAGTTAATCTTGCTAAAACATTTGGACCCCTCATCAATCCATGGTATTGGATACCTATTCCGGACAATGATCTTATTCATCACCTGATAGTAAATACAAAGTCTCTAGGTATCGTCCTTCTTCTATACCAACATGATCAGGCTCCCACATGGTGATGAAATTGGCCTGATGTGCCCTTTCTGCAATATCTCTTGAATTTGCTTCTTGATTTCATCATTCTATAGAACAGGGTGTTGATAAATCGGTATGTTGGCTAATGGTGCACCCAGGGTCAAATCGATAGAGTGCTTGACCTAACAGTGTAGGGGTACCCCTGTGGGTGAGCTGAAGATGCCCATATAATCCTCCACGACCTTGTCCATATACTATTTTCATGCGGAGGAACCCTGTCTGGAGGTCATGGATGTGGCCACAATATTCTTCTTGCCCTGAGGGCGAATCATAAGGAAGACAAATCCCCCTGTTTGGGAAATTATCTTACTGCATTACTTCGCAGAGATCAAAGAGATGGCAGTAGGCAGTGCTACCTCCAGTATTCTGTATAACTTATTACTTTGGAAGTATGGTTGGCATAATAATACATCACAAACTTCAAGAGGAGCAACATCACACAGTACCTCATTTGTAAAGTGTTGAAAATGCAACAAGAAAATCCTAATTTAATTTTGTCCTTGAATTGTAATTCCACATCACAAGACAACTAGTACGAGTTAACTAATTTAATTTGACTTAGTTGGCTCAGTTAATTAGAGTTGAGGGTCTAACTTGAATCATGTAGAGTGTCTCATACTTTATAGGATCCCTGGTTGAGTTTATTTTGTGTTGTAATTAATTAATTCAGTTTAATAGAGTTAAAGTCAATTAAACTAGTTCCAACTAATGGAGGAATTAGTATGAGGTCAGATAGTGGGGTGTTGCTTCATGTGTTCAACCAGTTAATTGATGATTAACTCATGAATACGTCATGCATTTCAGATATGAGAGTTACCCAGTTGAGATTGGAGTTCAAGGGCAGTGTGCTATCGGTTGTATAATCATCTAAATTGTACAGGTGGTACATGAAGTCAAAGGGAGACCTATGAGGATTGCGTAATTCATATTGAGGAAGTTCCCTAATTAATAGGGGAGTAATTCCCAAGGAAATAGCACAAGGAGATAGGGACTTGGGTAAGCCAAAATTTGGTTAAGTATTGGCCTAGGCTTGTCTAGGAAGTAGTGAGATAGATAGAGATAGTGCAGAGGTTGCTCGGGCTTGAGAAAAGTATTGTAATCTTCTCATATTTTCTTACTAATGCAATATACAGATAACAGGGGTTTTTAGCTATGGCTTTCCCCAGGAAATTATTGTGTAATGTATTGATTGAATTCTTTCTCTTGTATGATTTGTAATTTCTCGATTGATTAATTGTTTTCGCTAATGAGTAGGGTAGATTCAAGTATTTTGTTTTAGAAAATTACATAAGAAGTTTTAATCTACAAGGAATTTCTACATAATATCAGAGGAGAAATCACTCTAGAAGAGGAGAATACAAGTTTGTCTGTTGCAGGTGTTATCACTCAGGTTTTCCCAAAAGTTGTAAGAAAGGGAAGGATGCCGAGGTAACCACAGACCAATATTTTAGATACAGAATCTAGCCAATCTATATCCAGAGAGGGCTCTCTCTTTATGATTTAGCTTTGTTTTTAAAGGTATTAGGCTAGTTATGAAGTTCAAGGGTTTTGTTTGAGTTTGGGTGGTGAGATTCGATAGAACAGAGAGGTAAAACTGAGTAGTTCAGTCCATTGGGCATGATGGAGTCAAAGAAGATGGTTTTCTGGATTTGGTTTCTTAACAGAGGATGGCTTCACAGAGCAAGGTAGTCAAACAGGGAACAAATAAAAGACTTGAAGCAGATGGAATGGGCTCAAATGGGTGAAGGGCAGTTAAGAATCCTTCAACATATTGAAAGAGGGAAAATGGATGATTGCTGGTAAGGAGAAGTTAAGAATTCTTTACCAAATAATCAACATGAAAGAATCAGGAAACAGGAGCAATTAAGAGTTCACTGTTTATTCTAATTCTGAAGAAAACACAGAGAATAATAAAGACTGAAAACAGAGTGCAGTCAAGCAAATTCTGAAATTAACCTTTGCTTTATCATTTAGATTATGAAACACGGATGATATAATAAACTAAGAAAACTGTAAAACACAAGATATAGGGGACTTATTGACCTGGAGGTTTATTCAAGAATTCTGTGACAAATCCTCTACTTCAATTCTTCATCCAGTAGGCCAAACAACAGTTGGTTCCAACAACCTTTTATTCCAAAAACTTCAGTATTACAGCACAGTCTAGGAAATCCACACACACCACAGACCACCTCACTACTCAAATGGAGGGGGTATTTATACAACAAAATATGTACAACCTATATCTCATAACAGTTGTGAGATAATATATAGGTTTAACCTAAAATGGTTTACAAGTGAAGATAAAACAGCTAGGGAAAGATATCTGATGTTGTGCTGGAGGCTGGCTCTTTAGGGTTTGGCTTATAGCTCTCTTCTGTAGTAGCTCTGCGCCGACTGCCTGTCTTAACTGTGCATTAATTCTGATGTGATACACTTTAATTACTTTGATACACTTTGACTTCTGATCTGACACTCTTCAATGCTGATCTGATGTGTCTTTAATTTTGATCTAATATTTCTTTAATTTTGATCTGCTTTGCCTTCAATGCTGAACTGATACACTTTAACTTGTCTTCCACTGGCAATTTTTGTCTCTGAAGGCCCACTGGTTAGGGTGGCGAATATCCCTATTCATCCCTTTATTTCTTTTTTCTGCGAGCTCAGAAGTCCTTCTGTTTGGTTTAAACTGTATTAGAGAGGAAGGCTGCTCCATGCAGGTTGAATGGCTGGCCGCGGAGCTCATTGATGGAGCCTTTTTGGTCGGAAGACATGGAAATGCGACCTTAGTCGTTTTTATGCCCTGAAGCGCGATACGCAGAGAAACACAACAAAAAGACCTTTTACCCTTTTAATTGGCAAAATGGAGTTTTAGCGAGAATTTTTGATTTGGAGGACGGATGACATCAGCAGAAGTATGAGGTAGGTGATGTGGAGGTGACGTGGCAGGTGACATCAGCAAAGGACAGCTGACGTCAGCAGAAGTATGAGGCAGGTGATGTGGAGGTGACGTGGCAGGTGACATCAGCAAAGGACAGCTGACGTCAACGGAGGGCGGTGGATGGTGGTAAGCGGTTTCACCCGCACCGCTTTTGGGGCTGGGCAGTTTCGGGCTAGAGGCGAGCGATCACGGCAGAAGCGAGATGCATGGCTTTGTACGGGCGAAAAAACCGCCAGGCTCCCGCGAGTTAAACAGCGGCGGTTAGGGGGGTCACGAAATGATCGTTGATTGTCGGATGGTCAGGCCCAGATCGGACGGCGGACGCGCTATGGAAATGGCGGGAGGTTAACGTATGCGGGCCCAATATAATAAACTGTGTTTTTTAATAGTTTGGGCGCATTTTGATTGGTTCGGGGCTGGTTGGTTATTAATTAACCAGAGGTTAATTAATTCCATGATGCGTGCGGGGAGGATTCTCAAAGAACTTCAAACAAATTCATCAATCCCTGTTGAAATGTAACTATGGTCATATTCGACCGGGGTGGGAAATATTAATATTTGGGGATTTTTATTATATTTACATAATACAGGGAAGGGAAATATTTGCATGGGATTTATATAATAAGAGTTAGAAATTAATATGAATTTCGAAATGAAAGCGCTAAGCCAATGTTAAAAACTTAGGCTAAAGGAAAAAAGGGGATTATAGAAAAATATGGCCATTTTCCTAAGTAAAATAGGAATTTACTTAGGCAATTGATGAAATGGAATGAATGGCTTGTGAGTGATATTAAGCAGATCTTAATACCTTAGGGGGAGTTAGTGAATGATTTTTTAGGGAAAAGTATGAAGGGGAGTTAGTCATGAAACCTTACCTCGCTTGAGCTACATCAAAAAATATCTGCCTTGCACTTGTGATAGAAGTGAAAGTTATCACACATTTTTTAGAAACATAATCCATCACAGGTATCATTCTGCAACACTAATCTACCTACCCTGCCTACTTTGCCTAGCATTTTTTCATTCTTTCTTTGGGTGCACTTGGACTAGCAAACCCTCATCAAAATTTCTTTTCTTTGCATGGTAAGCCTACCTAAGTCTGCACTTATTACATCCAAGGGCTCATATTTAACTGTTGAACTCCTTTGTTTCTTTACCTATCTACTTATCTGCCAAGATTAAACAGTTTGGTCAGATTTTATTCTCTATCTCTAAAAACAGGAAATTCAAACATGAACTAGCCAAGATTAAGCTGTTTGGCCATTCATCAATTGTGGCATAAAGGAACAAGCTGCACACAATGCTTTATTTACAGAAAAAAAGTAGTGGCTTTTTGGACTTGCACACTTTCCTGGTCTTTCTTTATTTGGGGTTCATTTCTTTCACTTTTTTTACCATTTTATTCTTTTTACCCTTTGATTTTTCTTTTAGGGTATACCCTCTTTACATTTTTTACATTTTTTGATTTTTTGATAATATGGAAACCTTTGCAACAAGGAAAAGGATGAACATATTACAGAGCTCAACAAGTCAATCATGAAATATGACACCTATTGGTATAGGAGTATAATAGTGGCTCCACTTGGGGATGGCTTTCCCTGGTGGAAAGTCAAGAACAACAGGTCAGAGAGCCTTCTGAATAACTTAGACTGTGTTCTGAAATCTTCCTTTACTGGTTGCTTTATTGCATATATGACAACATATTTTGTGAAGCTTAGGGCCTTCTCTTCGGGCTTCAACTGCAACAAGTTACTGTCCAATCAACACTTAAACATTTACCCTTCCTCCTTGAATCCCTCTTTTGAGCACCTTGTCTCTTGGGTAGGAACTTTTAGCCTTGGTCCTTTTATTAAAATCTTCTCAACCTTCTCCTGCATAACTTGAGATCTGACCTGAAACTAGAAAGGTGCTGCAACTTTCAAACCAAATTAGTAAATCATCAAAATCTTGAGGCTTTTTGATTGGATTTCACACATTTGAGGATTTATTTCATAATCTACTAAAACTGAATTAAATCAAACTGAAATCCTACCTACCTACTCTAATCAGCTTTCTGACTACTGGTTAGGTAAAATGAAACAACCAGTGTAACCACTCAAGCATTATATACATTAGTGACTTGTGCTGCTTGTGCTTGTTGGTGTTTAAAATTGAGATCTTGCAATCAAATATAGCTCTGTTAACCTTTGAGAAGATAAGGAAATTCCTGATCTCCTTTGTTGAATCTAGAAACTGTACAAAAGGATCTTGTAAAATATATACGCTATTCTTGAGCTGATTCAAGCAACTGTATATTTGTTCTGGATAGCCTACCTGCCATGAAATTGAAATATCACTTTTATCTTTACCACCCTGCATGTTTTCGACTACTCTTTGTGATGATATTTTTACTAATTGTAATGTCTGTCTTGTAAAACCATTATCATCTTGATTTTGACCCTCATGGTCTGTTAATGGAGAAAAATTATGGTTAATCTCATTATCCAACCTGTCAGTTATTGGATCATAAAGAACTTGGAAGGATTGTTGCAACTTATTACATATAGGTTCAAATGGGACTTCATAGATTTCTACAAGCTGCTACTCCTTTTCTTTAAAAATTTCACACGATTCAAAACAAAAAGGTAAGGAATCACCTTGGATCGTTTGATCATTCGTTTCAGCTTTCAAGTCTTCTTCTGCAACCTGACATTCAATGGCATTCTGGGGCTGCAAATCTAGATATGATAAGTCTTGAAAAAAGATTTGATTGCTCTCTAGATGGTTAATATCAAGACCTGTTGACATTTGATTTCTAATTGCATGATAGTTGTCTCTGATAAATTGAAATGAATCAAAACAAAATGGTAAAGTTCATTCACTGATTTCAAAATTTTTTGCGCTTTCCTCCTCATCCTCATAGCTGAAATGAACAAGTTGATCACTACTTTCAAGCTGTTGAACCTAAATTTCCTTATTCCCCAAATTAGCTTATGATTCCTCTACAAGGTTAATTTGGATTTGAGAAACATAATCATCATCATATTGATCATATTTGGGTGAATCATTAAAAGAAGTAATGTTATCAAATGCACACATTAGATCAGGAGATTGCTCCTCCACATATTGCTCTATGAATCTATCTTCTGATCTATGGTAGATCAAGTTGGTAGGAATATGTTCATGAATATCAAACTTTTCTTTTTGTGAAGCAAATGTGTCATGGTGATTCTGAACAAAACATTCAACTTTCATTGTGATCTTGTGCATCATTTCCTCTGCCTTCTTTATCAAAGTGTCGAGTTTTTCCTCTTTCTCTATTTTCAACTTTTCCTTTCTAATTTTCAGATTAACCTCTACATCCACTGCCATGTTCTTTATATGTTCCATAGTTTAGGGGTTTCTTTCTCTCAGATGAAATTCTATCTCTGCATCAAATGCTCTTGGGTAATGCAGTAGAGCTGAATCAGGGGGAGGTTTTATGTTTAATGGTATTGAATAATAGATTTGATTAAATCTGTCTGAAAATTGTTGTATTGTTTCATCTGGATGTCTTTTTAACTGATTATATTCTTCTATGATCATGAGAAGATTGACTTTGATTATCCATCTATTAAGGAAGAGTTTGAGAAACTGCTCAAGATTTGAGATGCTTGCCTCAGGCGGGGTTTTGAACCAACTCTTGACTTTGTCTTCAAAGAGAGCAAAAAGCCTAATACTAACATCCTCTTCATCTACTTCAAATAAGTTAAGATAATCTTCAAAAACTTGGATATGTTTTTGGGCAGTGATACCATTCTCTCCATCAAACCTAGGGAGATACTTAGGATAATCGTTAGGGAAAGCATGGAGTGTAGGAGGCAAAATGAGTGGTTTATACCTATCAGGAACTTTATGAGGTACCAGAATATGTTCAGGGATTGGATGATTAGTTTTAATTTTTGGATTCTCCTTAATTGAAAAATGATCTTCATAAGAATTAGAAGACTGTTGTTCAAATGCGTAATGAGACTTTGCATCTACACTTTTCAAAGGAAAATAATAAAAATTTAATCTGAAATCATCTCTAAAATACAATATACATTGAAAAATCTTATCAATGAGAAAGAACATAATGTCTTGGATAACAATCCAAGTCAAAAGCCTGATCTTTTCATATAGTTCTTTCAGGTTCATTTCTCCAGTGGAGTCTTGATTGTGAAATTGATGTGGAGTCGCCAGGTGGATGATTTTAACCTTTATGTGTCTGATCCCTGTCCACCATCACAGATCAGATCTAAACCTGTAAAACAGTTCTGAGAAAAAGGTTTAGTTTCTCCAGGAAACCAAATTTTGAGTATTTTATGATTATTTCGATTTTTTATGATTTTTCAAAACAACTTCTATGATTTCTTTAAGAGGCTTTAGATATCAGATTTAAAATTTCTTAAAGACTTATTTGACAAGAGGAACTGATCAGGTATTTGAAACCAACTGTTCAATCCATAAACTAAACCGGAGATAGACTGAAGCAACATTCATTTACTTCTGCAATTGCAAAGCAAAAGCATTTCAAAGGCTACCTGGCTAACTTCAGGCTCTGTCTGTAGCTTATACAGAAAACAGTAGTAACAAACAATTATTCAGGTCCCCAGCGGAGTCGCCAATGATGTTATCCCTCAGGTTTTCCCCAAAGTTGTAAGAAAGGGAAGGATGCTGAGGTAACCACAGACCAATCTTTTAGATACAGAATCTAGCCAATCTATATCCAGAGAGGGCTCTTTCTTTATGATTTAGCTTTGTTTTTAAAGGTATTAGGCTAGTTATGAAGTTCAAGGGTTTTGTTTGAGTTTGGGTGGTGAGATTCGATAGAACAGAGAGGTAAAACTGAGTAGTTCAGTCCATTGGACATGATGGAGTCAAAGAAGATGGTTTTCTGGATTTGGTTTCTTAACAGAGGATGGCTTCACAGAGCAAGGTAGTCAAATAGGGAACAAATAAAAGACTTGAAGAAGATGGAATGGGCTCAAATGGGTGAAAGGCAGTTAAGAATCCTTCAACATATTGAAAGAGGGAAAATGGATGATTGCTGGTAAGGAGAAGTTAAGAATTCTTTACCAAATAATCAACATGAAAGAATCAGGAAATAGGAGCAATTAAGAGTTCACTGTTTATTCTAATTCTGAAGAAAACACAGAGAATAATAAAGACTGAAAACAGAGTGCAATCAAGCAAACTGAAATTAACCTTTGCTTTATCACTCAGATTATGAAACACAGATGATATAATAAACTAAGAGAACTGTAAAACACAAGATATAGGGTACTTATTGATCTGGAGATTGATTCAAGAATTCTGTGACAAGTCCTCTGCTTCAATTTTTCATCCAGTAGGCCAAACAACAGTTGGTTCCAACAACCTTTTATGCCAAAAACTTCAGTATTATAGCACAGTCTAGGAAATCCACACACACCACAGACCACCTCACTACTCAAATGGAGGGGGTATTTATACAGTAAAATATGTACACCTATATCTCATAACAGCTGTGAGATAATATATAGGTTTAACCTAAAATGGTTTACAAGTGAAGATAAAATAGCTAGGGAAACATATCTGATGTTGTGCTGGAGGCTGGCTCTTTAGGGTTCGGCTTGCAGCTGTCTTCTGTAGTAGCTCTGCGCCGACTGCCTGTCTTAACTGTGCATTAATTCTGATGTGATACACTTTAATTGCTCTGATACACTTTGACTTCTGATCTGATACTCTTCAATGCTGATCTGATGTGTCTTTAATTTTGATCTAATATTTCTTTAATGCTGATCTGCTTTGCCTTCAATGCTGAACTGATACACTTTAACTTGTCTTCCGCTGGCAATTTGTGTCTCTGAAGGCCCACTGGTTAGGGTGGCGAATATCCCTGTTCATCCCTTTATTTCTTTTTTCTACGAGCTCGGAAGTCCTTCTGTTTGGTTTAAACTGTATTAGAGAGGAAGGCTGCTCCATGCAAGTTAAATGGCTGGCCGCAGAGCTCATTGATGGAGCCTTTCTGGTTGGAAGACATGGAAATACGACCTCAGTCGTTTTTATGCCCTGGAGCGCGATACGCAGAGAAACATAGCAAAAAGGCCTTTTTACCCTTTTAATTGGCAAAATGGAGTTTTGGCAGGAATGTTTGATTTGGAGGACGGATGATGTCAGCAGAAGTACAGGGCAGGTGACGTGGTAGGTGACATCAGCAAAGGACAGCTGACGTCATCGGATGACGTCAACGGAGGGCAGTGGATGGTGGTAAGCGGTTTCACCCGCCCTGCTTTTAGGGCTGGGTGCCTTCGGGCCGGAGGCGAGTGATCACAGCGGGAGCGCGACGCATGGCTTTGTACAGGCGGAAAAACCGTCGGGCTCCCGCGGGTTAAACAACGGCGGTTAGGGGGGTCGCAAAATGATCGTCGACCGTCGGATGGTCCGGCCCAGATCGGACAGCGGACACGCTATGGAAATGGCGGAGGTTAACGTATGCGAGCCCAATATAATAAACTGTGTTTTTTAATAGTTTGGGCGCATTTTGATTGGTTCGGGGCTAGTTGGTTATTAATTAACCAGAGGTTAATTAATTCCATGATGCGTGCGGGGAGGGTTCTCAATGAACTTCAAACAAATTCATCAATCCCTGTTGAAATGTAACTATGGTCGTATTCGACCGGGGCGGGAAATATTAATATTTGGGGATTTTTATTATATTTACATAATACGGGGAAAGGAATTATTTGCATGGGATTTATATAATAAGAGTTAGAAATTAATATGAATTTCGAAATGAAAGCGCTAAGCCAATGTTAAAAACTTAGGCTAAAGGAAAAAAGGGGATTATAGAAAAATATGGCCATTTTCCTAAGTAAAATAGGAATTTACTTAGGCAATTGATGAAATGGAATGAATGGCTTGTGAGTGATATTAAGCAGATATTAATACCTTAGGGGGAGTTAGTGAATGATTTTTTAGGGAAAAGTATTAAGGGGAGTTAGTCATGAAACCTTGCCTCGCTTGAGCTGCATCAAAAAATATCTGCCTTGCACTTGTGATAGAAGTGAAAGTTATCACACATTTTTTAGAAACATAATCCATCACAGGTATCATTCTGGAACACCAATCTACCTACCCTACCTACTTTGCCTAGCATTTTTTCCTTCTTTCTTTGGGTGCACTTAGACTAGCAAACCCTCATCAAATTTTCTTTTCTTTGCATGGTAAGCCTATCTAAGTGTGCACTTATTACATCCAAGGGCTCAGATTTAACTGTTGAGCTCCTTTGTTTCTCTACCTATCTACTTATCTGCCAAGATTAAACAGTTTGGTCAGATTTTATTCTCTATCTCTAAAAATAGGAAATTCAAATGAACTAGCCAAGATTAATCTGTTTGGCCATTCATCAATTGTGGCATAAAATAACAAGCTGCACACAATGCTTTATTTACAGAAAAAATGTAGTGTCTTTTTGGCCTTGCAAACTTTCCTGGTCTTGCTTTATTTGGGGTTCATTTCTTTCACTTTTTTGACCATTTTATTCTTTTTACCCTTTGATTTTTCTTTTAGGGTATACCCTCTTTACATTTTTTACATTTTTTGATTTTTTGATAATATGGAAACCTTTGCAACAAGGAAAAGGATGAACATATTACAGAGCTCAACAAGTCAATCATGAAATATGACACCTATTGGTATAGGAGTATAACAGCGGGTGAAATCGAATTTGCAGTATCATTCTTTAGAGCCAGTAGGATGTCATTCTATGGATTGAGACTCAAATATTCCCTTGAGGGTAGTTCGAACTATATTTCTTAGAAGGACAAGATGGAGGCAGTGTTGGAAGTCATCGAGGTGAAGGAATTCATAGACAATGATATTCCTAAGCCTCCAATAATAGATGCTCAAGATTTGGTAGAGTGGAAGAAATTTGTTGCAAAGGAGGGAAGGATCATACTAGAAGGAGTTTGAGATCATATTGTCTCGAACCTTCACGGGAAGGATACACCATATGCAATGTGGAAAGCCTTGATCGACTTGTTTCAGAACAATAGTGACCATAGGAAGTTGGTAGTAAAGGACAAACTTCAGAAGATCAAGATGGAGAAGGGCGTCACAATGCCACAATACTTTAGATGTTTCACCTAATGTCGAGATGAGCTTGGTAGTGTCGCTATTACAGTTTCCAAAGATGCTTTAGTCATATTATCACTTCTAGGCCTTCCCAAAAGTTGGCACGACTATCGGGATTTGGTAAATGGGAGGGAACATTTACCAAAGTGGGAGTGTTTGTGGTTTGACTTGGTGCAAGAAGAGATAAGAAGGAGCACTAGAGATGGAACCTCATGCAAGCATGATGATGAGGAGAATCCGGCCTTAGATGGAAAGATGAAGAAATGGAAAGGAAAGAAATTCCAATCCAAAGGAGATTCTAGTCAGGGCGACAAGAAGAAGGACTTCTCGAAGATTAAATTTTTTCACTGTCATGAGTTGGGACACTATACCGCGAAGTGTCCACACAATAAGGCCAACATGAAGACCTCAAGAGGAATGGCAAGTGAATCCCTTGCTTCACAATTCAAGTTGGATTTCACCCTCATTGCTTGCATGGTGACATCGATGATGGGTAGTGTGTGGTATCTGGAGAGTGGAGCCTCATTCCATATGACCGGAAACAAATAATTTTCCAGTGACTTGGAGGAGAAGAACCTATAGATGGACATCGAGATGGGAGATGATGGAAGGTAGAGTGCGATCAACATCAGTACTATTACTTTTCAAAGGGAGTTTGGTTCTCCTCTCACATTAAAAGATGACATGTATGTTTTGGGTTTGAAGAAGAATTTAGTTTCTGTTGCTATGTTGGAGGACCGTGGCTATGATGCGATATTTAGAAAAGGAAAGGCTTTCCTTCATCACATAGCCTCAGGAAAAATGAAGAAAATTGGGGTTCAGGTGAAGAAGCTCTACAAATTAGATGTAGAAGATTGTGCAACATTGAGCAAAAAATCAAAGAAGGTGCATAACTGAGACATCAGTGAATTATGGCATAGAAGATTGGGCCATCTTCACTATGGAGCCTTGAAGATCATGCAACATATTTATAGAGGACTTCCCAAGGGTGCACTAGAGCATAGAGATACATGCAAAGGGTGTAGATTGGGGAAGTACACGAAAGCCACCTTTCATGATAAGGACAGTCTAGCACAAGTGATCCTTGAAATATTTCACTCAGATGTGTGTGGACCATTCTCGACAGCCTCCACAACCAAGAACAGGTATTATGTAATATTTGTTGATGGTTTCTCACGTATGTGATGGATTTTCTTCATGCAGAAGAAAGATCGTATGTTCTCTAACTTTTGTGAATTTAAAGAACTTGTTGAGAAAGACACTTGTAGGAAAGTGAAGGCTCTTAAGATTGATAATGGTGGATAATATGTGTCGAATGAATTCAAAAACTTATGTGCATCATAAGGCATTCGACGGAAGTTAATAACAACCCATAACCCACAACATAATGGGGTGGCTGAAAGGAAGAACAAAAGTATTGTGGGAGCTGCACAGACAATGTTACATGATTAGGGCCTACTGTTGCACTTGTGGGATGAAGCATGCAACACAACTGTATATGTGCAGAACAAGGATCCTCATCAGATTCTCGGGATGAGTACACTAGAAGAATATTTTTCAGGTAAGAATCCAAACGTGGCACACTTAGGGATCTTTGATTCATCATTTTACTGTCATGTTACCAAGGATGCAAGGAAAAAGTTAGAACTGACAACTGATTTGGGCATATTTGTGGGGTACATTGATACACCTCACAACTATCAGGATGATAACGGTTCATAGAGATGTGAATTTCAATGAAGAGAAGGCCATGAGATGTTCCCTTGAGAGGGAGCTTTAGTTGAATGAAAATGAGGAGCTTTTAGCTCCAAAGGAATAACCTTGGGATGATGTGGAGCAACCACATGCAGAGGAGCAGAGAGTGGAAGCACCCACTCATGTAGAGACTTCTAGAGATGGAAGGAAGCACATCAGAGAGGCTGACATAGTGATGCATGATGCTAGCTAGAATGTGGGAGCTCCCACATCACATCGCAGGTAGAGGAGGTCACCAAATTGGTACAATGCTATACATGGATATGATGAGCGAGAGTGTAGATATTGAGCCATCCTCATTCAAGGGAGTAGTGCAACAACTAGTATGGATTGATGCCATGGTAGAGGAGTATGACTCCATTATCAGAAAAAATGTTTTGGAAGTGGTCCCAAGACCAGTAGACAAGTCAGTGGTAATTTCTAAATGGCTTTCCAAGGTAAAGCAAGAAAGATATGGGAGTGTCAAGAAACACAAGGCTAGATTTGTGGCCAAAGGGTTCTCTCAGGTGGAGGGAATTGATTACGAGGAGACATTTTCTCTAGTAGAAAGGTACTCTTCAATCATATATATTCCAACACTTTCAGCGCATATGGGATGGAAGATACATGAGATGGATGTGAAGACATCATTCCTAAACAGAGTGATTGAAGAAGAGGTGTACATTGAGCAATTGGAAATATTTGAGGCCTTGAACAGAGAATCGCATGTGTGCAGACTCAAGCGAGTATTGTATGGATTGAAACAAGCACCCCATGCTTGGTACACCAGGATTGACAACTATTTCACCAGGTCGAGCTTTACCAAAAGCGAAGCAGATGCAAACCTTTACCATATTATGGTTGAAGTTAAATTATTCATTATAGTATTATATGTTGATGATTTAATTCTAGCAGGGGATGAGAAATTGATCAAATCTTACAAAGAGGATCTTGCAAGAGAATTCGAGATGAAGGACCTGGGTCTCATGCATTATTTCCTTGGTATGGAAGTATGGTAATGAGATGAGGAATTGTTTGTCTCTCATGGAAATTATGCCAACGAGATACTGAAGAAGTTCCACATCGAGAGCAACAAACCCATGGAGACTCCTCTAGCAGGAAATTGGAGGAAGGAAGATGCTACTTCAGGTGAAGTAGTGGAGGCAACTATTTACAGGCAACTTGTGGGTTCACTTATGTGTTATTGGTGAAAACATGACTGGACATATGTTTTGAAGTTAACCAGCTTAGTCAAGCTATGGTTAAGCCAACCAATCTCTATTGGAAGTGTTGATAGTGTTGGACCCGCCAACATTCAGGGGATCTCCCCGGTATGAAGTCCCAACTAGACCTCACACCGTTTAGTGTAGGATTCCCATCTGGTGCGATGGCCCAGTTTCCATTATCTTAAATATATGCCTTAGCTCTTTCTTGTTAGCACGTGAGAGTAGTTTACTTGTCTTCGAACAGCGAGGTTCGCGTGCCTGGTGAGTGCTTAGTGTTGTTTGTGTCAAAATTCTTTCACTATAGAGGGTGAGGGGTGGAAGTGAGTCTCAGGTTGAGAGGGAATAATCCCAACTCTACTAGAGACACACAACACAATAGGACATGCGCAGCTTCCGGTAGAGTAGTCCACACGGATGTGGCATTCACAAATACAATATAAACAAATAGCACTTACAACACCTAGTGGAATAATCCACACGAGTGCGACATGCGTTATAACAAGTTTACAAAAATGAATCTGTCGAGTGTCCGGCAGGATAGCCCACACGAGTGAGACAAAATTAACAATTGATACAACACATTTCCACTAGCATATGTACTAAAACAACCTAAATAGTTAAATTGTATTAATACAGGTTAAAGGAACATGCATTACAAGCCTCCAAAGAATAGTCTTACAAACGAATACGACATGTGTGAAAATGTGTTGGCTTGTTAACAGGCTTCTGAATTAAGCGAAAGTTCCAAGACGCATCTGTACACCATTACATCAATAAGCCCGATAGCAGGGTGTTAGAGCCACTGGTCGCTCCTTAAAGAAAAAATTACATACTCTCAAGGCTATGTGGTAGGAGCCAAGGTGAAAAATCCTTTGCATGTAAAAATGAGGGGTATTTATAGCCAAGGGTAAAATTGGCCCTTGTGACTGTTCGACTTCCCTTATGAATTTGACTTACATGACTCTTCAACTTTACATGACTCTTCAGATTTACATGTGGATCTCTTGGACTTCCACGTTACATTACATTGATTACAATAGTGAGGCCCACAATAGTGATGTGGTCGAGATGACTCGTGACATGACTCGACATGAAAGATTTGGTGTGTTCATGTTGGTGGTGGTGTGCATGTCGAGTTGCAGTGTTGCTGAGTGATGGATGTCCTCTTGGTGTATCATAGCTTCACCTCCGCATGGCAAGGTGTGCGGAGTCTTCGATGGTCTTGGTGTTCACTTGATGTTGCATGTGCACGTCGCTCCTTTGCTTGTACTTTGGCATGATTCATGTGTTCATCTATTCGTGAACAAATCTCCTCGCATGCATTCCTCATTCGTCTGTTCATGAAACAATCTCCTCGCATGCATTCCTCGTTCGTTCGTGAACAAATCTCCTTGCATGCTCTCTTTGTTCATCTCGTTTGTCGTCGCATCATGTGTCATCCATGTACCAGTATCTGCAATCACTTATGACGAGATGACATCAAATCCAGAAATCTCCTAATCTACCATGATGCATTGTCATTCACTTTAGGATGCAAGTGATTGGGAGAGAGGAAAAGGCTTTGAAACTGTGCAAGGAATATTTCAAGCCAGGATGCGGGCTCTGGGCACTACCGGTGAAAATTTCATAGAGGTAACTGGGAGACTAAGACGGACAATCTGGATCAACAATAACTGTCCATGGGATCTGTCTCGGCTGGAGGGCATATCTGCGTAATTTTTCCAGGGAGGAAGTGTAGGCAGCAGAGGGGTACTAGTAGCAAAAGCTGCACAATTTCTCCGTGGAGCTGGAAATGGGTTGCAGGAGTGTTGCTGACAAAAACTGCACAATTTTTCTAGGGAGTTGGCAACGACTTGCGAGAGTGCTGCTGGAAAAACCTTTGCAATGTTGGGAGGCTGGCCTGTTGGACATCCTTGTCGAGTTTCTGAGCTGAACGGGATGTTGGGCAGCTGCTCATGAAAACTACACAGTTTTCCGAGTGAGTAGCAGGTCGCTGACTAGGTGACTGGCTGGAAAAACTACGCAATTGTTTGAGGGAGATAGTGACGGACACAGTGTTTATCTAGCATGTCTTCGCAGTTTCTTCAGTCAGCTGAGCAGGCATGCTTTGCATCTTTTGCGCAATTTTTTGGGGGAGTGAGTCCCGGGGTCACTGCTCGGCCAAAATCTCTGGTTGACCAACTGGAGGCTCGGTTGATGTGCTTGCAGGAAGCACATATTGAGTTGGTTTGCTGGGAAACTTCTGCATTGTTCTGGGTGACAATCGGTCGAGTCGATTCCAGGGTTTTGCAGTGCAGACTGCCTGGGAGGCAACCTCAAGCTTTGCACAATTTTGGGCAACAGTACATGATCACTGAGTCTGTTGAAACTGCAAAATGCAGCTTAGCGAATGTTTAGTTGTTGGAGGATGGTTCGGTCGACAAAGCATCAACAAAATGACTAAGTGTGTGAATGAGTGACTTCGTGCATGCATGACCTCGCGAACACACACTCAACATGACTTGACGACAAGACACCTCGAACCAATCAAGACAACATGCAATCAGTGTGACTGCTCGATAGTGTGAGCGACAAGCGCGACACTTGTGATAGATCATTGAATGACTATGACAACGCTTGAGTGATAGTGCATACAAATTCATGTGTGAGTGCGACGAATGTTTACACAGCAGACTGTTGTAGCGACTACAACCACCCTCCAAAATTTTGTCTCGCATGCAAATTTCAGAGCCTACTTTGGATCCTGTGATCGATCATCCTTGGTTGTTTTTTGGTAAGATAATGATTTCAAACTCTCCTCCTTGATCCTAAATGGTTGTCCACATTCTCAACCTTTTTGTAGCATATGTCATTTTTGGGCATACTGGTTGTTGTCTGTGATGCAAAGGGAATGTTGTCTTGCTTCAAGGGAATTGTATGCGTATGGGTGGTTGTCATCACATAGACATGTTTCACACTCACCTCACGCTCTCACGTCACGAAGGTTGTTGCATCAAGAAAATTATGTATTACGTATTCTAGATGGTCTACACGTCCATGTGCAATCACAGTCGAGTCCTATCAACGTTTGCATTGATCTCACACTTAGCCATTTTCCCAAGCAACCTAGCCTCATCCAGCTTCCCGAAACTATGCACTTTGTTTTTTGCAACCATCAAGCTTCCTCCCTTGCCTGTTGAAACCCCGCAGTGCGTAGAGACACTAACCTCCCTTGCCTGGTGAAACCTCGTAGTACACAGAGACACCAACCTCCCTTGCCTGCTGAAACCCCATAGTGCGTAGAGGCCCCAACCAACACTACTCTCTGTAAATGCACAGAGTAGTCCAGCAACACTGCACTCAAAAATTGCGCAGAGGTGTCCTCCTGGGACCCCTGTCCCACAGCAGTGCTTTGAGCCTCAAAACTGTGTAGTGTTTTCCAAGTTGTCTTATCGGCCTTGCATGCAGAAATTGTGCAGAAGGGCCTCCCAAGGCCTCATCCCAACAACAACCACTGCCTGCTGAAATTGCGCAGACCTACCTCTCAGTGGCTACAGGAAAATGTGACATGCTGAGATCGCTTCCAAGGAGTTGAGGGGAAAGACTAAGGAACCGAGTAATGGAAAAAATTAGGACCACATGCAAACTCCGTCAGATGCATGATCATCTTGAGGGTAAGTATGGTAAGTATGAAACATATTTTGAAGTACACCTCTTAGTTGAGTTTGCAGGATTGCTTGTCACTATCATATCATCTTGTCCTTAGTAACATGCATGTGCGCGAATGTGAAAAGTCACTTTATGTGTTGCTTCTACTTGTCGTGCTTCTTTTCCACTTGTTAGACCAACTATCAGCTTCTGCATGTTGATTGTTATGTCATGCTTGCAACCATGTTCCAGTCATGCACAAGGTCTTCACTTCATATGTACATGTTGTGTTCGCTATGAAAGCATCTATCGCGCTCACACACAAAGTCGTATGCACTATTGCACAAGCATTGTCGCGTTCGTCCAACGATCAATCACAAGCATCACGCTTGTCGACTCGCATCGTCAGTTAGTCATGTTGATCATGTGTGTATGGATGGTTTGAGTCATCTCCCTATCAAGTCATGTGAATGTGTGTTTGCAAGGTCACGTATTCACATTTTCACTCACTCACACACTTAGTCATTTTGTTGAAGTTCTGATGACCAGATCACCCTTTAACAGTCGGACCTTTACCCTGCCATCGTCTCAATTGACTGTCACCCAGAACAGCATAGAAGCACCAAGAAAGCCATTTCAAGCTACGCAGCCCACAAGATGATCAATCCACCCTCCTGCTGGTCAACTAGATAGTTTGACCCAACAATCACCCTGGGACTAACTCCTCTAAAAAATTGCGTAGAGGCTGCAGACCATGCCCCCTCCGTTGACTAAGAAAATTGCGCATACAGGTTAGACAGACACCCAGTGCTCGTCCTTGTCTCCCTTAGAAAATTGCGTAGTTTTCCCAGCCAACCCACCAGTCAGTTGACCAACTGCTCACCCGAAAAACCGCGCAGATTTCATGAGCAAGCCCTCTGCTGCCCAACAGTCCACTCGTCTCAAAAAATGCGTAGAGGTGGTCAGCGGGTCAACATCCAAGCATCAACACATTTTTTCTCGCCAACATCCCGCTGCCAGCTCCCTCTTGGAATTGCACAATTTTTGCTGTCAAGCTCCTGCAACCCGCTGCCCGCTCCTTCCAGAAATTGCACATATTTTTCCTATCCAACCTTCCTGCAACCCAGACTGCTCCTCCCAAAATTTATGCAAATTTGTCCTCCAGCCGAGCTAGATCTTTCGGATAGTCACTGTCAATTTAGATTTCCCGTCATTGTCTCCCAGTGACTGCTATGTAGTTTTCACCAGCATTTCCCGGAGCCGTGTCCCAGCTCAAAACTTGCCTCACACAGTTTCGTTACCTTGTCTTCACTCCCGATCACCTGCATCTTAAATGATCATGCATCATGGTAGACTAGGAGGTTTATTGATTTGATGTCGTCTCGTCATGAGTGACTGTAGATACAGGTATACGAACAAACATGGTACGATGACAGATTGGATGAACAAGGGGAGTACATGCAACTAGACATGTTTGTGAACGGACAAACAAATGATGCATGCAAACAGATGTGTTTGCAAACAAACGATCATGCAAATATTTGTTCGCGGATGAACGAACAAATGAACATGTGAAGATGTGTTCGCAGGCGGATGAGCAAACGAACATACACCTTTTGCGAATGGATGAACCTGTCAAGCATGCCAACATACAAGCAAGGAGAAACGTGCGAATGAAACATAAAGCGAACCCAATGAACATCAAAGACTCCATGCATCTTGCCATGCGGAGGTGAAGTTGTGACACACCATGAGGACATCCATCATCGAGCAGCACTACAACTCGACATGCACACCAGCAGCAACATGAATGTCCCAACATTGTCATGTCGAGTCTTTTCATGAGTCATGTCATCCACATCCCTACTATGGGCCATATTGTCGATTAATGTAATGTAACGCAGAAGTCAAAGAGACCCATTTTTCATATGAAGAGTCATGTAAAGTTAAAAGGTCATGGAAGTCAAATAGCCATGAGGGAAGTCAAACAGTCACAAGGGTCATTTTCACCCTTGGCTATAAATAACCCCTCATTGTCACATGCAAAGGAATTTTCACCTTGGCTCCTCCCACAAAGCCTTGAGAGTCTGTACTCTTTTCTTTGAGGAGTAAGTAGTGGCTCCAATGCCCCGCCCACAGGGTTAGTGATGTATGGTGTATCAATATGGAACTTTTGCTTAATTTAGAAGCCTGCTCACAGGCCAACATGTTTTCACACATGTGTTGTAACTGTTTGTAAGATTCATCATGAATACTTGTAATGCATGTTTCTTTAACCTGTGTTTAACACTTGGATTCATTCAACTATTCTAATACATATATATTAATGAAAATGTGTTGTATAAGTTGTTAACATTGTCCTGCCCATGTTGGTTACCTCTTGGACATCAAACAGAACCTTTCACGTAAACTTGCTATAACGACTGTCGCACTTGCGCGGATTTCCCGCTGAGTGTTGTACGTTCTATCTTCCCTTATGTGTTTTGATTGCCACATCCATGTGGATTCCTCCTTCGGAAGCTGTGCACGTCCTGTTGTGTTGTGTGTTCCTAACAGAGTTGGGTTTCCTCCCATCCGACTTGTGACTCACTCCCACACTTTCTCTCTCTGGTGAAAGAACCTTGACACAAGTAACACTATCAATCACCAGGCACGCGAACCTCACTACTCAAAGAAAAAGCAGGTCGCTCTCTTGCAATGACAAGCAAGAGCTAAGGCAAACATTTAAGATAATGGCAACCAGGCCATCGTACCGAATGGGAATCCTACACCAAATGATGTGAGGTCTATTTGGAACTTCATACCGAGGAGATCCCCTGATGTTGGCGGGTCCAACACCATCAACACGGACACAACTTGTACACACGAAGGCAAACCTTGTGCATGGCCAGAACATGACTGCAAGCATGACATTTTGACCAACATGCAAAAATATGTTCGTTGAACGGTCAAGTGAGGAGGGTGCAAAGACTCAACACGGGCTCATGGGATGAGCCTGAGTGCTTGCAAACATCAAAGGAAAACCCAAGGAAGGCTCCGAAATTGGATGTAGGCCAGAATTTTAGAGGGTGTTATAGCCGCTACAACACTTGGCGACACACTAGTTGAACTCCATCTTCTTTGTTTTGGTTCATTGAACACACAGGGCCTTGGTCTTTCAGGGAGTATTGAATCACTGTGCGAGTTACTTCGACTTCTCCACTTACCCCATGGACAAACATGGTTCACCTTTCACCAACTCAGTCAAACACAAGAATAAGTTTTAGCTTGATCACAATGTTTCGAAATCGAGAAGGGTAGTTTGGATCGTGAGTTAAAAAAAAATCAGAGTATAAGTTTTCATCTCTAGTGTTGCTCTGCTACCAGCAGGCCTGGATAGTACCCCGACAGAGTGACATAGGAAAACACACATTGCTCCACTGTTAGCGAGCCTGGTCAATACCCCGGTGGAGTTGCATGCTTCACCTCTATGCGCAGGAAGCCTTTCTCTTCTTTCGCCTTTGTATTTTTTAAGAGGACTATGCATAGGAACTTATTTGTTTTTTTGGGGTGGAAGAGGGATCCCGACTTATTGAGAGAAGGAGAGGTTGTTCCTTTAGAGAAGCATGTAATACCTGTGACATAGGTTTGCTCGTTTAGGTTTTCCCCTTCTCTGTTTCTACTAGTTGGATGAGCTTGAACACACAGAGCAGAAGGCTGAGTACAAGCATGGGGTTTCCCAGGGTGGAAACAAGTTCATGGTTGGACCTAAGCTTCCCTTACAAACGGCTCATATTTTCCATCAAGACTTCATCGGTCGAAGGCTTAACTAAGCACAGAGAGGACGGACGCAGGACTAGCCAAGTGTTGTAGTGTCACAAGACTCTTTAGATCTTAGCCGGATACTCTTTCCAAAGCTAGAACTTAGTAGAGGGCAACACTTATTTACAAAACTAAAAATAACATGATACTAAGAAAAAAAATGAAACAAAAATAGTAAGTAAAGCAAACAAAATGACAAGCAAGCAAACAAACACTACTCATGCTCCTATGCTAAACAATGCATGGGCCTACTCACGTGAAGTGATATTTCAAATGCAGCCATCGGCGCATTGGCTAGCGCATGTTGGTGAAGGCATAGTTTGCGAGAAGCATAGTCATGTGAACCAGAAAACATAAAATATATAACAATGAAGCCCAACACACTCTGAGTTTAAACGCGTCCACAGAAAAGAAAAGAGTGAAATAGCAAGACAAACCCTCTATGGACTTGCCATGGTGATGTGACACACTGCGTACAAATGATAAGTGCATGCGCTCTCTTGACAGTGGTAGACAAGCAAACATGAGAAAAAGAGACAACTTACTCCTTACGAGTGTGCTTGCTGTGAATGATTCCTCCAGTGCGCAAGCGATGGGATCATGTGATTCCGGTGGAGGAAGTGAAATATGTGTGTTGGATTCATCTTCAATGCATATAGATGAGTGATGAGGAGCCTTCGGTGTTTCGCAAATTTTCTGATTGGAAGTCGAACTAACCTCAAGACAGCCAGGGCCTGACATAACCATTAGCTCAGGCTGAAGTGCCTCAACATCCTGCGGGGTTTCCACTTCATCAATAGATAGATCATCAAAGACTAGTGGCTTAGACAGATTAACAACGAGTGAATCAACATCATGATCAGATGAAGAAGTATAGAGATCACGACAACCATGTTCAGAAAATTTAGAATGCTTGTCGACATCCTCATGATTTGATGAATCGTACAGAGGGGTAGATGAGAAGCAAGAATGTTCACCCTCTGCATTTCCGGAAAAAGCAAATGAAAAATCAAGTGGATTTTTAATGAACGATTTGTCCTCTTTGCTATCCAATGATGGACTGACATCAGGTGTGTTCTGTGAATGATCGGAAGCATATGCATCTGTGGATGGATTAACACAAGGAAAATCAGAGATAATAGAATCACCAATGATGTCAGGAAAAAGCGAAGGAGGAATGGACAAAAGGAGGTCATCCTTCACTGTGGATTCTTGCTCAGATGCTCGGTCATAGTATTCGTGAATGACAGTGCAGGTTGGTTGTGCAACATCAACTCCGTCGATGGCTTGATACTCGTTCACAGCACGTGTAGAGTCTGGAACCGTAGAACAAAAGACAGTGCAATCTGAAGGATCAGCAAAACACGGAGACGAAGGTTGAGGTAACAAGTGTGTATGACAACCCATGGGCTTCCCAACCAAATATGCGTAGATATTGAGAGTAGTGAGGGTGGGAGGATGTGATAGTTGAACAAATGTGTGCACTTGTTCTCCCACATCACTCTGTGGTGGTGGAGCTATTTGATAAGGTGAAGGCGAACAATCACTTGTGACAGCGACTGTGTCCACTTGTGATTGCGCAATTCCATCACCAAAGTATGTTGAGCGGGGTTTGAACTTTAACTTCATTTTGGGGTAGAGTGATTTGGTAAGGCAATATTCAAATATGTCCATGATATATTCAAATTTGATTTGACTTTTTGGAGCTTCAAACATGAATAGACAGAAGCGTTGCAAAAAATCCATAAGCGATTCATGCAGGAGATTCTGTTGTTTTAACATTCTTTTATCAAGTGCTTCAGGATAAAAATGGTGAAAAACATATACAATTAGATCATTGAATTTCTTGAATGAGTGCATGGAGTTATGAGGCAGTATGCTACACCATCGCAATGGGTGGTCGTGAAGTGTGTGTGCGAGTAGTGAACAGACCTTTGTTTCATTAAAACCTTCCACATTCTGCACGAGCACATGGAAGTCATCTAAGTGCTCAAGCTAGGCCACTTTGCCTTCACCATCATACGTGATTTCTGACAAGCCATCCCAGAACTCCCTCTCGATGTGAAATATATGTTCTTTGGATAGAAATTTCAGAGGGTGAAATATAACAAACTCCATGATAGATGTGCTAAGATTCAAAACAGATTGTGAGGACTCAACTTGTCATTTGGCCCTCATGCTAGCACCATAAATGTTGACGGTTTTGGACCCTCCAACATTCATGGGATCTCCCCAATATGAAGTCCCAACTAGACCTCACACCATTTGGTGTAGGTCCCATCTGGTACGATGGCTCAGTTGCCATTATCTTAAAGATATGCCTTAGCTCTTGCTTGTTAGCATGTGATAGTGGTTTGCTTGTCTTCAAACAACAGGGTTCGTGTTTCTAGTGAGTGCTTAGTGCCATTTGTGTCAAAGTTCTTTTAGTGTAGAGGGAGAGGGTGGATGTGAGTCTCAGGTTGAGAGGGAATAGTCCCAACTCTGCTAGAGACACACAACATAATAGGACATGTGTATCTTCCAGCGGAGTAGTCCACATGGATGCGGCAGTCACAAACACAAGGTAAACAAATAGCATGTACAACACCCAGCGGAATAGTCCACACGAGTGCGATGGGAGTTATAACAAGTTTACAAGAATGAATCTATGAAGTGTCCAACGGGATAGCCCACACGGGCGAGACAACATTAACAACTGATACAACACATTTCCAATAGCATATGTACTAAAACAACTAAAATAGTTCAATCGTCTTAATATAGGTTAAAGCAACATGCATTACAAGTGTCCAAAAAATAGTCTTACAAACAAATACAACACGTGTGAAAATGTGTCGACCTGTTTATAGGCTTCTGAATTAAGCGAAAGTTCCAAGACACATTTGAACACCATTACATCACTAGCCTCGATAGCAGGGCATTGGAGCCACTTCTCACTCCTCAAAGAAAAGATTACAGACTCTCAAGGCTATGTGGGAGGAGCCAAGGTGAAAAGTCCTTTGCATGTACAAATAAGGGGTATTTATAGCCAAGGGTAAAACTGGCCCTTGTGACTATTCGACTTCCCTCATGACTCTTCAATTTTACATGACTCTTCAAATTTACATGTGGGTCTCTTGGACTTCCACGTTACATTACATTGATTACAATAGTGTGGCCCACAGTAGTGATGTGGTCGAGATGACTCATGACATGAATCGACATGATAGAGCTGGTGTGTTCATGCTGGTGGTGGTGTGTATGTCAAGCTGCAGTGTTACTAAGTGATGGATGTCCTCTTGGTGTATCATAGCTTCACCTCCGCATGGCAAGGTGTGCAGAGTCTTCGATGGTCTTGGTGTTCACTTGATGTTGCATGTGCACGTTGCTCCTTCGATTCTAATTTGGCATGATTCATGTGTTCATCTATTCGTGAACAAATCTCCTCACATGCATTCCTCGTTCATCCATTCACGAAACAATCTCCTTGCATGCATTCCTCGTTCGTTCATTCATGAACGAATCTCCTCACGTGCTCTCCTTTTTCATCCCATTCATCGTTGTGTCATGTGTAATCCATGTACCCGTATTTACAATTTACATGTGGGTCTCTTGGACTTCCACGTTACATTACATTGATTACAATAGTGTGTCCCACAGTAGTTATGTGGCCGAGATGACTCATGGCATGACTCAACACGACAGAGTTGGTGTGTTCATGCTAGTGGTGGTGTGCATGTCAAGCTGCAGTGCTACTAAGTGATGGATGTCCTCTTGGTGTATCATAGCTTCAGCTTTGCATGGCAAGGTGTGTGGAGTCTTCGATGGTCTTGGTGTTCACTTGATGTTGGATGTGCACGTCGCTCCTTCGCATGAACTTTGGCATGCTTCACGTGTTTGTTCGTTCGTGAACAAATCTCCTTGCATGCATTCCTCATTTGTCCATTCACGAAACAATCTCCTCACATGCATTCCTCATTCGTTCGTTCGTGAACAAATCTCCTCGCATGTTCTCTTTGTTTGTCTCGTTCATCGTCGCGTCATGTCTCATCCATGTACCTGTATTTGCAATCACTCATGACGAGACGACATCAAATCCAAAAATCTCCTAGTCTACTATGATGCATTGTCATTCACTTTGGGATGCAGGTGACCAGGAGAGAGGACAAGGCCCTAAAACTGCAAAAGGAATATTTTAAGCCGAGATGCGGGCTCCGGGCACTACCGATGAAAATTGCACATAGGTCACTGGGATACTGAGATGGACAATCCGAATCAGCAGTGACTATCCGCAGGATCTGGCTCAATTGAAGGACAGATCTGCACAAATTTTTCTAGGAGGCAGTGCAGGAAACAGAGGGGGACTGACAGCAAAAATTGCAAAATTTTTCCAGGGAGATGGCAACGGGTTGAAGGAGTGATACTAACAAAAAGTGCGCAATTTTTATGGGGAGTTGGCAGCGGGCTCCGGGAGTGTTGTTGGAAAAAACTATGCAATGCTTGGAGGTTAGTCTGCTGGACATCCTTACACAATTTCTGAGCTGAGTGGGATGTTGGGCATCTGGGGAACTTCTCATAAAAACTGCACAATTTTCCGGGTGAGCAGTAGGTCAGCTGACTAGGTGACTGGCTGGAAAAACTGCGCAATTTTTTGAGGGAGACAGTGATGGACATAGGGTTTCTGTCTGGCATGTCAGAATAGTTTCTCTAGTTAGTGGAGTGGGCATGCTTTTCAACTTTTACAAAATTTTTGGGGGAGTGAGTCACAGTGTCACTGCCCAGTCAAACTCTTCGGTTGACCAGTTGGAGGCTCGGTTGATGTGCTTGTGGGCAGCACAGATTGAAATGGCTTGTTGGGAAACTTCTGCATTGTTCTAGGTGATATTCAGTTGAGTCAATTCCAGGGTTGTACAGTCCAGACTTCTTGGGAGGAAACCTCAAGTTTTGTGCAATTCTGAGCAGCAGTACATAATCACTGAGAGCTGAAACTGTGCAATGCAGCTCAGCAGATGTTCGGTTGTTGGAGGATGGTTCGGTTGATAAAGATTCAACAAAATGACTAAGTGTGTGAATGAGTGAATTTGTACATGCATGACCTCGTGAACACACACTCAACATGACTTGATGACAAGACACCTCGAACCAATCAAGGCAACATACACTCAGTGTGACTGACCGACGTTGTGAGTGACAATCACAACACTTGTGATAGATCACTAAACGATCACGATGACGCTTGAGCGACAGTGCATACAACTTCGTGTGTGAGTGCGACAGATGTTTACATAGCGGACACAACTTGTACACACGATGGTGGACCTTGTGCATGGACAGAACATGACTGTAAGCATGACATTGTCACCAACATGCAAAAAGATGTTCATTGAACGGTCAAGTGAGGAGGGTGAAAAAGACTCAACATGGGCTCACGGGATGAGACTGAGTGCTTTCAAACATCAAGGAAAAACCCAAGGAAGGTTTTGAAATTGTATGTAGGCCAAAATTTTGGAGGGTGTTGCAGCCGCTACAATAGGAAGGCAGCTAAACATGCGTTAAGATACCTCAGAGGCACCACTCATTTTTGTCTTTGGTACAGACAGACAGAGGGAGTGAAGCTACAAGGCTTCACATATGCATATTGGGTATGGAGACCATCCAATAGGAAGAACACATCAGGGGGAAACTTTAGTATTGGTTCAACAACAGTTTCTTGGTATAGTAGGAAGCAGAGATCAGTTGCACTCAATTCGGCAAAAATAGAGTACATGGTTGCTAGTCAAGCAACTTGTGAGGCTATATGGATGAGGAAGATCCTTCTTGGGTTATTTGGTCAGTAGATGGATCCTACAGTGATTTAGTGTGACAATCATAGTTGTATCAAACTCTCTGAGAATCCAGTTTTTCATGATCAATCCAAGAATATTGACATCTAATATCACCATCTACGAGCTTGTGTGCATAGGAGAATCATGTTGCTGGAGTACATTCCTTCAGAGGAACAAGATGTAGACATCTTGAATAAGGCATTGTCAAGAGGAAAAATCAAGTTCCGTAGAGGCAGGATAGGGGTATCTGATAATCGATTTCTTATTGAGAGGGAGCATTGCAAATGCAACAAGAAAACCTTAACTTAATTTTGTCCTTGAATTAAATTAGGAATAAAATTGTAATTCCACATCACAAGACAACATGTACGAGTTAAATAAGTTAATTTGACTTAGTTAGCTCAGTTAATTCAAGTTGAGGGTCTAACCTGAGTCATGTAGAGTGTCTTCTACTTTATAAGAGCCCTAGTTGAGTTTATTTTGAGTTGTAATTAATTCATTCAGTTTAACGAAGTTAAAGTCGGTTAAACTAGTTGTAACAGATAGAGGAACTAGTAGGAGGTTAGATAGTGGGGTGTTGCTTCATGTGTTCAACCAATTAGCTGATGATTCACTCATAGATAACTCATGCATGTCATATATGAGAGTTACCTAGTTGATATTGGAGTTCAAGGGCAGTGTACTATCAGTTGTATAATCATCCGAATTGTACAGGTGGTGCATACAATTAGAGGAAGGCCTATGAGGATTGCACAATTCATATTGAGGAATTTCCTTAATTAATAGGCAGCTAATTTCCAAGGAAGCAACGCAAGGAAATAGGGACTTGGGCAAGCCAAAATTTGGTTGAGTATTGGTCTAGACTTGTCTAGGAAGTAGTGAGACATATAGAAACAGTGTAGAGGTCCCTTGGGCTTGAGAAAAGCATTGTAATCTTCTAATATTTTCTGACTAATGCAATATATAGATAACATGGGTTTTTAGCTATGACTTTCCCTAGGAAATCATTGTGTAATGTATTGATTGAATTCTTTCTCTTATCTACTTCATGATTTCTCGATCGATTAATTGTTTCCGCTGATGAGAAGAGTAGATTCAAGTCTTTTGTTTTAGAAAATTACATATGGAGTTTGAATATACAAGGAAGTTTTAAATAAAGGGCTTGATGTTGTAAGGAAGGAAACACTATTGGATGATGCAAAGATCTTGTCCTTGGTGAAGCCAGTCAATGGTGTACAAATGTGAGTGTGGTGTGGCGGTAGGCCCAACCACTTCACGACCTCTACTGAAATGAGGTTCTTTTGGCTTCCGCTAACAAAAATTAACCGCAGCGGAGAAACCTTCACCCACATATGTGAGTGGAAGAGACACTCCCCCTCCTCTGGATCTTCAGGCTCAATATTCTAGATCTTAGGGGTGGAAAAATGGTGGCACTAGACTCCACACGAACAATTTTCTTCCATTTTTCATCCCCTTGTATGGTTCTGACTCAAAGTAAGAACATGCATATGATTTAGAAGCCTTCAGCTCGACCATCAATGACTACTTGGATCAACACTCACTTGTATTGTGAGTGGGGCTCTAATGGAACTCACACCATTTTCATGTGTTCTTATTTGTCTTCCTGGTGTAGTTCTTTTCTTACATCTTCGATGAGTTGTCCTGGGTCATCCTGCCTTGGATTTATCTTTTGTTTTGCAGTTTAGAGGCACCTTAACCTTACTCCAGATTCACGGATCCAAAGTCTCGCTTCTTCTATTTAAATTTCTACTTGATCTTGACAGTGTATAGATAGACGAAGCTAAGTGAGGAGATGTACAAGAACTCCATCTCGTCCTGGATGTACTTGCGTAGATATTCGCGGTACTTGAGTACCAAATTCTACTAAGAATCCTTGATACCTGACTTCATGCAAAGGGTATGAAAAATATTTGTGAACTCCTACACGTCTTGGTCCCTTTCCTACTGCAGCGTGGTCCACTTTATATATTTATCTTCATAGCTCCTGACAGGGTAATATTGTTCTTTTATGGCATCTTGGAAAGAATTTCAAGTGGGTGTGGCTGAAAATGGTGAGGGTTCTATCTCGTCATTTTGTTCATAGTAGGTTTCTTACCAATCCTTGACACGGGGGGAAACTTTGTGGAGTAAAAAAGTAATCCTTTCCCTATTGGAAAAATCATGAACCAAAAAATATCCTTCCAACAGATTTAACCATCTATCTACGATGTCTACATCTATCTGGCCTTGAAATATGGGAATGTCAAATTTGACTTGTACCTTAAATGGAGTGGCACCTCCAGAGTGGTTGTTGGATGAAGATGTGTCGCCTATGGGTAGTCGTCGAAGGATTTGGGCAAAGTTGTCCATCATTGCGTTCCTTTGTTGCTCCAGGGCTTGTTTGAGAAATATTTTGAAAGGATATCCTACTCCATTGTCTTTATTTTCTTCCACCATGGGAGGCCATCAGGGTTTGAGAGGCTAGTCTTGCAAAGGTTCAACGTATTCAATCCCTAACTCCTTATACCTTAACCTACTTGGGGACATGCAAAGAAAAACAGAGAAAGAGTAGACTGCTCTAATATCGCTGATCCAAACTTATGCAGGAATGCAATAGAACACAAATATAAACACAAACACATAGATGCAACATAAATAAAGCTTAATTTCATTAACATCAGAGAACTGAAATATGCTTACATACATAATGGAAATAAACTAGCTTGGGTGATGGTAGCTTATCTCTAAGAAGAGATGTGGTGGCTACATGCCTTTGAACTATGTACAATGAGGCTCAGGGGACTTTTTATTATTGAACAATAAAGGGAAACCCTAAACAACCAAAAACCTAACCCTAATAGATGGAACACCAAGAGTTTGAAGGCCCCGTTGGGGTTAGTTGGGAAACCAACTTCTTGGGGTCGTAACTTGGCCATGTGATGCCTATTTGGAGCGTACGATACCTCGTTAGAAAGATCTATCCGAGTACTATAGGATTTGCGGCAAACAAACCTAAAAAAATGTTGTTCAAGGGGTAAAAATAGCTCCAGAATTTCAAGACCTGAAAAACTACTAAAAATAGTAAATGTTGTTATAATCAAGGAATCTTATGAAACCGACTAGGGGTCTAGGTGGAATAGGTGGGCGACCACTAATATACACCTAGATCATCAAATGAAAAGACCTCTTTGGTATATATAGGAGTCTAAGGGGTCAAAATATAATTAGAGCCTACATAACAATAATAATATAAGGGCTCAACAATAATAATAGTGGGTTTATATGGGGCACAAAAATAACAATATGAGGAATACACTAGTATTGTAGGGACCTAACTATCTTCCAAACACCAAAATTCCCTACAACCTTGGAGGTGTGAACATCTCTAATCAGTTGCAGTCATGCACCTTTAAGAACACCTAGCTTGTCTACATTGTAGAATAACATGTTATGGAGATCGAAATCAATTATGCTATCACCATTGTCCACATGATATAATGCTATAGTTTTTGATACACCTTCCTGGAGTCCTTATCCTCTATATATGCCTCTGTGTATGTATCATGGGTGAAAGGCTCCATGTGCATCAAGGATCCCATACCTATGTTTTTTATGTTGGTGGCCTTGAAAGCATGTAAGACAATTTGTTCGAGTTTCCCTTCTTGTACTTGATCATTAAATGAATTTTTCGTATTAATCTCGTCCACTTGTATTGCATAGTCTATTATAACTTAATATGGGCCTTCAAGTATTGTAGCAGTTGCTTATTTATGTGGACGATTGTCTCTTTTCCCATAATATGGTGTTTCCACTTTTTGACAGCTTTCACTAGGGTGTAGAGCTTCTTGTAGTAGGTAGGGTAGTTGAGAAATGCACGCTGAAACACTTTATATTTCTCATATAAAATTGCCAATCAAATCTATCTCCACTTTGAAGGGTTTTTTCAAGTTCAATAATTCAAGAATTGATGTTTGACTAATTTGATCCTTCAACTCTTCAAAGACCTTCTGCTACCCTCCCCCCCATTGGAAACTCTTGCCACTAATTGATATGGTATGGATTGGTGTAGCTACTACTACAAATGAGGTTGTGAATTTTATCAAGTACTATGCTTCCCTAATGAAACTCGTAAACTCAAAAATATTTTTAGGCACTAGCCACTTCATGATGGCCTCCATCTTGGTAGGAACTATCTTGAGCTCTCCTCCACCATTAAAATAGCATAAATACACCAAATATTGTTATGCAAACTCACATTTCTTGTGTTTTTTCAATAGTTAGTGCTTCTTGAAAGTATCTAGAACATGCAACAAGTGTGAGATGTGTTCCTATTATGTAGCATTGTAAATTAGTATATCATCTTATTAAACAATAACAAAATCTAGATAAGGGGGAAGCACACCATTCATTAATCTCATGAATGTAGCTAGTGCATTACATAGACAAATATCATGACTAACCACTCATACTACAATGTATGTTAATTTTTCTGAGGGCTATATTGTTCTTTGCTTAGATAATTGCATTTATTCATTAACACATTAACTTCACTGCATATAATCATTACATTATTCATATTTACATCATAATTCATCAACATATGAAACTATGTAGAAATAATAACATCATTATCAATGATCATCAATGCAACGAACCATAAAGGAACAATAGAAGAAAAGCATGCACACATAGAGACACCAGGATTGGTCTGAGACCAATGCTAAACCCACAATGTGGAAACCCTTTCAAATTGTTGTTCTTAGATCGTCATCAAATGATTCAACAAAAGAGATTACAACGATCCATATCTTTGTCTATGCAGCTAACCAATAAAACAACTATAACATCCATGAAATGAACCTACTCATGCTTATACTGAAAAACCCTGATTCTGACAACTGTAATGTATTGTCATTGTCTGTAGTCAACTGTTGAACATTGTTGTCATTGAGTAGAGTCTTCGGAATACTGAAATTTCATATTTTATTCCCAGACGCACAGAGGATGAGTTGTGCAAGCATTTATGGTAGTTCTGAACGCTCCCTGGTGAACTGTATGTGTGCGTTTAGGGACAAATACACTCAATTTTGCCTCAAACCCCTAGACACACCCTTTAGGGTATTGTGCGAGCATCTGAGACTTCTCAGACGTACCCTTGAGCATTATGTGCATGCGTTTAGGGACCAAACTATCTAATCTTCTCCAAAAAACCTAGACACTCCCTTCAGGCTTATGTGCGAGCATCTGAGACTTCCCAGACACACCCTTGACCACTATGTGTGTGCGTCTGGGGACCAAACTGCCTGATTTGCTCCAGAAACCCTAGACCCTCCCTTCAGGCTTATGTGTGAGCGTCTGAGACTTCCCAGACGCGCCCTTGACCACTCTATGCATGTGCTTGGGGTAAAAAATACTTAGTTACGTGCATGCATCCGAAAAACAGAACCCCTAGATCCATGCAAGCTTCAACCCTGTAGTTTCAGACCCTTGTGTGAACTTCCTTTGTCGGGCCTATGCGATCCAAGACAATAGAAGAGAATATAAGATGGCTTGATCAATGTGTCCAAATGAGCTTGAGGTCTCTTCTATTTATAGGCTTCCATGAGGATCCACTTAATGTTGAGGTCGACCTGTCCAATTGTACATGTGCTTAGGGCCGACCTATTCCAATATACATAAGTGGATAAAATAAATTCAAAAACAAACTTCTTCTTGTCCAAATGAGGTGATATTTAGGTCGATTTTGGTCCTCTCGAAAAGAGGAATCTATTGAAATTATCATATTCATCATATGAGATGTAAAAAGTGGAATTTTACTGCAGTTGCGTACTTTCAACACTCCCTCTCAACTACAGAGAATTCCTCGTGTCGATATTTGTTCATCGATCAATATTCCATTCAAGTATCATCATGTATCGTGATTGATCATCTTTGTCATGTAGTGATCATGCCATGACCATCTCAATATATCATCATCACAAATCATCATTGTACATCTCGATCTATCCCTTGTTTATTCTTGCTTATCTCTTGATTGTCCCTTCTCATATGATGAATATTCTCGAATCTAAAAGAGGAAGAAATTTTTACTGGAGGGGAGCTTAATCAAACACCCTCTATTCATTAGACTACTACCCAGAATCTTTTCCAGTGGGCTGCTACCTGGAATATCAATTAGCGGGCTTATACTATCCAGAATATCGTGGGGAGTTAGATCTACTACCTATATCATCATCGGAGAGCATATCATTAAGGAGTAAATCTCAACCTAGAACCACATTGGGGAGCACGTCTTGACCTAGAATCTATACATATATAACCCCGTATCAAGCAATAGGATATCCAAACACACATGCGAGCACATCTCAACCCTGGAATCACATGGGGGAGCTAAATCTCAACCTGAAACTGCATAAGGTTATCTCAACACATCCTACTGCATACTGATCTTCCCATCAATGGCCATAAATAGTCATGTGGTAGAACACCTGATTCATAATCGACTTGGGTTGTACACCCCAAGTACACTCTCAACTCATTAGCCAAACAAGGAGCGATATTCCCGACAAGCCCTACTTGTGGGTATGATGCCAACTGGGGTATACTCTGCAAAGACTAGACAAGGGAGAAACATTCTCCGACCTTATGAAAATAGGGGAGAAACATCTCCAACCCTATTGGTAACAGATAAGGATCATACCCTATTTTCCAGAGTTCCCTCCCCAGGAACCCTCTATCTCCATTCCTTACCTTGGGAGCTCAGATAGGGAGGAAGAGTTGGCTCAGTTTCCTCAATCAACGCTACTCTTATCATACTCAAATATGGTATCTGCTTGTCTCAATAGCAACTGTTTCTTGTTCATATAGGACATCAAATCAAATATCATGTTAGATCATAAATAATCATATAAATCACAAAAGGATACCATAATCATCCTCCCTCTCAAGGAGGTGTCAATCACAAGCCTAAGCTTGTCTCGAACAATTGCATTGTCTCAATATATGAAAGTATCTCAATCCCAACTATATATATGGGATTCTCTATCATCACAATGTATCCATGTCATATTCAGATCCTGATCAGATGGATCTCTAAGGAGCTTCTACATCTTGCCTCGCAACTAGCCATGCTAGCAACATCATACTCAATCTCGGTCGAGTGTAAAGCTATGGACCTTTCATCAATAATATCATGGCAGATCTCATATTAAGGCAACACTCATATGTGCTCATAAATAATAATCTCTATCAACAACAATGCATCCATGCAGTCACATATCATAGGAGAAATATCTAAGACTCAAAATTAAACATCTCATGCAAATATTTCAAAGGATGCTCGGTGGCAACTCTATGTGAGTGAAGTGGCTCAATCAAAAATCTATTTAGGTTCTATTCACATCATATATATGGACAGATGTTCAAAACATGGAACATCAATGCTTTAATCAGTTGTCGGTTTCCAAGTCAAGTTTAATAGTATCTCTTAAAAACATCTTGTAATTCAATTAGAGTATCTAAGGATTTTCATTTCCATTTTCCAATACTTCTTCAATAGCTTTGCAATATAGAATTTCTTTCCCAAATTCTAGAAATCGATTCATCATGCCATGATACATCATTTCAATCTTTAAAATCCCTCTCCCTCTTAATGTACTATCACTGTCTGTAGTCAATTGTTGAACATTGTTGTCACTGAGTGGAGTTTTCAGAATACTGAAATTTCATCTTTTATTCCCAAACACATGGAGGAGGAGTTGTGCGAGCATCTATGGCAGTCCTAGATGCTCCCTATTGAATTGTATGCATGCGTCTAGGACAAATATCCTCATATATGCCTCAAACCCCTAAACACACCCTTCAGGCTACTGTGCGAGCGCTTGAGACTTCCTAGATGCACACTTGACCACTCTGTCTGTGCGTCTAGGGATGAAACTGCCCGATCTACTCCAAAAACCCTAGACGCTCCCTTCAAGCTTATGTGAAAGCGTCTGAGACTTCCGAGACACACCCTTGACCACTTTGTGCGCGTGTCTGCGGACCAACTTCTCGATCTACTCTAGAAACCCTAGACTCTCCTTCATGCTTATGTGTGAGCGTCTGAGACTTCCCAGACGCACCCTTGACCACTTTGTGCATACGTTTGGGATCAAAAATACTCAATTACGTGCATGCATCTGAGAAATAGAAACCCTAGATTAGTGTGATCTTCAACCTTGTAGTTTCAGACCTTGGTGCGAACTTCCTCCATCAGACCTGTGCGAACCAAGACAATAAAAGAGAAGAGAAGATGGCTTGATCAATGTGTCCAAATGAGCTTGATGTCTCTTCTATTTATGGGCTTCCATGAGGGTCTACTTGATATTGAGGCCGACCTGTCCAATTGTACATGTGCTTAGGGCTGACCTATTCCAATATACATGAGTGGATAAAATAAATTCAAAAACCAACTTATGCTTGTCCAAATGAGGTGATCTTTAGGTCGATTTTGGGCCTCTAGAAAAGAGGAATCTATTGCCATTATTATCTTCATCATATGGGTTGTCCAAAGTGGAATTTGACCGTAGTTACATAATTTTAACAATGTATGATTTTGAAGGTAGTCTTCCAAGTATATTCTTCTTTCACTAGAACCTAATGATACCCTGATTTTAAATCTAGTTTGGTGAAGTATTTTTCTTCTTGCTACTAATCCAATATATCATCTGTCCTAACCAAGGGATACATATTATTGAGTGTAATTTTTTTTAATGCCATATAATCAATGCACATTCACCAAATCACATCCTTCTTTGGAAAAATTATGTGGGTGACCCACATGGTGAGGTACTTGGTTGAGTAACACCTTGATCCAATAGTTTCTACAACTACTACTTCACTTGCTTCCAAAGTGGACTATTTGTACAATCCAATGTTTGGAAATGGAAAATTGGACAACAATTGGATCTTGTGCTCCACTTCCCTCTTGGGTGGTATCCCTTTAGGCTCTTAGAACACTCCCCTATATTCCTATAACAATTCTTCCAGTTTTTGTCTATCTTCTTTAATGCACCCATCCATGGATGCATTTTCCTTTTTCGACTCTTCACTCAAGTGATTTTGTCTTAAAAATAGTAAAACATTATTATTTCCAAAAGTGATAAATTTCTTAGTTTGGTTGCTAATTACCATTGAAATCTTTGACTTTCCCTTGTGCACATTCATGATGAACGATTTTCTATCTTAGATGAGGTGGTACTAGTTGGATCTCTGCATGAAAATTGCATCTTGCATGTATATATGGAGAATCCTAAACACAAGTTATATACACATGTATATTGAGACTTTAATGATTAGGTAGATGCCCCATCCAAGGAGGAATTGCACACACATAGGCATGCTTATTACATAAGCATTTAAGGATTGTGAGGTTCATGTCATTTTGAATTTTCTGATGCAATGATGTTATAAGAACCTATATTGAAATTTATTTATGTGACTATATGTCACAATATATACGATCTAAATTAAGTTATTTCACTACACTTGGCTAAAGACTTAAATTATTTCAAAAAACCTGTTATGTAATTGTATAACTTGTTTTTCCTTTAACACTTATAAGCCTTCAAATTGTACTTTCAATTTTATGCTGAAATAAAAGGTACAATTTTTTATCCAAACACACACTCAAAATTTATATAAATATGAATAAATATAACTATTATTTCAATTATTTTCAAAATACATATAGCAATTATAATAATAATTTAATATAAATATTACATTTATAATATTTTGGCCAAAGGCTTTTTATTTCAACTTAAGGTGGATTTTTATTTTTTTAATTGAGGGCCTAGATTGATTCTCAAGGGAATATGTTGAAGTTATGATTAGTCTTAATGCTTATCAACGATTGTAGTGTATTAAAGAGTTTGTTGGGTTGCATTGACTTTTAATGAATTTAAAAATTTAGATTCACGCCACATGGCTCCGCACCCACCAATTCCCTAGGGATTTGAGATTATTCCAATTCTAATAAGTTCCTCCATGATAAGTTCCTCATTATTTTTTGTTTGTAATCTTGGTGGGACTACATCTTCATCATGTCCAATATATCACCCCAATCGGGTTGGGGAATTGAAAAAGTGACTTCACATCAAGGAGTGCCTTAACATGCCAAGACCCGGTGGATGCTAAGTTCTTTTCTTAAATTAAAGTTGACCCATAACCTTTTTATACATGGTTAATCATGTAAATGTGTGCATTAATAAAACATTCTTCATGTTGCAATATGTTTTTAGTTATATTTATAAAATCTTTTACTATATCAACCACATTAATATTTTTAATATAATTATACTAGTTATTTAAAATTAAATTACATTTCATATATATCTAAATCTCTTTATTTTTATAATATATTTATATTTAAATAACCAACAATATTATTATTCTTATTTTTATTTATGCTATAAAAATATATTCCTCTTATTAATATAATTGAAATGAGCGAAATAAAAATTCACGAATCTTAATTGAATTTCATTTTACCTTCGTTGTATTATTAAAGGCGAATGAAAATTTGTATACGTAAAAATAAAAAATAAACTATGACAATAAAATGCATTTAAATCAAATTAGATACATTTATTCCATACCCTTCTAGCTTACAAATCAAACCGGACACCTCAATGATGGCCTGAATTCATTTTCAACCCTAGACGGAACTGAAAACATATATATTATTTTTTCATTTATATATTATGGATGTGCTAGCTGAGTGATCTTGCTAGAGTGAAAAACATGTTATACATGTTCACTTAGTTAAATTTTTTGAATTAGATCATGTTACTCTAAAATTTAATGGTGTTTATATTAGTAGTTCAAAGGTTGGTTTACCGAGCGTTATATAATGCGGTGATAACATCCCATGAGTGAGTAGACTTGACTGAGCCTCACATAATCGAGTGATAACATCTCACAAGTGAGCTAATTCAACCAAGCCTCACACAATTTGGTGACAGTGTCCCACAAGTGCGCTCAATTGAGCCTCACATAATTTGGTGACAGTGTCCTACAATTGCACATGCTTTATCGAGCTTCACACAATTTGGTGACAATGTCTCACAAGTATACATGCTTGATCGAGCATCGCACAATCTAGTGGCATCCCACACGTGGTTAGGTTGTTCTTCCATCTAACATTGGGGCTAGCCCTGACCTAGGCTCAATGTAGCGATCCTAGAGCTTGGATACATCATGGGATAATTTTAACCTGCCATATGATAGTTGTAACCCCCATACGTGGTTCCCACCCTCAACCCCTTCTAATGAGATTTGAACTAGCAACTTGGCATGGACTAAATGCCACACAAACCATGTGATATACACCTCATAAGTGTGAATTTCATTACTTATGTCTTAAGAAAACTCAATCAACATCAATTCAATATAATATTGTCAATTTTAACCCATGAGGTGTAACCCAGTTGGTTTGTGTGGGGTTTAGTCCCCACTAGGTCATAGGTTCAAACCTCATGGGGAGAGTTTGAGAATCGAAGCCACATTACGGGAATTAAACTTTCCAAGGGAAATCCAAGCTTGAATGAACCTCATACAATCCTAGTGCTAAGCATCTCATTATGAGTCATCAGTACTTCTTCCATGCAATATAAGAGGTGACCACAACTCAAGCTCAACCTAAATACAAAGAAAAAAATCATCAATTTAAAGTATACCAATTATTTATGGATTTTGTACCCTTTTACCTGCTTAAATAGTCACTACAATATAATTGAATACATGAATTCACTAAATGCTTAAATTATTGTAAATTTAAACAAATTTTTCCTAATAAACCATTTTATAAAAGGAAAAAAATTTGAATAATATCTACATTGCTCATCTCCAACTTACATTATACTCGCTTACCATCTTCGCACAAATATTAATCCAAAATTGTTGTTAACATTTTGAAGATAGAAGAGAAAACAAGAGGAAAGGAAGGTCCTTGGACCTTCTTACGGCTTCCTTAAACTTAGAACAATTCTAACAAACTAAAAACATCAAATGAAATGTTCCCCGACTTCTAGCTTTTCCATAAGGTTGGCATTTGACTAATAAAATGTCAATAATGGGCATTTTCGCCATAAATATGGCTAAAATGGTCAAATCTAATTTCACAAATGTATTTTTTTTAAGACACCCCTTACAAAATCAATATGTCATTATATTTAATCTCATTAAAACATCAACTATATCTAAATCTGGTCAAAATTGAACTTGGTCAATTTAATTGAATGATTGTATTTTTTAGACCACACAACAAGTATATATTATGATATGTAATATCACTAAACTCTCAAATGTATGATCTAGATCTTACCAAAATTAAACTTAGTTGTGTGCCAATATTGCCTCTTCATTTCCTTAGTTGTTATTAGCATGCGACATGAAGTTAAGTTGTGTTTTTGTGCTCTTAGCGAAGAAAATTAACCTAGTTGTGTGCCAATATTGTCTTTTCATTTCCCTAGTTGTTCTTAGCATACATCATGAAGCTAAATTGTGTTTGTGCACTCTTAGTGAAGGATGAAATAGAATGAATGAAATTTTTAATGTCCATTAGACTAAAAATAGTTTATGGGACCATTCAGTGTACCTTGAAGTAAATTGGGTACAAATGGAAATTGGTATCTAGATTGATTTATTTTTTAAATTTGTTATTAAACTCTAGAAATGGAGAAAGATGATGCAATTATTAGTGATATTATAGAAAGACTCCCATACTACAAGTAGAATTGCATGAGTGGATTCATTCTACAATTGAAAGTTTTTGGCTCGCGCTACTTACCTTGCCTTCACTTGTGCTCTTCTTATGATAACATTTGGGAAACAACATGGAAGAGATACAAATGGGATTTTGATTACTTTAAAAACACTAGCTTGCATTGCCATTTGTGGGATAATCCCTTCTAGTTTATGTGGCTAGTCATTCCTAATCTTGGGAGTTACGGAACCCTTGTTCTTGTGTATACATAAATGTACAATTTTGCTAAATTAGAAGTGATTGAAGACAATCATTAGAGTCTTACATGGGTAGGATGGGCTTGTGTTTACATCTCTGCTACTATGTCATCTTGCAATTTTGTGGGCTTCTTCAGTCATCGCTAGATTTACAAGATTAGGCATATAACTATTTAGGATGTTGATTCTTATCTCTTTTTGTAGTGTCCTCAAAGGCCTCCCATGGCCATTACGAAATTTGAACAAGATTATTTTGCCTCATTAACCCTTTATGGTGTTGGATTTAACCTTTGGAAATAACATAATATATAATTCATGCACAATATAAAATATCAGTGGAAAAAAGCATTACAAATTTTGAATTCATTCAATACATATTTGACTCAATACATTAACAAAATAAAAATCATTCTACAAGGATATAAACATGGGTACTGATCTATAATAAAAGACATGTCTACCAAATTGGTTGCTAAATAATTTTCCATCCAATTGTAAAGATCAACAATGAATCCTACCCTCAACCTAGACCATGATATAAGAAGAGAAACATAAGCTCTTGTGAGGATCTATTTTTTTTCAACCCAATCCATTACTCTCATGAAAAATCCCATCTACTCACTACGAAGCTCTTTGGGCCCTCATCCAACTATCACATGACAATTCACTTACTTTATCTTGTATCATGAATATATATCCTTTAGTTATGAGTTACAAACCACAATAGATTATTAATTGTGATACCATCATCCACGTAGAAATACTTTACTCATCAAATAAGTTATACTTACTACTTCAAAAGCATACAACTCTACTCTATAAAAAAAATAGAGTTTAGGATTCTAAAAGTGTTTCTAAACCCTCAACTAACCCTAAGTATATATATCGAAAGTATAGAAAAATGAGGGAAAAAGGGTTAATTTTTAACTAGCCATTAGTTATTCCATACTATGGGAAAGAATGTGGAGATGCTAATAATCTAGAGATATGGTGTGATCTATGAGAGAGGAAGGGAGGGAGCGATGGAGGATGGCAGTTGAAGTCGAGGAGGTTAGGGTTTGATGCAAGGCCAAGCCACTAGCAACAAAGGAAGAAGGTGGGTTGTCAGTGTTATTATAGTTAGAGGCGGGATTGTTTTAGTTCCTTACTGAGAAGTGGGAGTTGTGTTTTTTTTTTTACCTTTTACAAAAAAAAAAATTATTATAGTTTTATTGTTCCTTCACAGTCAGTTTCTTGGAAGGGGCTATAAGTTATGCAAGAAGTAGATGAGGTGGCTGGATTATTCTAAAGTTATTTCTGATGGATTTGGTGAATTACAAATTAGAGAGCCTTATTAGTGGGTCAATATTTTCCACTCTGATGGGTATTAGGGTTTCTCGTGCTAAGAGGGCAGGGAGTCATTGTCTAGGTGGGAATTCTCGGCGTTAGGTGGGAGGTCCTGTCAATTTAGGGGTGCGATTGCATGCCATTGACCACCTGGTGGAAGAAGTTGTCAACCCTAGAGGGAAGGAGTTGTCTCTAAGTGCATGTGGTAGTGTCTTTCTACCATTTATGGGTCTCCCCAATAGACTATTGGAAGTAAATACCTCTGAGAATCAGGTGGAAGGGCACGATGTTGAAAGGGTTTCTTAGTGATTCCACTTTGAAGGATTTCAGGATCTAGGGCCCTTTGAGATATTGAGGGGGGGAGGTCTTGCAGACATTTTTGGTCCCAGGAAGCTGCTAAGGGACTTAGGGGAAAGGGGACTAAATTTCGACATCATTGTGGGGACCATCAGCTCGACAGGCCTCCCAGTTCAACCAAGAGAAGAGGCTCCTCTACTCACTGAGTGGATTTCCTCCGCAACCGAAACCCCCATGATATATGTTGGAGAACCTGGTGTGGTCGTTCCACAGCAGAACCCTACCCATGGAAAAGGAAGTACGAGGAGGTTTTATGAGGAGAGAAGAGAAGTATAAGATCCCATCGAAATGATTCAGGTGTGGGGTAAGAAAGATAATACTAATAAGAAGAATAGAGTGTCGAAGAGTGCAAGTGGATCGATCTAATAAAACCTTCGTGTTAAGGAAGACGTGGAGATGGAACATGCATTACAGCTAGCTGATAAATCCTTAGTTGGGAGGGTGAGAAGGAGGATTTTCAGTGTGGAAACACAGGAAGCTTAGAGAAATGAAAAAGTAAGAGGAAGGGTTTCGACTCCTCCAGACGTGAGACTACTAGCGAAAGGATGGTTCAACCGATCTTCCAAAATAGGAGGATGTAGAACTAATAGTCAAAGAGGTATGGTTCATAGATTTTACTCCAGTTGATTTTGAATTTTGGACTCCACTCTTTGATTCCTGAAGAGAGAGAATGGATGTGATGCCCTTCTAGGTTTTCATACTAGGTATCTTCGTGCACATTGTAGAAAATATGGTGTAGGTTAACCCGATAATGCAACATAAATCAAAGTAGAATACTATAACCTACTTCTACTATCAATTTGCGGAAGCTTAAAAATCGAGCTAAACAATATAACCATAAGAAGAAGAACCAATGGCACAATACACATGAAAATACTTTGGGAAAAGCCTCAGCTAAAAATCCCACACTATTGTATTATCATACAAGGTGGAAATACATAGGAATTATACCAAGCCTTAGCTCTCACAGCTAGCCAACTCTCAGTACAATCCTCACAGATGCTCACAGGTAATCTTGGCTTCTCTCTAGCCTTCCTCTCTTCCCTCCAAGCTCCTATTTCCTTGCGTTATTCCTTGTGGATGATTAGCTTGTTACCAAGTGGAAAACCAATCCTTTAAAACTACGCAATCCTCAAGGATGAATCCTTGACTTCATGCATGAGTTTTCTCCATGAAAAAACACATGCAACTGATAGTACATTGTCCTTGAACATTAATCTCAACTAGGTCTTTCTCATAATAGACATGCATGAGTTTCTGATGAGGGAATCTTCAGTTAACTGGAGTAGCATTTGTTGAGTGCATTAATGCATCAACTGATTGTTAACTCACTATTAGTTCCTCAAACAATTTGGAACTAATTTAACTAGACTTAACTCAGTAAACTAAGTTAACTAATTACAACTCAAATATAACTCAATCTTATCTCCTTAATTTAAGGGATAACTCTTGCATGACTTCAGAAAGACTTCTAACTTGAATTTCTCCAACTAATTAATTTAAAATAAATAAATTAATTATTTCCAAGTAGCTGTTAAGACTAAATTCGATTTTAATTCACAATTTAATTCAAGGACAAATTAAATTGGAATATTCTTGTTGCCATATTTCAACACTCCCTCTCAACAAGAAAGGGATTATCTACCACCTCGATCCTGTCTCTATGGAACTCGAATTTACACTTTGTCAATGCCTTTGTCAAAATGTCAACATCTTTCTCCTTTGTCAAAATATACTGTAGCAACATGATCCTCCTCGCTACACAGTCTCTGAGATGATGATACCGGATGTCGATGTGCTTGGACATATCATGAAATACTGGATTCTCAGAGAGTTTGATACAACTATGATTATCACAATAGATCACAGTTGGATCCATCCTCTAATCAAACAAACCAACTAGGATTTTCTGCATCTAGATGGCCTCACATGCTGCCTGACTTGCAGCCATGTATTCTACCTCTGTCGAGCTGAGTGCAACCAACCTTTGTTTCCTGCTGTACCAAGAAACTGCCACTGACCCAAGGTTGAAAATCCCTCCTGATGTGCTCTTCCAATCTGATGGACTCCCTACCCAATCTGCATCAGTGAAGCCCTGTAGCTTCACTCCCTCTGTCTGTCTGTACCATAATCCATACTGAGATGTGCCTCTAAGGTATCTCAATACATGCTTTGCCACCTTCCAAAACATCTTAGTAGGCTGAACCATCACTTGACTCATCTGGTTCACCGCATAGCACAAATCTGGTCGTGTGTTCACTAAGTACATTAGTGAACCCACAAGTTTCCTGTACACAATAGCCTCTACTACTTCTCTTGAAGTAGCAACCTCCTTCCTACAGTTACCTGCTAGAGGATTCTGCATGGGCTTGCACTTCTCTATGTGGAATCTCCTGAGTATCTCATTGGCATACTTGCCTTGAGACACAAACAACTCCCCATCCTTCTGCCACACTTCCTTGCCAAGGAATTAATGCATGAGACCCATTTCTTTCATCTTGAATTCTCTTGCAAGGTCATCCTTACAAGACACGATCAATTGATCATCACCAGTCAATATGAGATCATCAACATAAAGTACGATGATCAACAACTTACCTTTCACCACGATGTGGTACAATTTCGCATCCGCTTCACTCTTTGTGAAGCCCAACCCGGTGAAGTAGTTGTCTATCCTAGTGTACCAAGCACGAGGTGCTTGCTTTAGCCCATACAACACTCTCTTGAGTCGGAACATATGCGACTCACGATCGAAGGTCTCAAAACCTTCTGGCTTCTCTATATACACCTCTTCCTCAATCTGGCCATTGATGAATGCAGTGTTCACATCCATCTGATGGATCTTCCAACCCATCTGTGCTGATATTGCCAACATAGATCTGATAGATGATTACCTTGTGACAGGAGCAAAAGTCTCATCATAGTCAATCCCCTCGACCTGTGAAAAGCCACGGGAAAAAAATCTTGCCTTATGCTTCTCCACACTACCATCAACAACTTGCTTTACCTTGTAAAGCCAATGGGAACTCACAACTGACTTGTTCTCCAGTCTCAAAACCACGTCCCAAACACTGTTACGAACTATGGAGTCATACTCCTCCACCATAGCATCAACCCAAATCGACTGCTGCACTGCTTCCTCAAAGGAAGATGGCTCGGTATCAACACATTCCCCAGCAAGGGCCATGTATCTAGTGTACCTCTCAGGTGACCTCCTCTGTCTGCATTGAGAAGATGGTGCTCCCACATTCTCTCTCGCACCCTCCAACAATCTATCAACTTCTCTTGTGCGCTTCCGTCCATCTTTGGAAGACTTTGCTTGAGTGGATGTCTCCACTCCTGGAACCTCTACATGCGGCTGCTCCGCATCAGGCTGAGGCTCCTCCTCCTTAGGAACCAATAGTTCCTCCACAGCCTATAGTTGGAGCTCCCTCTCAAGGGTAACTCGCATGGCCTTCTGTTGATCAAACTTGAGATCTCTGCGAACCACTATCCTCCGACTGGTAGGCAAGTACAACCGATAGTTGTGAGGTGTATCAGTGTACCCCACAAATATCCCCAACTCTACTGTCGGCTCAAGATTCTTCGATGCATCCTTTGTCACATGGCGATATACCGATGAGCCAAAGATCCTAAAGTGACCCACATCTAGTCTCTTACCGGAGTAAGCTTCCTTTGGTTTCTTCATCCCAAGTATGCGATGCAGGCTTCTATTCTGCAAATAGATTGTTATGTTGCATGCCTCAGCCCACAAGTGAAGTGGTAGGCCTTGGTCATGCAGCATTGCCCGTGTTGCCCCTACAATAGTATTGTTCTTCCTCTCGGCGACCCCATTCTGTTGTGGGTTATGAGGTGCCGTCAACTCTTGTTTAATTCCTTCTACTGCACAAAAGTCCTTAAACTTTTGAGAGACATATTCTCCACCGTTGTCGCTTCTCAAGGCCTTGATCTTCTTCCCTGACTCTTTCTCGACCAAAGCTTTGAAATCACAAAACTTTGTTAAATTTTGGTCCTTCTTTTGCATGAAATAAATCCATCATTTATGAGAATAGTCATCAATGAAAATCACATAATACCTTTTCTTCGTTGTGGATGTCGTCGAGAATGGTCCACACAAATTAGTATGAACTTGCTCTAAGATAGCCTCTGCTCGACTATCTCAATCATGAAAGGAAGACTTGGTGTACTTTCCCAAGGTATAACCTTTGCATGTGTCAACTTACTCAAGTTTACCTTTGGGAAGTCCTGTAGATATTTGTTGCATTATCTTCAAAGCCCCATGATGCAAATGGCCCAACCGCCTGTGCCACAACTCACCAATGTCTTGGCTTTGCACCAATTCTGCTTTCGTACTCAATGTTGCACAATCATCTACCTCTAGTTTATAGAGATTCTTCACCCAAATCCCTATCCTCTTGGTCTGACCCATGGCTATGTGTCTTAGGAATGCCTTTCCTTTACTGAAGACAACATTGTAGCCTTTGTCCTCCAACATCGTGACCGATACCAAGTTCTTCTTCAGTCCAGGCACATACATCACATCTATCAAGGTGAGAGGAGCTCCATGCTCCCTCTCAAAAGCAACTGTGCCCACTCTTGAAACAATATACCTTCCGTCGTCACCCATCTCTATGTGCATCTTGAGGTCTTTCTCCTCCAAGGCACTAAATAAATTTTTATCATCGGTCATGTGGAATGAGGCTTCACTGTCAAGATACCATACACAACCCATCATTGATGACACCATGCATGCGATGAGGGTAAAGTCCATTTCGAACTGAGAGGCTAATGCCTCACCTTCCAATCCTTCCGAGGATCCCTTCTTGGACTTCTTCGTTGGGCAATTAGTCGCATAATGTTCCATCTTGTGACAATTAAAGCATCTTACTTTAGACATGTCACCCTTCTTCCCTCCATGAGAAGAATTCAATTTGAAATGGGAAGCCTTCCCCTTCCCTTTCCTTGCCTTACTTGATAAGGCCAGATTTTCTTCATCATCTTTCTTTGATGAAGAACCATCTCGTGTGCTCCTCCTGATCTCCTCCTGCATTAAGATCCGACCACAGCCGTTCCCAATCTGACAGTTTCTCCCTTCCATTCACAGAGTCCTGGTAGCTATTCCAACTCTTTGGAAGGTCAAGGAGAGTGAGGCTCACCATATCATCATCAGTAGTAGTTATTCCCACACTGCCAAGCTCATCTCTACAGGTGGTGAGCTTATTCAGATATGTGGAAATGGTATCGCCCTTCTCCATCTTGATTCTTCAAAGCTTATCCTTGAGCGCCAATTTCCTCTTGTCGCTACATGGTAGAGGTCCTTCAATGTCTTCCACATTGAAAATGGAGTATCCTTCCCATGGAGACTCGAGACAATATGGTCTCGAACTCCCTCAAGGATGATCCGTCTCGCCTTCGCCACACATTTCTTCCATTCAGCCAACTCTTGTGCATTAGTTGAAGCTGGCTTTGGGATTTCTTGATCAATGAATTCCTTCAAGCCATTGTCTTCTAATACAACCTCCATTCTATATTTCCATGCTATGTAATTCGATCTACCTTCTAAGTCATACTCAAGTCTCAAGCCATAGAATTCCATTGGCCAACCTTGAAGTATGATATGAATTCTATTTGCACCTGCAACCCCGAACTACAAACTTCGAATTATCTTCTCAGTATATTGTTCACAGCTCTGATACCATGTAGAAAATATGGTGTAGGTTAACCCGATAATGCAATATAAATCAAAGCAGAATACTATTTTGCGGAAGCTTAAAGATCGAGCTGAACAATATAACTAGAAGAATAAGAATCAATGGCACAATACACATGAAAATACTTTGGAGAAAGCCTCAGGTAAAAACTCCACACTATTGTATTATCATACAAGGTGGAAATACATAGGAATTATACAAAGCATTAGCTCTCACAGCAAGCCAGCTCTCAGCACAATCCTCACAAATGCTCACAGGCAATCTTCGCTTCTCTCCAGCCTTCCTCTCTTCCCTCCAATCTCCTATTTCCTTGCGCTGTTCCTTGTGGATGATTAGCCTGTTACCAAGTGGAAAACCAATCCTTTAAAATTGTGCAATCCTCAAGGATGAATCCTTGACTGCATGCATGAGTTTTCTCCATGAGAAAACACATGCAACTGATAGTACACTGTCCTTGAACATTAATTTCAACTGGGTCTCTCTCAGAATAGACATGCATGAGTTTCTGATGAGGGAATCTTCAGTTAACTGGAGTAGCACTAGTTGAGTGCATTAATGCATCAACTGACTGTTAACTCACTATTAGTTCCTCAAACAGTTTGGAACTAATTTAACTGGACGTAACTCAATAAACTGAGTTAACTAATTACAACTCAAATATAACTCAATATTATCTCCTTAATTTAAGGGATAACTCTTGCATGACTTCAGAAAGACTTCTAACTTGAATTTATCCAACTAATTAATTTAAAATAAATTAATTAATTATTTCCAAGTAGCTGTTAAGACTAAATTCGATTTTAATTCACAGTTTAATTCAAGGACAAATTAAATTGGAATATTCTTGTTGCCATATTTCAAAACACATGTGGAATCCATAAAGCTTCACAAACATTGGAAACACTGTAGGGAAGTTCTTGGGGGTGGATTATTCTTTCAGGGAGACTAAGGACTGGTCGGTGGCAAGAATATTGGTCTGACTAGATCTGAGGTCGAAGTTGTACCAAACCATGAATATGGGGGAAGATATTGAGTGGTTAGTGAATATTGACTACGAAGGGATTTCGTTCAGTTGTAATAGGTGCACAAATATGAACACATTTTGGGCAACTGCACAATGTCTTTCAAAGCTAATCAATTTTAAATTAAGCTAAATAAGAAGCAGAGTAAGTTTGAGGGGGTAGTGGCCTCTGGCTCAAGTATGTCGACTGAGGTAAGGAAGTCAGAGGGGCTGATGGTGGCCAATGTAGGGATTCAGACTAAGTCGTTTGAAGTTGTAGGTGAGCATGGGAATGGAGTTTTGGAGACAGGTGGTGTGGAGGTTTTTAGTGAGCCCAGGATTGGGGGAATGGAAATAGGTGGGCGGAGGTTATGAATTCAAGTGATTTGAAGCCGAGGCCACATATCGAGGAGGCTACAGACATGGACATTCAGCTTGAGGATGGAATCATCCTGTAGGGTACATCTCTCCCCTTCCCCTTTGTTTCTTTATTTTCTTGTCCTACTTCAGTATTTGGGAAAATTTGGGATGAGACTTTTGATGAACAGAAGGTGGAGGCTATTCAAAACCTTGTTACGTATATATATCTCTTGGGAAAGTCCCATGTCTTCTCCTGGATGGCTCGGCGGGGTTATCATCCGCAACATTATATTTAGACTCTGAGTTCTCTTAGGGTGATAACATTAACACAATTCGTTACAACTTGAGGTCGAGGCAGATTCCCCCTGCCTTGGTTGGATTAATGGGAGGTCTAGGTAAAATCCTTGTCCCTACTTGTTAAGGGAAAGGTAGGGGGAGCAAATCCCACATATCATTGGAAAAAGACCGTGCTCGAGAATATTTAGTTTTAGGTAGACAATCTTCTATTGACAAAGCCCTTAGAGCTTTAAAGGCTCAATGTATTTTTTCCTTTTGAAAATTCTTTCATTTAACTGTAGAGAATTATCAAGAAATCCCAAAAAACTTGCTTTCAAAAGACTAATCTGGATTGAAGGCCCTGAGGCTATCTTCTTACAAGAAACTCTAGGGGAATGGGATCTTATCGTAACTTTCCTATAACGATATTTTCCTTACTGGAAGTTTGTGGGGATGGATGTTAGAGGGCGCTCCGGGTAATGTCGTTGGGGTTGGACTCCCATAAAATTTAGATGCACAACTCAAGGAGTGTATTCTTTGGCCTTGGAATGAAAGGTTTTTCGATGGAGTTAGATACAAACTTTGCTTTCCTCAACATCCATGGACTGAATGAAGAGAGGATATGATTATGGACTGATTTGTTTCAGAAGTCAGTACTGCAAAGGAACAATTTAATTTGGGGAGGTGATCTCAATTTTTCTATGGGGGCTACAAAATCATGGGGAGAGAGGGCTAGGCCAGATGTTTTTTTTTACTACTTATCACACCATTTACACTCTTGCAATATCATTGATCTAGAGGCTATTAGAATCAAACCAACTTGGAGAAATCAAAGGGTTGGGGAGGAAAGGGTGGCTAAACAAATCAATAAGTTTTTGGTAGCGGAGGCCTTGGTGCATAGATTTGGGTTCATGCGCCAATGGATTGGGATGGGAGGAGAATCATATCACTCTCTGATTCTATTGGAAATCGAGGGACAAAATCAAAAGTCGATAAGACCTTTCAAGATGAATTTCAAATGTCTATAGGATGAAAGTTTCAAAAACATGGTTATCACAAATTGGAGACACATTGTTCAAGGAAATGACGTTCTGCATCTAAACAATTTGAGGACAATTTAAAGAGGATTAATACGTTGACAAAGGAATGGGAAGCTAAGAAGTGATTCATGGAGGAGGGGGAACTATTAAAAGTTGAACATCAGTTGGGTTTAGTATTAGATTCAAATGATGAAGGTTTTAGGGATAAAGTCACCAGGGAGGATATGAGCAGACGGATATCCAGGAGAAAGGAAATTCTTGCTACTAGCGAGGCCGAATGGTGTCTAAAAAGAAAAGAAATTTGGCTGGATAAAGGCGATGAAAATACAAAATATTTTCAAGCCTATGCTAAGACTCGAAAAATGGAAGACACAATTTGGAAATTGGAAGATCAATTGGGTAGAGAGGTTTCTGATTTCGAAGGCCTGGTTGCTCTGGGAAAATACCATTTCTTAGATCGTTTCAAAGCTCGTGAAGGCACCTCAATTGCAGAAGTCATTAGAGTGGAAAATTTGTTCCCTAGGTTTGTGGAAGAGGGATACAAGCACACACTCATGAAGGAGGTCTATGAAGAAGAACTTAAAGTTGTCCTTTCAAGCTTCAAGAAGGAAAAAATCTCAGGCTAAGATGGGTGGACTATGAAATTATTCATCGAGCTCTTTGACCTATTAGGTGGTGATTTGTTGAAAGTGGTTAATGAGTCATGAGAGGAGGGAAGAATTTTACCTGCCTTTAATTCAACTTTTATTGCATTAATTCAAAAAGTTGATAATCCCTCCTCCTTTGAGGACTTTTGCCCTATTTCTCTATGCAATTGTGTATACAAAATTATATCTAAGGTGATAGCCCTAAGAATTAAGCCCATCCTCTCTAATTCCATTTCTAGTGAAAATTTCAAATTTTTGGAAGGGAGGAAAATCCATGAGGCAATTGGGGTGGCCCAAGAAGGTCTTCATAGTGTAAAAACACAAAAAATCAAAGGTGCAACCTCAAAATAAACCTTTAAAAGGCATGCGGTCAAGTCAATTGGTTCTATGTTTGATTACTCCTAACTCATGTGGGCTTTAAGGGTCCCTTCATAAACTGGATCATGAGTTGGATGGTGACAATATATTTTTCTATTCTCATAAATGGAGTGACATCTTCTTTCTACAAAGAAAAATTGGGGCTCAAACAAGGTTGACCCTTGTCACCCCTTCTCTTCCTGCTGGTTGCTGAAGGACTGAGTAGGATGTTGAAGTCAACCAAGCGAAGAGGATACTTCAAAGGTGTAAGTGTTGCTCATTCCCTCGTTATAACTCATCTTCATTTTGTAGATGACATTTTAATTTTTTGTAATGGATCATTAAGAGATTTGCAAACTCTTCATGAAATCCTTGAACTTTTAAGCAAAGTGACTAGCATGGTAATCAATGCAACAAAATCTACAATTTCTTTTCACAAATTGGAAATTCAAGAAATAAACAATACGAGAATTATCTTCCCCTTTAAGATATCAAACTTTGACTCAGGTCTCAAATACCCAAGGTTTCATTTGAAACCTAATTGCTACAAAATCGAAGATTGGTTTTGGTTGTTAGAAAAATTAGAAAATAGGTTGTCCCGTTGAAGCCACAAATGGTTGTCAAGATCCAGTCATTTGGTATTGGTCAAATCAATGTTAGAAACAATCCCTATTTACTAGATGTACTTGGAGTGGATTCCAAAATGAGTTTTGGAAAAGGATAGAAGGATTTGTTTTAAATTCCTATGGGAAGGGACATAGGATTCTTATGGTTTACCATTGTAAAATGTCCAATGATTGCAATTCCAAAGCTCCTAGGGAGGCGGGGCTTAAAAAACATTTTCTTGTTCTCCAAAGCTCTAGTAGAAAAATCTAGGTGGAGACTCCTTAATACAAAAACCTATGGAGTAATGTTGTTACCCAGAAGTACATCAGACAATATTCCCTAGAGGACCGGATCAGGAGTCTGAATAAATCAAGAGGAAATATCTCAATATTTTGGAGATATCTATTAAATTCGTTTGATTTAATTGCTTCTAGCCTAGCTTGGAAAATCAGGAGTGGGCATAGAGTTTGTTTGGGTTATGGTCCATGGTCGGGGAGTGGGGAAGGAAATATCCTATTCTAAAATCTCATAGACCATCTCCGCAATGAAGGGTATACAAGACTCAACCAAATTGTAATCCCACATCAACTAATTTGTGGATTCAAGGATGGCTTTCAACCATTGACTTGAACATTCTGGGAGGACTTTAGGAAGAATGGAGGAAATATGTTGATGCTCTATCTAGGGCTCATATTAGATTAAATGACTGTGAAGGTGAGCTCGTTTGGTATTCTTCCCCACATGAAATTTATATGCCAAAACTGGGCTATATTTTTCTAAATGTTATGGCCCAAATGGTTGAACCAGAGTTGTGGTGGCATGTGGAAGGCTAAATGTCCTCTGAAGGATAAGCTTTTGGGATGGTGTATCATGGAAAACAAGATTCCTAGCTGGGAGGTGATGCAATGTAGATATGTTATCAGTCTGGGTTGGTGTTCTTTGTGCAAAGGGTTTAATGAAATAATTAATCATCTCTTCATGTCTTGTTCCTTCACACAACATGTGGAATGATTGCAAGATGAGTCTAGGTTTACAATACAAATGGGAGGGGCTAAATTTCGTAAAATTTTGCAAATTTGGCTTCATGACTGGACGAACAGAGTTATCAGTTCCCTTACCTTATTGTCAGTTGGGGTGTGTGGATCGCGGGGAATAAAGAAATATTCCAGGGCCTCTCATCCTTCCCTAGGAAAATTGTAGCAGAGGGCCTAGCCATAGTTAAGCATTACCCGCAAGTTAAAGACCTCTGAGTTGTTAGGAATGTAATAGAGGAATCACCAGATAAATCCATGCCCTGGGATATTTCAACGGGGATTCCCAAGGGGAAGGGGATCAACCTGGTGGGGGTTTTGTCCTTAATTTGTCTGAACACCATGTTTTTCAGGTAAAAATCAGAATGGGGACTGGTACAAATAACTAGGTTGAAACTCTTGCTTGTAGATCTTTGATTTCTTTTGCTCTTGAGAAGAGATGTGATAGAATACAAATTTATGGTGACTCTTTATTGGTGATAAATTGGGTTAATGTTGTTCAACAATGCATGAACATTCATTTAGTCAACATAGTGGAGGATATTCAAAGTGCAGGTCTTTCTTTTACACACTTCTCTTGCAGGCACATCTATAAGGCGAGAAACAAGGAAGCCGACAAGCTTTCTAAGGAGGGCATTCTCCTAGATTGGGGGCTCTAGCAGCTAATTGAGATTTGAGGTCCAAACCACTACCATAGGCTGTACATGGACGAGGCACAAAGAGTATGAGGCATGGTTTTTGTCCCATGCATACAAGTCTAGATGTTTGAGACAACAGATGTGATGTTACTGGTTTCAACTTTTCATTTTTTGAGGATTGTCCTTCTCACAGTGGTGTTTTTGGAGATCCTCTATGTTTCAGAGGAATGGTTCCTATATGAAGTATGTGTACGAACTTGCCTATGGTTTTATGTTGGACTGCAACTATATGTTGTATTTTTTGTGGAAATTCGGAATTGTCTTAGTGACTATACTGAGTTTTTGTAATATCATGATGGGCTTTTACAGTCTTCACCATGACAAGATGTGGATAATATCCTTAGGAATGCACTAAACATTTGGTTCATATGCTAATTGTAATTGTGTTTGGAACATGAATGAAATTACTATTTTTTACTTGGAAAAAGGAATAAAAAACAGTTTAGAGAGATAGAGGCATCATCTTTGTCTCATAACTTCACAATGATCTTAAAAAGATTTAATTTATAATGTTATCTTTGTAATATAAGAAGATGGAAGGCACAATGTTTCATTGAACATTGGCTTTCCCATATGGGTTTCTAGGTTAAATATTTATGTTCCATTGTGTGTGTCTTGCTATTATAACATGTTTCATATGTTGTAGTGATTAAAGAATTCAAATAACTTGTGTTTTTATTTCTACCAAAATTAAAAAATATTGATAGTAGATTCACTATAAGGATGTTGGGTTTGAATATATTTTACTAAATTGACCATTAGAGCATCCAAGGTACTTTACAAATCAATTCGATAGAAATTTGATAATGAGCTACAAATATTTATATATAATGCCAAAGTGAAATTGAGAATAAAAGCAGCATGAAATTACAAAGGAGTTGGTCATTACATGAAGGCCAAGATAAATTTCATTATTCAAGATGTAGGGAGTATTTTGGCCCTTATGAGGTGAGATAAGATGTTTATTTTATGCTAAAAAGAGTCTCAAATTGGTTGAAGCTTTGAGAGAAATGATAAAGTTAATATTTTAACAGAAATACAACAATTTATGGAGGTTGGTAAGCATTTCGTGCTTTTTAAAATAGGTGCAAAGAGGCAAAGCTATGGGATTGGAAAACCACCCAAACTCTTTTTGGGCTTTTAGAGATTATGGTGGTTCTTTATGATCGTGAACTATGGGCCAGTAGTACATCTAACTTACAGTGGAAGCAAATTGGGAAAATTCAGAAACACTTGATTACAAACAAGTTCAAAATTCAGTGCCTTATGATATTTTGCTAAGTGAAATGGGGGTTGCTCCTATTGAAGCAATCGCTATGGTGAGACTCATAAGATATTTAAAAGAATTTGAGCAAATGGAAGAGGGCATATGGTCTAAGGTTGTCTTCAAATGACATATTGTACAAAAAAATAAGACTTCAATGTGACAAAATAACAAATAGTTGAGATATTTACTTGAACATGTGCCCCACAAATAGTAAAGAGATAAAGACTTTTGTTATGAATAAGTTCCATAGGCATACTTGAGATAAAAAGTTAGAGAGAGAGAAAATATTATATTGAAGAGTTGAGTCTCATTCGTAATCAGCATAACAAAATGTACATAGGTGTCAATATCTCATGGAGAGCCGAAATTATTTTTGCTTACTTAAGAACTAACTCTCATCAACTCCATTGTGAAACTGGACGCTAGAAAAGACCAAAAGAAGTTTGAGGGGAAAGAGTGTATTTTTTGCGCTTCTAGAAAAGTGGAAACACAAAGGCATATCATTTTAGAGTGTGAGGCAAGACGCTAGAAAAGACCAAAAGAAGTTTGTGGGGAAAGAGTGTATTTTTTGCACTTCTAGAAAAGTGGAAACATAAAAGCATATCATTTTAGGGTGTGAGGCATTCAAGGACAGTAGGGACATTTATGTAAATATATTGACAACTAGCTCTTGGGATAATTTATTCGGCGAAGAGACCATTGAAAAATTAGGAGTGCTCATTGTCACATTGCATAGGAAAAATGTTGAATGCAGAAATCACATTATAAGGCAATCTGTCCCATATACTATCTTTAACCTCGTAGATCATCATCTTCATCATAAATCAACAAACCTAAGAGAGATTAAAGATCACGAGGCTTGTGAAAAGGAAATGATCAATTTATATTTCATAAATACAATCTCTGCTTAACTTTTTATATCTCTAAAAGAGAAGAATTACCAATTATAATAAAATAAAAATCAATAATTATATCATTTCTTTTAACCATTTTAATATTTATATCAATAAATTATGTAAAATTCACATATTAATAAATTAAATAATTATGTAAAATTCACAAATCTAGACAATGGAATTTTTTAAAAATAATGAATATCAAAATAAGTCAATAAAATTCATTTAGAAACAAAAGTCCTCCTCCCCATCCATAGTTTATGAATCAAATCTGTTATGTTGATCTGCAACCCAGATGGCTCAACCAGATCCGTTACAGAGCTGAATTCATTTTCTACAATAACCAGAATTAAGAAGTAAATGTATTATTTTTCAGCTAAGATTTCCTCCAAATCATTTTCCATGTCGTTGTTCAGCCATTTATAGGCTTCATCCATGAACGAAGGGCTCAATCTGATCATCAGAACGCAGAATTCATGTTCATTCAGAACCCCATCGCCGTCCAAATCCCCCTCCTGCATCATCGCCCGCAGCTCTGAATCTGTCAGGGAATCCAACCCTAACAGACCTGAATTCCTCTTCAAGCTCTCCAAAGTTATCAGGCCCAGCCGTGGATCTGCCAGAAGACGGAACCCGTTACAAAGCTCCGCCATGAATTCGCGCTCTCCCAAATTTTGCGCCATAATTGGCAGGAAATCCTCGAATTCCGTCATTATTGTGAATGCCGAAACCCTAATCGAAACCCTCAATTGTGTCTTCAACGCAGGCAAAGGGGATTAAAGCTTTAACTGTTGTGAAATAGGGAGGGTTTGCCGTATTAATATAGCCTCCATAGCCGGCCTGCGAGAAGACCAGGTACCGCTAGCCGGCCTGCGAGAAGACCAGGTACCGCGACCCGGCCATGAATTGTGTTCCTGAAGAAATAGTTAGGAAATTGCATGTCCAGAGTTGTCATCTGGTAGTCTTAAAGACCAAGTTGTTTGCAGGGGAATTGGTTTTTCAATTGTGACCACAAGGTTGGGACTTTCGGTGAAGCCGCCACTCGTTGGTTGGATCCGATGACCGTCCAGTGGGGCACATAATTTGAGCTCCGGTCCCAAGAAGGTGGAGCTGGAATGGTTAGGATGAGTCAACGGATGAGCATGGAGACTCTGTGCCAAACCAGAATTCAAATGAAATTCCAACCAAAAAAGAGAGGAGGGTTAATTCAGAATGAAACTTCCAGAAGAAGAAGAGAGACGTGTTAGGGACAAATTTGAAGTACGGTAAAAATGGTCTGTGATGCAGCAGAAGGTGATGGTCAGTGACCTCATTTTTTGGAAGAGATAAAACCCTATCTTGAATCAAGACCGGTTAAACTAAGTTTTATTATAAAGCCGTAGTCTAACTAGCGGGAGGAGATTTTTGTAAATTTAAGTTATAGTTGTTAAACTTCAAAATTTTAGGTGTCCTAGATTTTTTTGACGATGGTGAATCTATTTCCACCATAAAAATACAATTCAAACATTGTGACTCCTATTATAAATTATTAGTTACAAAAATGACAATCATAAAAATAAAATTAATTTATAAAGATTACATTAAAAATCGCTTATAAATAATTATATAGTTAATTATATTAATTAATTAGTGGTTAATTTTTTTTGGTGAAATTATTGTTGGTTTGGTTAGTTTAATTAAAAATTTCCTTTTATATTATTTACTATTTTAATCATGATGATTTGGTTGACATTTCAAATTATCTAATGTGGTTCATCCTCACGACAAATGTGAAAAAATCAATCTTTCCAAATGATTAAATAGAAGAGATGCATCTGGGTCCAAAGTTAGCGGTTATGGACTAGCCATTAGAAAATTAGTCACTAGGAATTGGCCGTAAAAATATAAATTTTTTATTAATTTAATTTTTTTTTATACATATTAAAATAATCTAAAGTCAAAACTAGAATAATTACATATTTAAAAAAGGGGAGGAATTGTTAGTAATATGTCCACAAATCGTCATGATGTTATTAATCCTAAAGACAATCTCTCATTATCATTATGGATCACAAAAGTCTAAGATCTAACAAAAGTTATCTTTTCTACTTAAATCCAAACCACTTCGTGATATGCTTTTTTGTTTGTTTCTTTATTGATTTTTTTCGCACTTCCTCTCTTTTCTAGAATAGTATTTTAGGTAAGTTTAATGGTTACACTTTTAGTAATCCAACATAGCAAAGAGATCGAGTGAGAGCCAATAATATCTATGGTTACAATTTTGACAACCTAACCTATTCATGGTTACAATTTTAACAACCTAATTCAATTAAGGGATGTGACCTTATGACCACTCACATTTAATTCAAAACACAACATCTTGAACCAACCACTAAACTATGATATTATCTTTTTATATCCTTATTAATTTACAATTATTATGTTAGTGCATAGCAGTGACATCCAGTTTCCTCTTGGAGGTATTTCTTATGTCCGTACGAAAAATCAAAGGAGATATTTTTTGTTTGGGCTAATGTTAACATTAGCCTTTTAGAGAGCCAACATCTTGTGTTCTTGTTCTTATGTTTTTGGTAGTAGTTTGATGAAGTACAAACACATGCATTAATAAGAAGAAGAATATTAAGCTAACAAGGAAAAGTGAAAAGACTCCACAAATTGTTATCAAGTCAAGAAGAATCACACCACACCTAATTGCCCTAGATTCTTCAACATGGTATCAGAGCTAAGGTGACACATCAAGGAAAGGGAAACTCAAGAACACTTATCAACGAAAGACATCTACAAGGTTGAAGCATCAAGCCTAGAAGTCTCAATCACTTTAAGGACAAGAAGGTCTCCATTCCATCATTCATCAAGGAAGTCTACATAGTAAGAAGAAAAGCCTTACATAAAGGCACCTACAAAGAAGATCAGATCAAAGCAAGACCTACATCAAGCTACAAGTCATCAAGCAAGTCCACTTGGAAGGAAGCAAGGCAACTTGAAGAGCATCAAGATCCAAGGAAGGCAAGCCATCAAGTTTTCAAGGAGGAAGAAAATCCATTACATCTAAAAAATCTATCAAGTAAATATATGTCCCCTTCTGAATATACATCAATATCTTTTTTCAAGGAAAGAAACAAATTGGTAGGTACCAATAACTTTCTTGCATGAAAGAAGAGGATTGGTCTACTTCTCAAGGAGAATGAACTTCTATAACATATCAAAGGGAATATCACTATACATGTTAAGGAAAAAACTCAAGCCTTAGCTAAGTACAATAAGGATGAGACAAGAGCACAAAGGGTTCTAATAGAATCAATCAAAGACTCTCTCATTCCTTATGTCTCCAAAATTGAGACATCAAAAGAAATTTATGATAAGCTAATAGAGTTATTCTCGGTCTCCACAGCCGGAGAAGTGATATCTCTAAGGAATAAATTGTACAAGATGAAGATATCAAAGGAAGGAGTAGCTCCCTACTTTATGAAGATCTCTGAGATGAGAGATCAACTTCAAGAGCTTGGGGAAGTCATGTCTGATAGAGAAATGAAAACTGTAGTACTCAATACTCTACCTGAGGATTGGGGCAACTTCACATCTAGCATATATGCCAAGAAGGAAGCAACCACACTCAGTGAAATTTGGTCTCTATGCAAAACAGAGGAAACAAGACTCAAAGCAAAGGAAGATGTGGGATCAAAGGAGAAAGCAGTTGCTACCATGGCCAAGAGAAAGGAAAAAATTGGCAAATTTGGTCCACGAAGAACAAACAACAAAGACATGTCCAAAATCCAATGTTATGGATGCCAAGAATATGGACACTACAAAAGGAATTGTCCTAAGCTTAAGAAGGACAACAACAACAAAAGAAAGAGGGAAGAAGCTCACATGGCTCAAGAGGTGAAAGAAGAAGAAAATAAGCAAAAGAAGGAAGATCCTCTAGATCTCTACTATGACTAAGTCAAACTCTTTACTTCAAGTCTTCTTTCAAGGTTTTGAGTAGGATAGGAGCATGTAGGAATAACATAAAAATTGCATGGCCAGAAACATCTTCTAGAATCTAGAAGCATGAAGTACATAAAGGTCTAGACACTCATGAAGAAGTAGCATTTATAATGAGAATAAAAATGCATGGTTAAAAATATCTTCTAGAATATGGGAGCATGGTAGATATAGCTCAAAATATTGATATAGAAGGAGCATACCTAGTATAGGACCTCATCCACGATGAAAGAAAATTGATCATGATTAAGAATCTTAGAAGACCTCCATCATCAAAGGAAAAAAAATATTTGCAAGGCAAGGTTCTTTAAGATCCTATGATGGAACCTTCAAAAGAAGGTTCATGAACCAAATCAAATGTCTCACTGGGAATCCCATTCATAGGATTCAAGAAAAGGATGATATGTAGGCAAGCTAAGATGAAGCAAGAAGGGCCACACCAAGGACAACCAAATGAAACTAAGATGATCAAAGGAGAATCAAGATGAGGTATGTATGCATTAAAGTTTAGTCATGTTATAATTTGTATATTATTGAGTCATGGGGATATTTCTATAACATGATAAAATATGAAAGAATCTCTTTCACCAAGGGCATGCTCAAAGGCATGTGCTACATTGCAACAAAGGTCAACAAAAGGATATGCTCACATAAGGAGTATAATATTGCTTACTAAAAAGAAAGAAGAAATGCTGACTAGTCCAGCACGCAAGCAATGAAAAAGTGCTCTCACAAGGAACATACGGTGGTTGACCAATCTATCTAATAAGAAGCGAATGAAGAAAGAGATCAAGCATGTGAAGAACACCATGATCACCAGTTATCACTATCTGACAAGATACTTTGAAGATATCTCCTGAAAGAAGGCAGGACAACTCTAACAAAGGAAGGAAGGACCCTTGACACCTATGAAGGCCTTGGAGATATAGAAGATGCGGATAATTGATTCTACTCTACGAAGATGTCATGATGAAGACGCCATCCAACAAAATAAAAAGCAATGTTGAAGCAATATCAGGCTGAAGTCATGATGGGCTACTACGTCGAAGCATGTAAACAAGCAAGTACATCGAAGAATCCATGAGAAGAGTATTCCGAAGCATAAACAGATGACAAATGAGTATCCAGATGATGAGAAAACTTTATGTATGGTAATAAAGCAACTTTCCACGAAGGAAGCAATGACATGACAAACCAGGAAGAAAAGTGATCAATGGATGGTGCCCTACCTAGAAGAAGTTCAAACAAAGACTTCATGACATTAAAGAAAGGAAATAGATCAATCAGCTGAAGGACCCAAGAAGAAGAAGTTGTTGTTGAATGAAAGAGTTCCTAGTTAAGAGGGAGCTTTGACAGGTTCCTGATCAAGAGGGAGTTTTGGATCACTCCTAATAAAAAAGGAGTGACATTTGTGTTTTTCCATCTCATGGGTCATGCACTATACCAGGATTAACAACCGTAAGTCTAGATGAAGTCCATGAATGGAAATGTAGGCACGTGATAGACACACCATTTTTGTCTTCACTTGGAAGAAAGAATGGGAGGATTAGGTAATCATCTGGCATCCGACACTCTTTGAGGATGTGTAGGGCATCCAAGACAAGAGTAGGCAAGAGGAATGATATTCTTTGAGGGTTTGGAACCCAAGATAAGAATAGAAGTTCATACTCAGAGAACACCTGGGTGTGTATGTACCTTGAGAGACAATGATGAAGGTGTCTATAAATCATTGGTCTAGTCAGCATTGTAGATCATGATCTCATGAAGAGATGGAGTTCTTAGTCAAGGCCTTGCCCTATGACAATGCTAATTTATATGATGCTATAACAAATGGATTGCAAATCTGGTTTCCCTTATGTGAATTCTTCAAGATTGAAACATAGCCAAATGCCTTGTAATGTTGTATGAATGCCTCCCTAGTTAAGAGGGAGTGTTGAAGGAAATGTAACTAGGTTCGGCCTTCATATATGTACTTTTGATATTTGTATTTATTCAAGAAAAGAAATATTATTTTTAAAATATATGTCAATGAATTTCTTTCTCATTGACATAGGTCTAGCAAGAGTTAAAGTGCTATAGGTGAGTCAAATAGTCAAAAGAAAATATTGAAAACCTTAAGAACATGTTGCATCATGTATATGTTTGTATAGAAGTCAAAGAACTCTCCTCCAAGAAAAATCAAGTCTCCTCCAAAGCAAAGGCACCATCAAAGAGTATCCTCCAAGGATGTGACACCACCAAAGAAGCCATCTGAAGTAAGACAGCAAGTTGGCCTTCTAGTCGGTCTGAAGGGAGGGACAAACCTCTATATATAGAGGTTGTCCACTCCACTATAACGTAGTTCATTCTCTTTGAAATCAACGAAGGTAGAAGGTCAGATAAAGGGTTGTTGAAGGATGAAAGAAGAGTCTCCAAGGGTAGCGAAGAAGGAGAAGTCATCACCAAATGGTTAAGGATTGTTTCTAGGGTAAAACATAGTCACACATGCGAAAAAGGAAGGGTATTCCTATAGCTAGAACAATAGCAAATTACAATCAACACTTATCATCATTTGGGCTAAGAACATAGGCCTAAAGGATCTCGCACTCAAGCGAAGAAGTAAGGAAGAGGATGAAGGTAACAGGACTTTTCTAAAGCCTATACAATCACATGTGCGAGGAGAAGGATGTTGTCCTTTATAATATCCCTCCCATTACAGACATACAAGCTTGTTGGTTGATGAAGACAAGGAAGGGATCATCATAAGGGAAGGGTCTTATCAAAGGCATGTATTCTAGAGAAAGTATAACAAGACTTACCAATAGTTGAAATAAGAACGAAGTGCCGAAAGAAGGAAGACGAAGTGCCGAAAGAAGTTTTGAGGAACAAAGTGCAGAAAGGAGGAAGGACTGGACTTGTGCTTGGAGGATATTCTTGTCTAGGGTCTATGGTTTGGTATTGATCAATAAGAAGCTTCAAGAAGAGAATCTTACTAAAGGGTTTTCCTCTCAAGAGAAGAGAGGTTTTGGCCCTGGCAGAGAGCCAACATCTTGTGTTCTTGTTCTTATGTTTTTGGTAGCAGTTTGATGAAGTACGCACACATGCATTAATAAGAGGAAGAATATTAAGCTAACAAGGAAAAGTGAAAATATTCCACAAATTGTTATCAAGTCAAGAAGAATCACACCACACCTAATTGCCCTAGATTCTTCAACACTCCTGTCACTCCTTTTCCTCAAGCAAAAGAAACAATTCAATCACCTACTGTAGAACCAACAATTCAGTCTCCAGTATCTTCTAGTTCTCAAATTTCAACTCAGCAGAGTATATTTTCAAGGTACAGGGAGATAAAGTTGAAAAATGAAGCTTTAAAGGCTTCAACTTACTCAGAATTTTGGAAGCAGACAACGAAAATACAACATAGATTTCTCTCTGCATTTGACTTAGAGAAAGGACAGTTCCAAATGGCCTTCATGGAACCTTTAGTGCCAACTCCCAGGAGTGTTGAAGACTACAAAGCCTCCATTTTCTCAATTGATACAAAGAAGATACATGAAATCGATCAAATCGATTTACACAAGAAAACATGGGAGCTGATCTTTTCAACAATTACCAGTTCGGCCATGACTGCTTCAAATTATAGTCATCCTTGAACAACATGCATTCTCAGTTGAAGATTGAGAAGATGTCCTCATTTGCTAAAGACAACATAATCAAATCTCTAGAAGATTTGATAATAAAGCTAGGACATGACCCTACTAATATCAAGGCAGCATAAGAGCTTATAAAGAGAAAAGAGGTAGATATTCAAGCATTAAGAAAGAAACTGAAGCTACCATCCACGAAACATCCTCAAGCTAAAGAAGTTGCTAGCATAGAAATGGAAAAGGAAAAAATATTTACAATAGTTGTTGAGAAGAATGCACAAATATTGAAAATGGAGCCTGACATGGAAACACTGTTAAGAGAAAAAGAACAAGGGGAAGAAGCAGGGACATCTACTTTAGGCACAAGTACAACAGTAGAGAATTTAGCAAAGGCAACATATTCAGATTCTACAAAAGAGCTTACTAAAGCTTTGGAAGAATTATCATCAATTAAGGTAGAGAAAGAGAAGTTATCAGCAACATTGATTCGAATGGAGGAGAATAAAATTAAAGTTGATAATGCCTATTTAGAAGAAGTACAAAAAAACTTCCAATTAATTCGACAAATCCAGAAATATGAAGATCAATCCTTCACCATCCAAATGTTGGCAAAGGCCAAAAATAGCATTTGGCATAATATAAATGCTAATATAACAAATATGTGGCCATCAATTCAAATCACTTTTGAGAAAGAAGAACTGATGCAAAGAGTTAAGACAACAATACAAAATACTAAAGCAGATTTGGAGCACAGACCAAAAGAGGCACAAAGGATTATTAAGTTGTTAAACTCCAAGACCAAGGATGAATTAGAGGACCTAAACATTCCAGACATGAAAACAATAGTAATGGAGGTTAAAAGAGTTTTAACGAAAAATAATTTGATGATACAACTAGAGAACAAGTTGCAAGTCAGAAGATTCAACATAAATTTCACACTACTGTAGGAAAAGGGTCTACCTACTCTGAGGAATTCTAATGGAAAATTGATTCCATTAGAAAACTACCAGGAACAATTGTGTAACATAGTTGTTGATGCTTCAAAGTTTGTAAAGGCCAAAGGAGCTATTAGTGGAGAAGCATTTATAGAAGGCCTACAGTTTGATTTAAATATTCAACATGAGATTCATCACCTTTTTGTCAATAAGCCAACTTTTGACATTTACACCAAAGTGGATGAAAGGTTTAGAAACATGATAAACTTTTCTATCCCAAATGAAGAAAGGTGGGACTAGTTGCTAGAGTTGATCGAGTAAGTACAACTGAAGCCCTAAAATTTCGGCAGCAGAGAAACAACATTTGCAGCAAAATAGCCACAATTAGCACTAGATTCCTTCAAAGCCTCAACAATGCAGCAAATTTTACCAAACTTTCCTTATCTTCTTCTTCTATATCTAAAATATTTGTCTTTAACAAATATTATTTTGTAAATCTATTTTATTTTGAAGTCTGATTTGAGATGTAAAATTTTTTTATAAATACTTAAGTAAAAGGACTTAGAAAAGGTTGGAACTTCTATGAGGAAAGGAGCCACATTTTGATGTAAGTTGTGCATTGTGTTTGAAGTGATCAATTTATAATAATACAAAGAGTTTTTGTTCCAAGAATCTTGTGACAAACAATTGGTGATGTAATTTCTCATGTGAAATTGTTATTTTCTCAGTTTTCCATATGTTTTTTGTCTCTATTGTTTCCAGAAGATAAAGGACCAGATTTTCTTAAGTTACTCTGCTCTGGCTTGTAAACAGTATCAATGTTTTCATTCTAATGTTATGTATATAATTCATCTCATCATGCTCTATATTTAATTGAGATTAAATCATATTCATCCTACAAACTCCACAAATACTTTAAAAGATCTTGAAGTTTTCCTATCATGCCCTATTACAGCTGCTCTGTCATTTTTGTGTTTGATCACCCAAAGACTCATGACTCCATGCTCAATGGAATTTCCCTGCAATTTTCAACCAAACCTTTGAAAAACCAACCGCAGAACTCAAATAACCAACCTAACATCTTAAAACAAAAATCTAAATCAGATATAGAGATCCCTCTCTAAAGCTGGAAGGGCTAGATCCTGGCTTTGCAAGTGGTTTTTTGGTTACCTCTGGGTTTCTCTCCACGGCCTAGGGAAATTACAAAGTGATAATAGAGAAAATTCAATTTCAACATGATAAAATAAGAACTTTTCCTCCATAAATTTTTGGAAGGAGCACTTTTGTTGCTCCACCATATCTTCTAACTTCTGAATTGAGGCGATGAGGGCATGTTGGCAGACCAACCACCTCCCCTCTCATTCACTGCTTAATGATATGGGCCCCTTTCCACTCTCCTTATTTTTTCTTTTTGATTTTAGATTTCTTGTATATATCTTCTGTTACTAAGAATTTTGCATTTTACCCATGGACACTAGTTAATAGTTTGAATCCCGATTTCTTGGTAATCAGTTGGTCTCCCTTATTACTTTTGTTAAAAATCTTGATATTATTCCAAAGGCTATCAGTTATTTGTGCATTTGGGCATTCACATGAAAAGAAAACAAGGCCACTACAGAATTTGAGAAATTTTGGGACAACCACAACCCATTGTTTATCAACCTCTGATTTTTATGGTTTGAATATTGTAACTTGTTCGAATGTATGAACTATATGTATTAACCTATTATTGGGGACTTGTTTTAATAAATTATACATATTATGCTGATTGGGTTTCCCTTTCGGGATATCCCTAGCAACCTTGGTCTAAGTGTTATTGGTTGCACATGATTGTTAATAACTGCATAACCTAGTGCATGAATTATTCTTCGGGGATATTGATTGATCATTTCAATGAACAATGTAAATGTTACAATAAACCGAGTTGTGACTTTAGACTTATGGGTTGAATTGTCTAGATTTTTTTATATGTGCATCTCGAGGTCGCGTAATGATTATAGGAGGGTTATCAAAGTCGGCGTTAGCAATCTAATAATCGATCATTGCCACCTGCAGTTATCTGACATATGAGGATGCTTGAACCTGTCACGATTGTAACTCATCTTGAATGCATGATTAGTTAGGGTTTATGAGGGTTAATCCATCTTTGGATCCATCATTTTCTTCTGGTTTTTACACTTTTGAAGGGGTAGGTAAAGGGTTTCTATGGTTTTTCAAGTTTCATGGTTAGCCTATTAATGTCAAACCTGGTTTGACTATAGGTTACACTTATTCATGTCTCGAGTGACCTGGATTTAAATGAAAGACATTGATTTGTTGGAAGCATATGATGACTATGCTAAGTTTTTTTAGGCATTAGGTTGGTTTGAACTCTTTAATTTGTTTCATGTCTATAACCAGTCGATTGTCGAGGCATTCGCTACTTCTTTTAATGACCATAAGGTTAAAGTAGGAGATGTTGAGTTTATGGTGGATGTCGAGTTCATTGCACAAGCCTCCCGCCTGCCATTGGAGGGTGAAGTTTAGTCGAAGAATAAAAGGTTCAAGGACATTCCATGGAGGAAACTTTTGGCAAGGAGGGGATACACTTATGACATTAAAGGTATGCCTACTTCCTATTTAAAACCCAAGTGGAAAAATATGATGTTGTTTCTACGGAGTTATATCACCTGTGAAGGCTGATATAGCCTTGTCTTTCTGTATCATATCAGATTATTAATGGTCTTTTTGTGGTATCCATTGAATTCGTCGGAATTTCTTTACATGATTTTGGTTAATATGTCTTCAACGTATAAAAAATGTCACTCAGATGCACAATGTTATTTGGTCCATCATAGTCTTATTACTATTTTAGTTAAATACCAATTGGGTAAATTGGGGTTAGACTGAGAGTCTTTTATGTTAAGAAATGGTTTTAATCAAAACCCTCATGTCAAGGAAATTCACTCCCAAGTCTCTCCAGATCCCATTTCGGTGCTTGATAACACTCCCTTGGAGCCTATGGGTGATGATTTTAGTTGTAATGACCCTAAGTCTAGTCCAGAAACAATTCCTTCTGTTGGAAAAGGGGATAAGGCTTTAGAGCCTAAAACCACTGAATCATGTCGTAGCAAAAGTAGAGATAAAAACATTCATGCAAAGCAAACGAAGTTAGAAGGAGATCCTTTCGGGGAGGTAATCTTGAACCTATGAGGGAGGAACACTAGCTGGATCCCTTCATTCCCGAACCTATAGAAGAGAACACAGATAGTCAATCAAGCCAAGATAGTAATACACATATAAAGGAAAATTTATTGAATAGAAAATTTTCTTGAATGCGATGCAATAAGATAAAACCCCCTTCGAATCAAAGTACTATTGATCTTGAGGAATCCTAGTTTAAGAAAGCCATGCCTAAGTCTACCAATAAACATGGCATTCCATGCAATGTCAATGTCACATCTGAGTCAAACAATAAGAAAAATAAAGTCACATCTAAAGCCTTGTTGGACCTCTATTGGCACCAATAGTATCTTGTAACTGTCCCACAACTAACTCATCGAATTAAGCAGTAAACTAGGGAGAATGAACAACTCAAAGTTGCTTGTAATCATCATGAAAATTTAAGGCAACGAGATTAAGCTAAATCTGTTGAAATTTCACAAGGGTCAGATACACAGATTATAGTAAAATATGCCAGGGTAAAGCTGGTAATTTCTCCAGAATCAAAGGATACTAAATAAAGCTTTAGTTTGTTATTTTTTACAAACTATTGACGAGGTATGATTTTGTTTTCATTTCAATTTTCTAAAATAAAAAAAGAGATGTTACAAAATTTTAAATTTGGTAACATCCTTATCTTGTGTTATATATTTTTCTTAACTACTTGTTTATATTTATCACAGGTGATTTCGTTGATTGGATACACTGTTGCCTTGCTCACCAAATGGATATACTTGAAATTGGATCTTTCTAGCGACAATTCTCTTGTCAGTGTTTTTTTGGTTACTTGTTGGTTTTTGATTGGCCATGAGGCCGAAACAAAAACAATTTCTATTATTTTTGTAATGATATAGCTTTAAATCTTAATTCTTATAGGATATGACTATTTAAAAAACATTTGTATATAAACTCCTCATTTTGAATAGAGGAGGGATAGGACCAGTAAGGTGAAAGAGGAATTGTTTTGAAACAAGGAAGTACTTGTTTGACTGTGGAATGAATGATAATTTTAGACATCTTCATGTTGGTTGATTACATCGGTGTTGGTTTTCTTTTATTTCCATAGTCATTGTTACAATTTCGCAATACCTTTTGATTTGTGAAATATATTTGTGCCTGTTAGTTGACTTTGCGCAATGGCCAGCAAATTCTCGTAGTTACTTTTCTCTATCATTTAAATTTTATCTACTCATATTTGTTTATTTAATTTTTACAAATCAATTGTTCATCTTCAATGACTAGTGTCCTAAGAAGAACAATTTGATTTCGATAGTTAGTTGGTTTGAAAGATTGTCAAGCTAATTATACTATCTGCTTTTTTTATATGAATATGTAGTGGATTATTCATTTTGAATGCTATTTAAGTTATTTATTTCAGTTTTGATTTGGTGATTAATTGACTTGGTTCATTGATTACCAATGAAGGCTTGAATTTTATTTTAAAAGATATTATTCATTTTTTATACTCTTTCGCTCATAAGTCTTGGCCAAACATTAACTGTAAGTTAGAGTAGTTATCTATATTTTCTTAGTGTATAACTAATTTGTAAAGCAAATAGAGTTTAATACTGTGTTTACTTAACAATATGAATTTCATGTTTTATTGCAGTTGTTCATTCTGTTCTTTATTACATTAAGGAAAGAATTAATTATTTCTTCTGTTAATAGTAGGATTAACTTTGATTTCTTTCTTTTAGAAAAAGAATACAGTCATTATATTATAACAGTCTCATTTCTTCTTATTGTGCTAGTTACATCATCGTTCTAGCCTAATTTTATTTTTGTATTATATTGTAGATGTTGTAGTATAACTTTGATTTCGTAATAATGGGCTAACTTTTACAATTTCTTTATGTTTACTTAGATTATGATTTTGAAGAATTTTTTTAATTTAGTTTATTTTTATTTATTTATTCTAACATAACTTGGTAGATTTAGATAGTATTTAACTTAGTATATGATAACCATAGGTATAGTTTAATTTAGGATAATTTACTGGTTTTCTTCTTTGTAAGGAGGAGGAGGCCAAAGGCCAACTGGGAATTTAAACCCGTCGAGAACGACCATAGCAAACAACTGGGGTTGTGTAAATAGGAAGGAGGGCCTGAGGGACTCAATAATAGATATAGCTCAAGCTCCAGTACAAGCCATTTTGTAACAAGAAGACTCGAATCTCCTTAGAAAATTCATTTGGACTGAAAGGCGGTGTCGTGAGAGCATAGTAAGACAACAAAATTATGACTTGGTCGAAAAGCACTAAACACCATAGTCAAAAAGGCTTGCAATAACTCAAACTTGAAGTGCCACATTATGTGTTTCATTGTGGCTAATTAATTGCCATTTTCCATTATGCAATCATGTATATGAAATTATTTATGCCATGCTTAGAATATATATCTTATTTTTTCTATAAACCCTAAATCAGAGTTTGGTAATTACATCGGTATATTATTATGTTATGCATAAGTTTAACATGCTTATCTATGTAAATGTAAATATTAGTTGGTGAAGCACTGCATCGGTATATTATTATGTTATGGATAAATTTAACATGCTTCATCTAAACCTTAATTCTATGTAAATGTAAATTATATTAATGGGTGAAGCATTGCATGAATTGCTCATTAGGAGTTAGTATTTACACAAAGACAGAAGAAAAAATTAATTTTCAAGATGTCGGGAGTATTTTGGCCCTTGTGAGGTAGAGGAGAGAAAAGAAAGTTAATATTCAATGGAGTTGTCTATAATGCGACTTTTTGAAGATTCCGGTGACGGAATCCGGCGAAGAAATTGAGGTCAAATCTTGATTTCTTGCGGTTAAAATGGTTTTTTAACTGCATATTTGGATTCAGCACCCTGGAAAACCCCTGGGACGTTTTCATTGTGCAGAAACTAGCTATCAAACTTGAGATTCCAATAATTCCTGCCGGATTTCGACCGGAAAAATCCGCCGGAAAGGCTTTCAAAAAGTCGCGTTATAGACAACTCCATATTCAATCATAGGCCGACAAACCTAAGAGAGGTTGAGGAAAAGTTAATATTCTATCATAAGCTTTGAGAGAAAAAAATAGTTAATATTGAATCATAGGTCGAAAAACCTAAGGGAGATCGAGGAAAAGTTAATATTGGAAAAGCTGATATTTTAACATAGGTCGAGAGATTGAATACCACGAGACTTGTGAAAGGGAAATGATTCATTTAAATTAAAAAAGGTGTTATATGTTTAATTTTTTATATTTTTTAAGGGTGAAAATTATTAATTATATTTTTTATTATTATTTAAATTTATTTATTTATAAGATTATTGGCTAAAGATCTATTTAGTAACTTTCATTTTTATTATTAATTATTAATTTTTTGTTTTTAGTTTTATTTCTTTTTTATTTTATTTTTTTATTTTTATTTTCGTGAATTATAATTTTTTTCCTATATTTTTAATTTAGGATGATTTATTATTATATTAATATATATATATATATATATATATATATATATATATATATATATATATATAAACGTACTTATATATTAATATAGATTATATTAATTAATCATATTTTTAATGTTAAGTGATGCTATTTAATAATATAATTTTTTCTTAGTTATTTTATTTTTATGATAAAACTTTTGTATTTATTATTATTTAGTTTAATTAAACTATATTTAAACAAAGTTGTTTTTAGTGCGATTTTTTGGACTTTTCGATGTCAAAATTCGGCAGGATAAATTGATGTGAAACCTTGATTTGTGTTATTTAAACTGGTTTTTTGACTTTATATATAGATTCAGCACCCTAAAAAATCCCTAAGGCACTTCAATTGTGTAGGGGTTACACATCAAACTTGTGATTTCAAAAATTCCCTACCAAATTTAAAAAAAATTAAACCCAAAAAAACTTCTAAAAAATCTCACGAAAAACAACTAGTATTTAAACTAACCAACCTATACTAACTACTACTATGTAACCTCCTTATTTATATGCGGAATCACATGTAACCTCCTTTATTTATATGGGAATCATTTTAAATATAATTTGAGGAAATGGCGGATCCTTGATTTGGTTCATGTGACTTCATTAAACGGAGGAAAAATAAAAAGCATGGTGGAATTTGTTTTTCTAGATGGTGGGTCTATTGGTTTTATAGAGGATCGATATATGGGAGGTGTGATATATGGGAGGTGTGCAATTCACTAAGGCATGTCATCTTAATGTACTTCGAACAATTAACAACTATAATAATGTCCATAAGTAAAGTTTTATGTTGTGGAAGTTCCAAGATATATGTAAAGGCATAACTAGATTAAGGAAAGACTTCAGGGAGAACACCTTATTTTTTGTTGTTACAATACAACATCTTAAAAATTCTTAGGGGACATGGATTGTGCATAGTTACCCATCAAATTTGTGATTTCAATAAATTCCTACTGAATTTTAGAGAAATTAGACTAAAAAAACTTCCAAAAAATCTCATTAAAAAAACTTTTTTTTTTATATGTATCATTAACTTCCTTTTATTTTATATATCTTGTCATCATGGACCATGAACATAATTTAGTGAAAACTTGTTTAGGAAATTAAACTTGATACCTATTTTTATCAACAAAATAATAAATTTTGAAAAAGTATGAAGATTTGAACTTTTGCGAGTCTAATTTAAAGAGAAAAGTGTCAATAGGTAAATATAATTTTTGATAAAGTCTTTAATCTTTCTACATACGAGAAGTAATTTTTTTAGAGACACATCTTACCCTAACGAAAATGGAAATTATACATTGAAATGTTTTATAGCTTTTGAAATGCTTCATATGATGTTTTTAACGTAGAACTTATTAAATTTGGGGTTAAGCATTTAGCAAAAGAATGAAGTAAGGTTTTTCTTATCTTTGGAATTCAAACTTTATTGTTTATATTTTTAAAGTAATGTAATAATAATAAAATATTATATTAATAATTTTCTAAACTATGAGAAGATTAGAATTAATTATTTTTTAATGATATTTTATAATATAATTTTAAAGAAAATTATTAATAATTTGAAAATAACAATAATAAAATGAAAAGTTTTAATAGTACAATTGGTTAAGAAATGGTTTCGTTAGTAAGGCGTAATGCAGCTAAGCATGTGCTCAAGAAGGAGACATGTAAAAAAATAATAAGAAAAAAAAAAGGTAAAACCAATGTCACATTGTAAAAGCCAAGTCGCTTAGTAAAAAATAATAAGAAAATGAAAAGGTAAAAGAAAAAACAATAAGAAAACGAAAGGTAAAAGCAAATTTACACTGCAAAAGCAAAGTCACACTTGTTGCAAGAAGAACATAGTTTCCTACATGATGACAATTGTCAAATTCTCCTTCTTAATCTTTTCCCTGAGATAAAGTTGTTTCCCTATACTATTTAGCCCCCTCAAGTTCCATGACAAAATAGTTATTATTAAGAGTTTTTAGAGGGAGACAAGAAATTTGGGATAACACTAACTTAGCGAGAGAAATTAACCCATGGTCATCAAAACGAACACCTCCAACAAAACTATGCAAGGAAATTGTTAACTAATCCTACGGGATATTGTACAATATTAGCTTAGAATTAGTTCTTTGTTTACAACGGTTAGCAAAACTACCAGTCAATTAGTTATGATCTGGTAACTATCTTTGATTGTATAAGTATTTGAAGATTTCTCTTAATGATATATGAATTCAATCGTGGAGTTCTTTTTTTCTAACCTATAATAGTGGTATCAGAGCAGAGGTTAGGATACCAGGTTAGAACTCCATTGGCCTGCTCCATTGGCATGTTGTTGCCGAAAACGTGGATAGTGCAACGACACGTGGTAGAACCTGAGTTAGGCGTGGGTTGACCGTGCATTGGTAAATTTTGTAGCCCACGAGAGTGCATTGAATGGTTTACAAGACCACTGCTAGAGGTATTTGAAAACCACCTGTGTGCCTCTGCAATGAACAAGGGTCGTCGATTTACACATTGGCTGCTTTGTTGCAATTGACTATGGGACCACCAACCTCGTTAGCCACCGGCAAGTTTGTGTCGCCGCATACTGTTGATCCGTCAGACTGGATCGTTGATTGAATGGCATGTGCGGTCTTCTTGATTGTTGTCCCCACCATCAATGACGACAATTGATTGAATTGGTTGTGTGACTATTCTATGTCGTAAATATTACTCTGTTTCGTTGTTAATTAATTTGTTAACTGATGCATTTTTTTTACCATCAGTTGGATTTCGTTAACATTTTTCTCTATTGGGCCAGCCTTGCCACGGGACTGTCGATTGCATACTAGGGTACTTTTTTTCCTTCTGATTTTATTTAAGATGACATCCATAATTTCTTTGGTTGGAATTGTACTTTCTGGAAAAGAAAATTACCCAGAATGGATAAGAAAACTCAGGAACGCAATAATCTTTAATGATTTGTGGCAAGACATTTGCAAAGGAAAGAAAGATGCGAAAGATAAAGAAATTGCACCAGAACCTCTAGATGATGACAAACAACATGCCATCTGGGAAGTCAAGAATAATAAAGCTTATGCTATGATTACAACATCAGTTTCTGAAGAGGTAAGCAGATACATTCATTCCTGTAAGACAACATATGCAACATTAGAAATTTTAAGGGAACTCTATGATTCACATTCAGAATTGGAGATTATTCAATTGTTATTAAAGTTATTTAATTTGGAAATGAAGGACAATGATCCAATGAAATTGGCTTCTGAAATAAAGGTTATTTTCCATGATATAGAAGCCACAAGTGTTAAAGTAGATTTACAATTAATTGCCTTCATCAAAGCCCTATGCCTTGCATACTCTCACTACTTGGAATCTCTCCAAGCTAGTGGAAAATTAAAGGAAATTACTTTTGATAAATTAGTAAATAAAATTGCAGAAAGAGAAAAGGATTTTGGGAAGAAAGAGTCTGTTTCTGCTGCTAATATAGAAACCTTGTGCCATGCACAAAAAGAACATAAATCACAAAATGAGTCTACCAGAGGTGGAAAGAATCCTAGAGGCCGAGGTAGAAGGAATTTTAGAGGCAGGGGGGTAACAATAACAACAATCAGGGTGATAGACATCAAAATGACCAGACATAGAAAAAAATTCAATCTAAATCAAATATCATATGTTATAGGTGTGGAAAAATTGGTCATAGTTCAGTTAATTGCAGGGTTCCTTGGGAGAAGATTAATAATGACAAGAAAGAACCAGTTAATGACAAGACAGAGCAATCATCTTCTGACAAAAATAAAGCAAATGAATCTGCACATTATATAGTTGCTCACTGCAATTTCAATATTGATAATGTTTTTAATACTACATTTTCTTCATGGGAGGACAGTTGGATTTTAGATTCAAGTGCTACTTGTCATATGACATTCCAGAAAGATCTTTTTGAAAGTTTCAATGATAATGTTGATGGTGTTGTTTATTTTGCTAATAAGTCTGAAGTTAAACCATCAGGAATTGGATCAATTAGATTAAAAATTCCACATTTAGCAGATTATATATTGAAGGATGTTCTTTATATTCCCCAATTTCAGAGGAACTTAATGTCACTCATTCATATCAAACATCAAGGACATTCAATCCATATTTTTGATGGCATAATTGAAATTCGTAGAGCAAGTGATAATTCAGTAATTATGATTGGTGTTGAAGAAGGTAAACCGTTGAAATTGAATAGTCAGCCATCTATTACACAAACTGCTACAAATTCAGCTCTGTTAGTGCCACAAGATAATTTTTTATCTTCAAGTTTATTATGGCATGTTAGATTTGGTCATATCAACTATGACAACATTAAAGTTATGAAATAACAGGGCATTAAAGGTCTTCCCACTATTCCAAGAAAGCTCACACCATGTAATGCTTGCATCTTGGGGAAACACAATAAACAACCATTTCATAATTCTGTTTCTAGATCTTCCAGAAAATTAGGTCTTATACATTCTGATTTGTGTGGACCTATGCTTGTACCAACTGCAAATGGAAATAAATATATAAAGCTTTATTTTCGAGAATGTGTTGGATTTATATTTTGAAGGAAAAGTCACAAGCTTTTGATATGTTCAAAACATTTCATGCTATGGTTACAAATGAAAATCAACAGAATATTGGTATCTTGCATTAGGGGAATTTTGAGGTCTAAAATGGGGCTCCTACGAAAAATGTACAACCAAAATAAACTTTATAAGAACCATTAGGATTCAAGATGATGATGTCAACCATGGGAGATGATTCACCATTTTTGGAGTAAAAAAAGTAAAAAGATTAAAAAATAATAAAACTATTTTTTCGACTCGTATTTTCAACTTATCTCCCTAAGGTTTTACTCAAATTTCGAGCAGGATTACTCGTTGGATGCAAAATTTAATTCCTCATCAAATGAGAACCCATGTTGCATACTTTCGATGGACCCAGCTACATGAAAAGTGAGAAATACATGAAAAAAATGTTATTGCAATCTAGTTTTTAATGTATTTCTTATTTTTCATTTAGCAGGGTCCATCGAAAGTATGAAACATGGGTACTCCTTGGATGAGGAATCAAATTCTGCATCCAATAAGTGTTTCTGCTCGAAATTTGAGTAAAACGATAGGGAGATATGTTGATAATACGAGTTGAAAAAATAGTTTTTAAGGAATTTAGACTTCTGTGATCCATAACTTGTTTAGATAATCTTCGGCAAAATCACATAATAAATCGTTTGTCGACGCGTTTCGAACCAACCAGTGTGGTTCATCGTCAGGACCAAATAGTTTTTTCTTTTTTTTTTCCTCTAAAATTTGATGATGTAATCTAATCTTATTTTATTATTTCCTCTATTATTCTATAATTTCCTTAGGAGGCCCATTTTAGACCTCAAAATTCCCCTAATGAGGTCTAATAATGCAGGTGAATATACTTCAAAAAATTTTAAACAATATTTAACAAATAGTAGCATCAAATACCAAACTATTATTCCATATAATCCACAACAAAACGGTGTTGCAAAAAGGATGAATAGGAATTTGCTTAGCATCGTTAGATCAATGATGTTTTTCAAAAATGTCAAATTAATGTTTTAGGGAGAAATAGTACTCTGTGAAGCATATAGTAAAAATATATGTCCTTCTGTCCTCAAATCATCATATGAAGTTTGGTACAATAGATTACCAATAGTTAAACATTTTAAAGTTTTTGGATCTACTTGTTATGCACTTATTCCTAAGCATCAAAGAAACAAATTAAATTCCAGAAATCGAAAATGTATTTTTCTGGGATATTCCAGTACTTCAAAAGCATATAGATTATATGATGAAGAAAACATAAAATTTATTCTTTCTAGAGATGTCATTTTTTTAGAATCTGCAAAAGATTTCTCTACTATTGATAGACAACTTGCTCATTTAGAGAAATTTGCATCCAAGAAATTTTACTTTGAATCTGACAATATAGTTCCACATACTAAAGGGGGAATTCCCATTTTGGATCAATTTGTAGGTTTTCCATCTTTGATTCATGACGGTGTTTCTGCTGAGTAACATTTGGAAGATAAAATTCTTTCTATAAAATCAGTAAGTGTTCCTGAAGAACTTGTACTTCAGGATGAGCAGCCTTCACAACCACCTCAACAATCTTTGAGAAGATCCACTCATATTCACAAATTTCCAAGCAAATATGATGATTATGAGACAAGCAGTTCTTCTATAGGTAATGTTTCTCATGATTGTAATTATTCCACAATTAGTGAACCTAGTTGTTTTGAAGAAGCTACTAATTGTGATGAATGGAAGGATGCAATGAAGAAAGAATATGATTCCCTTATTAAAAATGACACATGGAGGTTGGTGGATCCTCCTATTGGCATCAAACCTATTGGTTGTAAATGGGTCTATAAAGTCAAGTATAAAGGAGATGGTTCACTTGACAAATACAAGGCTAGACTTGTAGCTAAAGGCTATGCTCAGAAGGAAGGTGTTGATTATACAAAGACTTTTTCTCCTACAACGAAATGGGGCACAATCAAAACTATGTTTTCTCTTGCAACACAAAAAGGATGGAAGATACATCATATGGATGTGAAAACAACCTTTTTGAATGGAGATTTGAAAGAGGATGTCTACATGTTTCAGCCTAAGGGTTTTGCTATCAAAGGAAAATAAAATAAGGTATGAAAATTGGTCAAAATGTTATATGGACTGAAAAAAGCATCTCATGCTTGGAGTGAAAAGTTAACTGAACATCTCCTTAAGTTGAATTACAATTTTTTTTACCTAGATGATACAACTTTATTTGTCAAAAAATTTGGAAAATATGTTGTATGTCTAGTTGTCTATGTTGATGATTTGATGATTACAAGAAAAACTGATAGTAATATAGTGTCCGTTAAAAGGGAGCTGCAAAAATCTTTGACATGACATATTTGGGTTTGTTACATTATTATTTGGGAATTGAAGTTGCTCAACAACCCAAACACATTTTCATTTCTTAGAAGAAGTATGTTGGACAACTATTAAACAAGTTTGGAATGCAGGATTGTAACCTTGTTTCTACTCCTATGGAGCATAATTTGAAACTTACTTCCACTGAAGGAAGTCCATTTGATGATCCAACAAAGTATAGGCAACTTGTTGGAAGTTTAATTTTTTTAACCACTACTAGACCTGACATTACTTTTGTTGTAGGGATACTTTCTAGATTCATGCATCAACCTTGTGAAGGTCATTGGAATGCAACAAAAAGAGTGTTGAAATACTTGAAGGGCACTCAATCTTTTGGCATCAAATACTCCAAAGTTGCATATTTCCATCTCACTGGATATTCAGATTCTGACTTTGATGGTGATAAGGAGAATGGGGTCTCTACTTCTGGTTATTTGATGAATCTGGGATCAACAACCATTAGTTGGAGGTCACACAAGCAATTTGTACCTGCTGATTCTACCATCAAAGCCGAATATGTTGCAGCAGCTCAAGCCACCAAAGAAATCATTTGGCTTTGCAAAATACTTGAAGACTTGCAGGAGAAGCAGAAAGATTCAACTCCTTTATTTGTCGATAATTCTTCTGCAATACAATTGGCCAAGAATCCAAAGTTTCATGATCAAAGCAAGCACATTAACACGAAGTATCACTTGATTCAACATTATGTAGAGGCCAAAATTATTCATCTAACACATTGTCCTACTTCAAAATAGATAGCAAATATATTCACCAAAGCACTAGGACGAGAAAAGTTTGAAAAATTCAGAATGTTACTCAGCATATCAGATGTCCCTTTGGATTAAGGGGGGAATGTTAACTAATCCTATGGGATATTGTACAATATTAGCTTAGAATTAGTTCTTTGTTTACATCGGTTAGAAACGCTGCCAGTCAGTTAGTTATGATCTGGTAACTATCTCTGATTGTATAAGTATTTGAAGATTTCACTTAATGATATATGAATTCAATATTGGAGTTCTTTTGTTTTAACATATATCAGAAATTAAACACAGACAATACCTCATTGCAAGAAGAACATAGTTTCCTACATGATGACAATTGTCAGGTTCTCCTTCTTAATCTTTTCCTTGAGATAAAGTTGTTTCCCTATACTATTTAGCCCCCTCAAGTTCCATGAAAAACTCTTCATAATTAAGATTTTTTTGAGGGAGAAAAGAAATTTGGGATAACATTAACTTAGCTAGAGTTTACTAACCCCTCCCCCGTATTTTGCAACTTGTCCTTATTTGATTTACGACCTTTTTTCTTGGAGTCTTTCTTTAAATCTTTCACCAATATATCTTTACCTTTATCCTTCAACTCTCGAAAAGATCGTATCCCTTGACCTTCACTAGAAGACTATCTCCTTTTAGTCTTCCAATTAATGTACATAACAAAATATTGCGACATTTTTTCTTGGAATCTTTCTTTAAATCTTTCACGAATATTTTTACCTTTATCCTTCAACTCCTGAAAATATCATATCCCTTGACTTTCATATCCCTTGACTTTCACTAGAAGACTATCTCCTTTTAGTCTTCCAATTAATGTACACAACAACCTATTGCTCTTAATCCTCCTTAGATAGATCTACTAGATCTTTCTCTCCCAATCGTTCACCAGACCAACCAAAACTCGTTCTTTACCCGACAATTCTTAAAAAGGTTTCTTTGTTAACCCAACTACTTCCTCAATATGAGGTAAGATAAAATAATCATTTAACTCTTCATCATTTATAGCCTCTTTCACCATCTTCCACTTTTAAGGTTGTTTATCTTGTAAGGATATCAGGTCATCATCAGACATAGGAATATTAAGGGCTTCCTCCATTGCTTCCCAGACCGAAAATGTGCATTAGTTTTTAAAGTTATCCCCTTAACCTTATACCATTTAATTACCATTTAATTACTCAATTAACCCGTTAACATTATACCATTTAATTACTTTCAAGAGTATACTTGAAAAATAATAAATTATTAAAATTAATATATTAAAATGTTAAGTTTAAAAAAGCTTTTAACATAGTTTCTCGAAGTGGTATATTAAAAAAAGCTTTTAACATAGTTTTTCGAAGTGGTATAAGGGAGAGATGGAAAGACTTTGAGGTTAGTTATGAATTATTTGTGGCTGCCATTTAAGTGAAAATGATGTTTTAAAAAGAAATTACAAATTGATTTATTAAGTGGAAAATTAATTGCTTTACACTATGAAGGATTTACATAAATTTTTGGCGAGTAGTAATCACTAGTAAATTTGCACATTTACATTTATATTCTTACTTGTTTAAGTGTTGAAGAACATAAATAACCACTAGTAAGTTTGTACATTTACATTTTTATTCTTATTTGTTAAAGTGTTGAATAACGCATAAATAATGGTGGGCAATATCCATTTTTAATGCAAATACTTGCTTTATGGTGATGGTAAATAGTTATTTTCAATAATTTTAATTTTAAATGGTTTTCCTATAAAACTTAATTGTGAAAAATCATTGCACAAATATCTACAAATCATGGCATAAATATTGCAATCGCAACAAAAAATTATGATAGAAAAATATGAGGCAATTATCCATATAGTGTTATATTATGCAAAGGTTACAATAAGACTTTCAAATTATAGTCCAATCAAATACTTGAAAAATATTTATATTTGTTTTTCAAAGTTAAACATTATAACTTGCACATGGTATTATATTATGCAAAGGTTACAATAAGACCTTCAAGTTATGGTCTAATCAAATGTTTAAAAAATATTTATATTTATTTTTCAAAATTAAACCTTATAACTTGCATTAGTCTATACTAAATTAATGATATCAAGTGCTAGAATCCTCCTTAACAAATACTAATAAAAAAATAAATTACAACAACAAAATTGTAAAAAAAAAATCATTACTAAATTCATAAATATAATAAGTATGTTCCACCATTATTTCATTTTTTTTATTATTTTAATATTTATATTATTAAATATTTGTAAAAAACCCATATAGCTTAATTTGAGATATTTATAGTAATAAATTAAATGAAATCATGACATCTTGATTTTTACTATTTATATTAATAAATGAAGTAAAATTCCCACATCTTAAGTAAATGGAAAATTTTAAAAATCAAAATCAAAATAAGTCAGTAAAAATGCATTTAGAAACAAAAATCGTCCTCCCCATGTATAGTTTATGAATCAGATTTGATAGCTTGATCTGCAAGCCAGATGGCTCAACCAGATCACCTACAAATGCCTCAATAAAGACCTGAATTCTTTTTCAACAATATCCGGAATTTAAACGTACATGTATTATTTTTCTGCTAATATTTGCTCCAAATCATTTTCCAGGGCGTTGTTCAGCCATTTATAGGCTTCATCCATGAACGAAGGGCTCAATCTGATCATCAGAACGCAGAATTCATGTTCATTCAAAGCCCCATCGCCGTCCAAATCCCCCTCTTGCATCATGGCCCGCAGCTCTGAATCCGTCAGGGAATCCAACCCTAACAGAGCCGAATTCCTCTTCAAGCTCTCCAAAGTTATCAGGCCCAGCCGGGGATCTGCCAGAAGACGGAATCCGTTACAGAGCTCCGCCATGAATTCGCGCTCTCCCAATCTCTGCGCCATACTTGGCAGGAAATCCTCGAATTCCGCCATTATTGTGAATGCCGAAACCTCAATTTTGTCTTCAACGCAGGCAAAGGGGATTAAAGCTTGAATTGTTGTGAAATAGGGAGGGTTTGTTGTATTAATATAGCGTCCATAGCCGGCCTGCGAGGGGACCAGGTACCGCGACCCGGCCATGAATTGTGCGCCTGAAGAAATAGTTAGGAAATTGCATGTCCAGAGTTGTCATCTGGCAGTCTTAAAAGACGAAGTTAGTATGCAGGGGAAATGGTTTTTCAATTGTTACCACAAAGTTGGGACTTTCGGCGAAGCGGCCACTCGTTGGTTGGATCCAATGACCGTCCAGTGGGGCACATGATCGGAGATCTGATCCCATGAAGGCGGAGCTGGATTCGTTACGATGAGTCAACTGATTTGATGGAAACTATGTGCCAAACCATGATTCAAATGAAATTTCAACGAAGAAAGAGAGGGGGGTTAACGTGTAAAGGAAATTTTAGACCTTGAAAACAAGGGAGTTAGACGTCGTCTAACTAGGCGGAGGAATTGTCTGGACCGCTGGCAAATTTTTTTTAACAAATCTTGTAGAGGCAATGTTTGAATCGTGTTTTTGATGATGGAAATGGATTCAGCACCATCAAAAACGTCTAAGACACGTAAAATTTTGAAGTTTAACAATTATAACTTGGATTTACAAAAGTCTTTGCTGGATTTTCTCTAAATATGACCGGAATTTCCATAACTTTCCGGGCAACTCCGCTTGGTTAGACGAGGCGGAAAACAAGTCAATGTCATATATTAATTTGGTGGGTGGATAAAACCCTATCTTAAATCAAAATCCGTCAAACAAATTTTCCAAGTTATAAATTCTATTATCAATTATTAGTTATATAAAGAAAATCATAAAAATAAAATTAATCTATAAAAATCTCTTATAATACCTTCTTATACTTAAACGAAAATTATTTTTCCAAGTGAATTTGTCTTCTAGATTAGGTAAGCTTAATGGTTAAGAGCATGTGTTTTCTTGTAAAAGGTCACATGTTCAAAACTAGAGACCCACATGTTCAAAACTAGAGACCATAGCGCGTAGAGTATGCATGCCTTAGTGGACTTTAACAACATGTGTTTTCTTGTAAAAGGTCACATGTTCAAAATTAGAGACCATAGGGGGTAGAGTATGCCTGTCTTAGTAGACTTTAGCAGCAAGACAAGAGGGTCTCATACACCTCCCATAAACAAGAGGGTCTCATACACCAATTTGGCGTTTGGTGGGTCCATTTTCCCATAAACAAGGGGATCCCATACACCAACACCAATTTAGTGTCTGGGTTGGCCATGAGCTAAAAATTGGATTATTATTATTATGATTATGAATGGAGTTGTCTTGTAAAAGGTCACATGTTCAAAACTAGAGACCATAGGGGGTAGAGTATGCATGTCTTAGTAAACTTTAGCAGCGAAACAAGAGGGTCTCATACACCTCCCATAAACAAGAGGGTCTCATACACCAATTTGGTGTTTGGTGGGTCCATTGTTCCATAAACAAGGGGATCCCATACACCAACACCAATTTAGTGTCTGGGTTGGCCATGAGCTAAAAATTGGATTATTATTATTATGATTATGAATGGAGTTGTCTTTAGTGCGACTTTTTGGAGTTTCCGGCGTTGGAATCCAGTGGAAAAATTTGAGGTGAAATCTTGATTTGTGTTATTTAAACTGCTTTTTTGACTGTATATATGGATTCAACACCATGAAAAACCCATAGGGCACTTCGATTATGCAGGGATTACCTACCAAACTTGTGATTTCAATCAATTCCTGCCGGATTCTAAAGAAATTAGATTGGAAAAACCCACCTCAAAAGCTTCCAAAAAATCGCACTAAAGACAACTCGAATATAAATCCTCTTTTAATTTAGAATAAATTTCTTTTATATTATTTACTATTTTATTTTGTATTACTTGAGGGTAATAAGTGGTTGAAAAAAAGTTAACTTTTTCTACTAAAATCCAAATTTGGTGATATGTTTTTCCGTTTGTTTATTTCTTTATTGAATTTTTTTTGGCACTTCTCTTCCTTTTTAGAATGCTTTTGTGTTGCCTTTTCACACTCACCTCATTAGGAATCAATCATGTGGACTAACCGCCACTCTAGGATCCACCCTAGGAGCACTCAAAAAAAGTAATGATAATGGTTTAGAAGTTTACTAATGACTGTAGGTTTTGGTGTAACTGAAACCTCAACATGGTATCAGAGACTTGGCCTAAGTTCGATTCCCCGATTTGCGTTTGAGGGGGGTTGTTGGATTTTCACACTCACCTCATTGGAAATTGATCACGTGGACTAACCGCCACTATGGGATCCACCTTGGGACCACTCAAAAAAGGTAATGATCATGGTTTAGAAGTTTACTAATGCCTACGGGTTTTGATGCAATGGAAACCTCAACATTTTGGAGCTAAGCTTAATAGTTACAATTTTGGTAATCTAACCTAGCAAAGATCTAGTGAGATCTAATAATATCCATGGTTACAATTTTGACAACCTAACCCATCTATGATGTTTAGGCCGATAGGCCTTCCTTTGGAACAGAGTCTTTCGTCGTTCCTTTGGCTCTCGTGCTGACACGTGGCATCGGATTTTGAATGGCTCGTTTGTTCCTTATACTGACACGTGGCATCGGATTCTGGAGCGGGACAGTTCTGGAGGGAGTGGTTTTGCGAGGGAATGGCGGGTCGCGGGACAGTTCTGGAGGGAGTGGTTCTGCGAGGGAATGGCGGGTCGTGTTAAGTGCAGTTATCTTCCACCTTATTCGATGCATTCGAGCAGTGAGCTAGAGTTCCCCTTGACCCGTGGGGTGTTCCATTCATTTGATAATGTTTTGGATTAGTGAAATATTTTGGTGCCCTAGGGTTTGTTGTTCCAGTTTTAGTTACTGGAATTCTCCTTGAGGTCGTAGTAACTGGTTGATTTCTTCAATTATTTTTGTGCCCTAGCGTTTGTGATCTTTATTATAACAGCTAGAGTTCCCGTGAACCCGTGGGGTGTTCCATTTATTTGATAATGTTTTGAACTAGTAAAATATTTTGGTGCCCTAGAGTTTGTTGTCGCAGTTTTAGCAACTTGAATTCTCCTTGAAATCCTGGGCCGTTCCCATTTTAGAATGTGTTCCATGTTTCCTGTACCCTGTTTATTCTCCTTTAATATCTAGGGTTTTCTATGGATGCTTTCTGTTGTCCTTTTTGTGATTCACATATGACTTGGAATGTGAGGGTTCACGTTCTCCCTGTTTCTTAGGTTCTGTTTTTTCTCTTTTATTATTTAGGGTTTACGGATGTGAGGGTTCTGCTTTACAGTAGAATGATTGTTTGAGGAGACTCGTAATATTTCTGTATTTATAGCTGGTTTTTGGTATTTTGGGGTTTCGGCTGAAATGGCGTTTGGGGTTTCAGCTGAGACGACGTTTATGGCTTGGCTGATATCTTCGTTCTTGTTGTCACTGAAACAGATAACTCTCTACCTTGCTGGTCGTTAATTGCACCTAACAATGGCTCGTACGAAGCAGACAGCTCGTAAATCGACTGGAGGAAAGGCTCCAAGGAAGCAGCTGGCAACAAAGGTAATTTTTATTTATTTATTTCTTTTTCCTTTCTTGTCGGCTATGTGGCTTTCGATGTGTATTACCTTGTATGTATGCTGAAATACTGTTCTGGTCTAGGCCGCACGTAAATCTGCTCCTACCACAGGTGGTGTTAAGAAAGCCTCATAGATACCGCCCTGGTACAGTTGCTCTTCGGTATGTTCTCTTGATTTGAAATTGTTATGAATGCCTTATGATAATTTTTCTGGCTTTATTGCCCTATTCTGTCTACTAGATATCTAATTGCAACTTATCAAATCATACAGAGAAATTCGAAAGTATCAGAAGAGTACCGAGTTGCTTATTGTGCATTTAGCTTAATTTTCACTGAGACTAAATATAAAATCTGCAGATAACTGCGAATCCTTCTCTGGGAGACGAAAGAGCTGCCCAGATAACGAATCCTCGTTTTCACGAAAAAGCTTTACTGGTACTGAACAAAATCCTTCAACAAGATAATATGCCCAATTTTATTTTACAGGTGTTTCAGAATACTTGAAAAATGCACGAGTTTTCTCCCAGCCTTTGATTTGATTTACTAGGGATGTGTTACTTTGCTTTTGGTCTCGGTGTTTACAATCATGACAGAAATCTTGTTGAATTGAAATGCAGCTAATTCCAAGCCTGTAACAATGGAATCAGAGTTGTCCCAGATCGCAGATGCTCGTGACTTTAGGTATGGTATTTTGGTTGAATTTAATTGAATTTAACTTTAGCTGAAATTTGATAATGGTGGAACATACGGATTGAGTTTACTATCCATTTGAAACATAATCTGTTCCCCTGCTTGTGCGAAGTTATTCTGGGATAGTTTATAATGAGTTGAACATAATTTAGAACTTATTCTTCATTTGCTCCCAAACATAATACCATGAGCATGTATTCGAGTAATAAAAAAATAGACGCAGTTTTCTTCAGGGCAAAATCTTTCTCTCCCCTATCTTTCTGCTATGTGCTTTTATCAAATAACCATAATACAGATAACCAATGCTGACAGAAATAAGGTTATAAAAAATCGTGTTTTTAAATGATCTGCAATGTAACATTCTCCAATAGTAATTTGTTACCATTTGTCCAGAATTTCGACTATAAGAAAGCCCGTCTCATCTAGATATTCAAATACGAGAACCCACTTCTGCGATGGGTTGCTTCTCTTGGAATTATTGAAGACAGAATAATGTTGTTTGAAAATGTATTGGAATTTTGATTTCAACAATCGTTGTTCATATCAGTAAGCAGCTTTTTTAATGAACTAAGTAGGCAACTGAATGTTTGCGAAGCAGGGTATTTGTGGGAACATGGAATGTGGGAGGTAAAGCACCCTGCAATGGCCTGAATTTGGATGAATGGTTGCATACTTCACCTCCAGCAGACGTCTACATTTTGGGGTATTAACAAACTCCCCTCATTACATCCAATCCAGCAAGATGAACAAAGCCCTGAAAATGTTTTATACATTTGCATTTTGTGTTTCTACGAACAAGAGGATATCAGTTAAAACTCTTTTAGTTTCAGAATGAAATGGTGTGTTGATAGTTTTTATTGAGATTTCCACAGTTGTGTCAAAAGTCTAACAGTATACTGTCTCTATGTGGATTTTCCCAGGTTTCAAGAAATTGTGCCTTTAAATGCAGGAAACATTTTAGTGGCAGAGAACAATGGTCCTGCTGCCAAATGGCTGACCCTTATTCACCAAACACTGAACAATTCAGGCACAAGCAATAATAGAAATCAATGCAGGTGTTTATCACATTGCAGGGAAAAGTCTGCTGAAATTCCAGTTTTAGTTACTGGAATTCTCCTTGAGGTCGTAGTAACTGGTTGATTCTTCAATTATTTTTGTGCCCTAGCGTTTGTGATCTTTATTATAACAGCTAGAGTTCCCATGAACCCGTGGGGTGTTCCATTTATTTGATAATGTTTTGAATTAGTAAAATATTTTGGTGCCCTAGAGTTTGTTGTCGCAGTTTTAGCAACTTGAATTCTCCTTGAAATCCTGGGCCGTTCCCATTTTAGAATGTGTTCCATGTTTCCTGTACCCTGTTTATTCTCCTTTAATATCTAGGGTTTTCTGTGGATGCTTTCTGTTGTCCTTTTTGTGATTCACATATGACTTGGAATGTGAGGGTTCACGTTCTTCCTGTTTCTTAGGTTCTGTTTTTTCTCTTTTATTATTTAGGGTTTACAGATGTGAGGGTTCTGCTTTACAGTAGAATGATTGTTTGAGGAGACTCGTAATATTTCTGTATTTATAGCTGGTTTTTGGTATTTTGGGGTTTCGGCTGAAATGGCGTTTGGGGTTTCAGCTGAGACGGCGTTTATGGCTTGGCTGATATCTTCGTTCTTGTTGTCACTGAAACAGATAACTCTCTACCTTGCTGGTCGTTAATTGCACCTAACAATGGCTCGTACGAAGCAGACAGCTTGTAAATCGACTGGAGGAAAGGCTCCAAGGAAGCAGCTGGCAACAAAGGTAATTTTTATTTATTTATTTCTTTTTCCTTTCTTGTCGGCTATGTGGCTTTCGATGTGTATTACCTCGTATGTATGCTGAAATATTGTTCTGGTCTAGGCCGCACGTAAATCTGCTCCTACCACAGGTGGTGTTAAGAAAGCCTCATAGATACCGCCCTGGTACAGTTGCTCTTCGGTATGTTCTCTTGATTTGAAATTGTTATGAATGCCTTATGATAATTTTTCTGGTTTTATTGCCCTATTCTGTCTACTAGATATCTAATTGCAACTTATCAAATCATACAGAGAAATTTGAAAGTATCAGAAGAGTACCGAGCTGCTTATTCGCAAGCTGCCCTTTCAGAGGCTTGTTAGGGAAATTGCCCAGGACTTCAAGGTAACACTTTCCTTTTCACAGTAGTAGTCAAAAAAGCTCTGCAAGGGCATCCACAGCTCAATTTTGAATCAACTGGCAGAGTGCACCTAGTACACCAAAGGCTGACCTTTCTAAAATTTGTTATTTATTCTTTTGTAGTGCACGTAGTACACCAAAGGCCGACCTTTCTAAAAATTGTTATTTATTCTTTTGTACACGGATCTGCGTTTCCAAAGTCATGCAGTGCTATCTCTCCAGGAGGCTGCAGAGGCCTATCTTGTGGGACTGTTTGAGGATACCAACTTGTGTGCCATCCATGCCAAGAGGGTGACGATCATGCCTAAGGATATTCAGCTTGCAAGGCGTATCCGTGGGGAAAGGGCTTAGGATTGATTTTGATGCTTAGGATCAGATAGAGATTTGTTTGAATGTTTCTAATTTGTATATATATTTGATATTGGACACCCTACGCAGAAACGCAATGTTGACTGCTGGATTTTTGTCTTATTAACGGAATTAATTGGAGTTTAATGGATATTATGTACCTGAAGTTAATTGGCATTTTTGTTAATGCCTAACTTATGAGGTAATTGTGATTGTTTGATTAATTCTTATGACTACAATTTACTTCTTGCTTGAAGATGTTTATGGTGATATCCAGAAAAAGTATCTGTATTAAGATTGAAGCTTTAGAACATGCAGTGCGTACTCTGTATATTCATTGATAGTAGTATGTTTTATATGGAGCTTCTTTACAATTTCTCTATATCTTTTGGATGTGCGACGGTTTTATGTTAAAACTCATCCAAAATTAATCTGCTCTCGCATTTGTATAGTCACCAGGAGATGATTGATCTTGCTAATTTGGGTAGTAATAAGTTTGTGGGTGGTGATACACACACATATATAAGTGGGCGTGTTGGGGACTTGTCTGTGTTAAAACTCAATTCAAAGTTTATTTGCGCTTGCATTAGTATAATCACCAGGAGATGATTGATCTCCCTGATTTGTTTATTAATAACCTTGTGTGGACGTTCTCTCCCACTCCCTCTCTCATATTTATGTATATATACGCACGAGTGAGTGTGTTGGTGTGGTGAGGGACCTTATCTGTGGATTGCTCATGTTAATGACTATGAATTTGTAGAGCCATTTCAGGAAAGTTCATCCGAGGGAGGGACATGAATTTGAATAGGAATGAGCTATGTGCTAAACTAATGGAAAATAGAGGTTAGTGTAAAATGTGAATCCCTTCAATTTGAAGGAACGAGCTATGTGCTAAACTAATGTAAAATTGAGGTTAGTGTAAAATGTGAATCCCTTCACCCCTCTCGTAACAGGTGAGGCGATAAATCGTGACAGGGTGGTTGTGGCCGAAGACATTCCACGTGCATGTAGATTAATGACCTTAATGATATATGGTGCCAACAGAAAAAGATTGCTTTCAATACTTATACTGTATTGAAAGACAATTTTCTGTATATTCACGAGCACAACCAGGGGAATCGGTCCTACAAACTGGGTCTGAACCAGTTTGCAGATCTGAGCCACGAGGAATTCAAGGCCACATATCTGGGTGCCAAGCTGGACACCAAGAAACGCTTGCTGAGGTCTCCCAGCCCTCGATACCAGTATTCCGACGGCGAGGATTTGCCAAAGTCCATTGACTGGAGAGAAAAGGGAGCCGTGGCTCCCGTGAAGGACCAGGGTCAATGTGGTAAGTTCTATCTTATGAATTTTCATACCCTAATTTTCAGTTTTATGAGAATTTATATCTGATGAATTTTCATACCCTAGGCCATAACAGTGCCCTGTACAGTACTTTTTATTTGAGAAGTTTTATCCCCTGAATTTTATACCCTAGACCATAAAAATGCCCTGTCTTGTACTTTTTCTGTTCGATTTTTTCAGGAAGTTGTTGGGCGTTCTCAACTGTGGCGGCCGTTGAAGGAATCAATCAAATCGTTCTTTTGCAAACCTGATCGTCTAAGGAGAAACTGATACATAAAAAAAGGGTTTGTGTACAAAATACTTCTGCTATGTTGCCGTGTCTGGCTTGGCTTCTCCAGTTGGATCAGAAACTGCTCCTGTCCTGTCATCAATTCTATCCCTTCTCATTTATACATGTACAGCGCTTGGTTATGTTAGCCATTGTTATTGTTTGTTCTGAGGCTTATAGTCTATGAACAAAACAGCCTTGTGATTACGGAAGCTATTATAGATCTTAACTCCAGGAGTTAAGGTAATGTTCCATAACACAACAGTGTTCTCAGGCATGTGAGAGCCAGTGAGACTAAACCTTTGAAGGCAAGGTAACTCGGAGTAAAATCTGAAGACCTCTACTTCAACATTTAGCAATATGCGAGAGTTAAATGATATCTCCTAAATGAAACTTGGCCTTTATTTCATTTACCTTTTTATGAGCTGAATACATATCTATAAATGCATTTTTTTATCATTTTTCCAATTTTCATACTATTTATGCAATTGAGAATTTGTGATTATTTAATACTCTTAGTTTGAATATTTGTGATTATTTCACCCTTCAATTACTAGCAAAACTCATCTTGGCCTTCATTTCCGTTATGGCGTCCTTCATTTTTATGAGCTGAATACATATCTATAAATGCATTTTTTATCATTTTTCCAATTTTCATACTATTTTCCTAATTTAAAAAATCTATCGGCCTCTTTTTGCACTTTTTAGGGCAATTGCTAGTTTTGTAACCTTTTCCTACTTAAATCCAAACTTAGGGATATGTTTTTTTATTTGTTTATTTCCTTATTAATTTTTTTTGATACTTCCCTTCTTTTTTAAGATGGTTTTGAAGCTAAGATTAATAATTACAATTTTGATAATCTAAACCTAGCAAAGATGTAGTGGATCTAATAATATCCATAATTACAATTTGACAACCTAACTCATCCATAATGTTTTCATAACCTAATTCAACTAGGAGATATGACCCTATGACCACTTGTAATTCAAAACACTTAACAACTTGAAGTCACTCACTAAACTACATATTATATTTTTATATTCTTATTAATTTACAATTATTTTTAACACTGTCTTTTACGCCTTGGTAGTTGAAACTATCTTAACTTGTCAAGAGTTTCAATATCACCACATCATACAAACCCATCATTTCAACATCAATTCAACCCAACATCGTTACAATTTCACATATCGATTCTTTATGGCTTTTGAACCTTTTTACCTATACGCAGATTCCACCCCCAAAAAAAAAATGATTGCTTAATTAAATTTGCCACCATTCTAATTTGGGTTTCTTGAGTGTCAATTTAAGTGAAAATTTCTCCATCATCCATGTTTTTTCTTTTCCATGTAACAAAACATCCTAGCAACCATTTTAGATATATTGATTGTTTATAGTTTTTTGAATATTTTCCCCATATATAAATTTTGCAATAAAACTAATTGCATACTTAAATTTCTTAGCTTTTTAATTTAGGGTTTTAGAGATAAATTTGAGTGAAATTTTCTTAGTCATCCATGTTTTTTTATTTTCCATGTAACAAAGAATCCTAGCAACAATTTTACATAACAAAGCATCACTCGTTGCATATTTAAATTTGTTTGCTTTCTAATCTAGGTTTCTCAAGCCGATTTCTCATCCCCCTAAGCCACAGAAAAGGGTAGAATATTTTTTAAGGCTAAAGTCCATTCAACAACAACAATATTCTCAATGTGAGGTCAACATGTTATTTGTGGGAATTGAAATTGGATGGAGAGGATAACATTTAGAAGTTTCTCAAGCTAATTTCTCATCCCTCTAACTTGTAGAAAGGGTAGGATATTTTTTAAGGCTAAAGTCCATTCAACAACAACAATATACTCAATGTGAGGTCAACATGTTATTTGTGCGAATTGAATTTAGATGAGGAGGATGACATTTAGTCCTCCCAATCACCTAAAATAAATCCAATTACACTCAATCATCCATGTTACTAAAGAAATTAAAAAAAAATGATATCTACTCTCATTATGTCCCTAACTTAAATCATGCTGAAAATGCAACAAGATGATGGAGCTTAGTGGAAAGGAGTCGCCTTCACTAAGTGGGCCCGCAAGGTATTTTTGGCGCAAAGTCTATTTTTAGACATGGATCATGGTCTATGAGTTGCAGGATGTTGTTTATGGATGATTGGTCATGTTGGGAAAAATAGATGGACTTCTATTTTTGGTTCACAACGAAGTGATCAGAGTCTATTTTTAGACTGCCAGGCTAAAAATAGAAACAATCAAATATTATTAGCCCTTAGTAATATTTGGACTCTAAACATTATCTTATTCTCTTGGAGCACTTCAGTTCGAGCTACGGATGTGGCACATGCAGCTGACAAAAGGAATCACGTGGTTTCTTATGTGTTAGTTGAGCTATTGGATGGAAGACTTCAGTTAGAACTCATGCATGTGAGTTCTGTGGAGTTGATGGAGTTGTGTTCAGTTTGACTTAGTTGAACTAGTTGTATTTAGTCTAACTAAAGAATACACTAGTGATGAGTTGTGTGAATTGATTGTTAATTAATTCACTAATTATTAACTCATAAAGCAACTAAAGAATACATCAGTTAACTCAGTGCATGGACAGTTCAACAGAGACAGGTGTTAGAGGTAAGTGAAATGGTGAGTTGTGACTATCAATTGTGCATGAGATTTGCACATGCATGGATTGAGTTATGCCGATGAGGATTGCGCAGTGTGGGCCAATATCTAGGCAATTGTAGATTGTGCTCACGTGATTCTCTTACAGGATTGTGCAATGGAGGCAGGCAAAGCAGTGGAGAAGATTTGAACCTATGACTTGTTCGGATCTGAGCTAGTTTTGGGTGTAACAGGTGGAGATAGTACTAAGTACTTGTGAGGAGTATTGTACTATGTATTGTTACATGTTCTCAATCATTATAATATACAGATAGTGTGGGGTTTTCAACTGTATGCTTTCCCCGGGTTACATACTGTGTTAATGTGTGCATGCGATTGATGTTTCATTGTTTTTAACGCTGCTAAATTGATGATCAACGTAGAGGAGGTTATGTATTATGCATGTATTCCGCAATAGTGTATAATCGGGATAATCTCTGTGAATAAGTGTTTATTATTCAAAATTTCTACAAATCATACTCACAATGTAACAAAGGTTGATCTAAAATTATTATTAAAAATGTGTATATAAACAAAAAAATAAGAGAAAAGAAAAGTATAATACCTTCTTAGGTTTGCTAATTGGAGCTTGAGAACAACAACCTTATTTGGCCTTGAAACCGACACAAAAATATAACGAACAAAAGAACCCTCAAGTTTGAAATGTATAGTAATTAGTGAAATGTTGTAGGGGCCTAAACTATAGTTCCATCAGAGAAGTAAATTTTTACGTAAAATCTATCAATTTAAATACATGTACGTACCTGGTTTTCCCGTATGATGTCGATCCGTAGCTGACATTGCTCCATAGAAATTTTGAGTCCTTTGTTTTTGTTATAAAACCAACTAATTCCTCCCTGCCTATCTGGGATCAACTTCTCTAATTCTCAAACCTAGAAGACATTGATCTCGAAGTCTTCCAAAACTCCAAGAAAAATGCTCAATTTTCCAAGTTTTTGGTCAAGTCCAAAGCCACAGGCTCATCCCTCAAATTCGTTCCAGCTCTTCATTCTTCGTAATTCTTTGTTTTTCCTATACTCCCATCCCTCCCTCCTGCACCCCTCTTCGTCTCCTTTAATCTTCTTATATTGGGGAGGTTTCTTCCCCGCCAAACCATCTCCTCACCACCTCTCTATAAACTAATATCTTAAACTTATTCGGTGCCTATCACTTGACATAGAACTCAATCGGTTGTCGTCTAAGTTTGGGGTTTTAAAATATATTTATAACCATTAAATCGGTGAGTCTTTCTATTACAAGATTTATTCAGGTGTTGCCATCATTTAAAAGAGTGAGTGGTGTTTCAACCAACTCACAGCCACATACCAGACAACTCGGATTCCAAGGGTTGGACATCTAGTAGCATCTCTAACCACCTAGAGATGAGGATTTCCTGATCCAGGTGGATATTGGTGGCAACTTGCCTATTTCACCTAGACCTCCATTCAGTTTCATCAATTTCATTGATTATAGCAACATTTACTACTTTTAGTAGTTTTTAGGGTCCTGAACTTCCGGTGTTGTTTTGACCCCTAAACAAATTTTTTTTGAGGTCTGCAGCAGTCCCGTAAACACGCTCGTGGTCGCAACTACGAGCCTGCCGCTAATCCTGTAGTACTCTGAGAGATATTTCCAATGAGGTATCATACCTGCCAAATGGAGATCATATGACCAAGTTACAACCCTAGGAAGTTGGTTGCCCAACTAACACCAATGGGCCCCACAAACTCTTGGTGTTCCATCTCCTAGGATTATGTTTTTGGTTGTTTAAGGTTTCCCCTTGCTGTTCAATAATAAAAGGGCGCTTGAGCCTCATTGTAACATAGTTCAGAGGCATGTAGCCACCACAACTCTTCTTAGAGATAAGCTACCATTGTTCAAGCTAGTTTATTTTCATTATACTTGTAAGCATCTTTCAGTGCTTTGATATTAATGAAATGGAGGTTTATTTATGTTGCATCTATGTGTTTATGTTTATATCTGTATTCTATTGTGTTCCTGCATAAGCTTGAATCATTTCCATAATGATTCCCATCCATATAGTGTTATGAAATATATTTACAAAAAAACAAATAAATTATTATTATTATTATTAAATAAAATAATTAAAATACTATTTAATATTTAATATTTTTTTTTCATTATACTTAAATTTAAGATATACATGTCCACGGGGTCTTGGATAGATAGTGATTGGGTGCTCTGTTAAGGCACTCCTTGATGTAAAGTCATCGGTTCAATTTCCCACCCCGATCGGGGTGATATATTGGACATGATGAAGATGTATTCCCACCTAGCTTACCAAAAAAAAAATTAAGATATACTTAAATGTAATGTAACGGAGTGTTTGCTTCTTATTTTCACATATTGTGCTTAACATACTTGAGTTAGAACTTGTAGTTTGTAATGGTAATATTAGTTTAGTATTTTCATTAAATTTTGTTAGCGAATGTTAACCTTAATGTATTCATTATATGCTTGAGAGATAGATATTTAATTAGTACTTTTAATAATTATTTCATTTATCCTATACTTAGACAATATTCATAATCAATTAGTGTGCATACTAGTGATGTGGATGCGATGTATGCATATGTAGCTACCATATGCATGCTAATACTCATATTATGTTAGTAATTTGAAATTGGTTATTACAAATGTCATGTTGTATTTTGGCCTTAAATACAAGGAAAACTTTTTAATAACAATCATTAAAAATAGTGAAATTAATTCCATAAATATATATTTTTTATGACTGTTTAAAATATTCAAAACATCATTATATTTGGTCCTTTCAAAACATAAAGTACATCTAAATCTAATCAAAATTAAACTTAAACAATTTAATTGCATAAATGTATTTTCATGGACACTGAAAAGAGTTAAAATGTAATATGCAATCCCAACAAACCCTAGAATATATTTAGATCTTATCAATATTAAATGCAATATTGTGTCAAATCATACCTCTTCATTTTCCTCGTTGCTCTTATCATGTGACATGAAACTAAATTGTGTTGTGCTTTTAATTGAAGAATGAAATAATGTTTAGGTGAGCATGGGTCAAGCATACCTTGAAGTAATTTGGGTACAAGGCAAAGTGTATGTAGGTTCATTTGCTCATGTGGATCCATGGCCCCAACTTAGGGGTGACTCACTGTTGAAAGAGTTGAAGCAGGGAGGAACATCCAAGGTCTTCAATGAGTCAGTGAATTTGTAAAAGATAAATACTTTGTTTTGGAGTTGTGTTAAATACCATGTCTTTATATTGCAATATTGTGAATTACAAGGCTATGGTTGTGTATGTTACTATAGACATTTGATTGAAATGAATTTTGTGTGTATATATCTTATAGAGGAAAGTATGTTTGGCATTATTATTGTAGCACATATTGTTATTTCTATTATAATGTGGTTACTATGGTGGATTGATAGGGAATTTGGGTAATTTCTCAATACCCCACTATCATTGTAGGTGCAAAGGAAGTCAAGTACATTACGACTACTATATCGCAGCTCAAGCACATCTATGCCATCTTTGTTTCCAAGGTTTCATCCTTTTCACCATGCTTGCAAAGGGAGGTAATGACTTCTCAACAACCCTCACCAAGTTTGCAAGATGGTTCTTCATCCTAGGCATTTTCAAATCCTTTTGATAATTATTGCCTTCTGCATGTGATTTGGCCATGGTTGCTTGCCTACGTGTCTACGACTCATTCCATGACTTGTAATCTTGTTCCAAGTTCTTCACCTACTTGACAGAGAGCCCAATTTACCAAACTTAAGTTTATGGCACCAACCATGGTCACTCATCCAAAGTGTGTCTAGCAGCGTGTTCCAAGGTATGCGACCTTGCTAAGAGTTCTTCAGTTGTCCAATAGAATAACCAAACTATTACATTATTAAACCCACAAACCCAAAACTTGTGTGATACCACCTATCACATATCTATAGTCCACTAAAAAAAAATTGTTTCGACTTGGTGTGCCCAAGTCACTCCGACACCTACAGTCTTGTGACACTGCATTGTTTCAGACATGTTGACTTGATTAAACCATGCCTACTGCCACTTTTCGTTCAAGGCATGCCCATGACTTACCCGAAAAAACCATACACCAATTCCTATTTTACTTAGACTCACATGCTAGACCCTCCAAGAAGACATCTAATCGTGGCCAAATCTTCCCAACAATACTTAGTCAATTAACACTTAACAAACATAAATATACATACAAGAACATTATTCAACACAAGAACAAAATGGTATGACATATACTATCAAGCAACACCAAAATGGTGCCTAACACCCTTTTTTCAATACATAAGAATGCTAAAAGTTACAATGCTGCAAGAGGAGAGCTCGTCCATTGCCTGTAGCTCATTACAATGCACAAAGATATCAAGGTGAGTCACTTTCTCATCTACCACCACCTTCACATAAATCAACCTCCCACTGCATCCATACGCTTACCCACTACAAGTCTTGTCCACAAATTTGGTCACTTAGTCAAATCTGTAACTCGTGTTGCCACAACCCTGAAAGACAACCATAGACCACATGTCGACTATGCTTCTTGTCTTCATCCATTCATTGTGTTTATACTTATATGTGTCGTTGCCCAACTTGGCAAGGTTGTGTTTTATGAGGTGAACTCAAACCAACTCATCCATTGTATGCACGTTGGTCCACTTAGTCTTGCCAAGCCCATCTCCTTGCCTTATTGTCTAGTCCACCCATACCCCAAACATTTGTTGTGCAAGTCGGCCTTATTTGCAGAGCCAAGTCATCCAACCATTTGCAATGCCTTTGTTTGCAAGTCATGATGAACAAGTCACCTTGGGTCTGCATGCCCAACTCATTTACCCGAGAGGTCTTTGTGAGTACATGCCTGAGAAACATGTGCTCAAGGGAGTCCACCCAATGAGTGTGCTCCACGATCACGTCCACAACTACCTACGCTCTAAGGAAACTCAACCACCCAACTTGACCCAGTGTAGAATGTTCACATTGTCAAAGCATATAGGTCTTGCCTCACCATCCTCTCCAATCTCTAGCCAACTCCGCCCAACTTCCTTAGTATGTGTAACTTAACTCACCCACAACACATATTGCCTAACCTACTATCACCTAAACTTTGTTTACACCATTTTGCTAATAGGTCAAGACAGTGGTCTAAACATTGTTTTAGACCTTGTCTCGCACCTTGCCAACCAGCCCAGGCAGTGGTTTACCATCCACCTTACCATGACCACAGGGATCTTGGTCAAGCAAACCATCCATCGACGTCGCTGCCAAGGAAGTGCACAATATGCCTCTAGCTAAGGGTTCTTACACCCACCCCTTCATCCAAACATTGATTTTAGAATCCCATGCTTATGTTTTGAGAAGAGTCCAAATTCTCAACGATTCTCCAAATTTTCTCGTGGAATGTGAAGAGGGTATACTTTGACTGGTCATAAGAACCCACGTGAACCCCACTTTTACCCAGATCTGACCGTGTTAAACCCTCTTGCGAAGTTCCCTCGAATCTTGACAAGTGTGGATGGCTGAACTGTGGAATCATGACAAGTGCGGTGAATTGCTAGGAACTATGACAGGTAGGAGGGGAAACCATAACAAATACCGAAATAAAATTCGGTTGAATCGAAGCCGTGAACCATCGCTACAAGCCTGGAATTTTCATGATTCCATTCCAACCTTTCACAATGCCGGAGAATCAGTAGGTGCCCGGGGGACTGGCTGGTAATTAAATTTCGGCGTGCTCTCTTTCACACACAATTTCTGTTATTTTTTATCAATTGACTGGAGTTGTACGCAATCCCCCTTCTGACGGCTTCGGCGAAAGTCCCAACTTTGTCATTACAATAGAAAATTCTTGAGAAGTTAAACTTCCACCAACAAGGAACTCCATGACAAGTCTGGATCAGCTGGACTGCGTCCGGGCACTTTCCTCACCATTTCTTCTGCCGCACAATTTACGCCTTGCCTGGCCGCACACGCCGGCCATGGAGCCTTATTTATATAATACGCCCCCCCGTTTATCTGCAATTCAAGCTTTAATCCTTTCCCTGCGTTGAAGACACACTTAGGGTTTCAATTAGGGTTTCGGCATTCACAATAATGGCGGATTTCGAGGATTTCCTGCCCATTATGGCGGAGAAATTGGGAGAGCACGATTTCATGGCGGAGCTGTGTAAAGGGTTTCGTCTTCTGGCAGATCCCCGGCTGGGCCTGATAACTCTGGAAAGCTTGAAAAGAAATTCGGCTCTGTTAGGGTTGGATTCCCTGACAGATTCGGAGCTGCGGGCGATGATGGAGGAGGGGGATTTAGACGGCGACGGATCTCTGAATGAACATGAATTCTGCGTTCTAATGATCAGACTCAGCCCTTCTTTCATGGATGAAGCCGATAAATGGCTAAATAAAGCCCTGGTAAATGATTTTGAAGAAAGCCCAAGGAAAAACCAATAGATGTAATTTTTATAAAAGGATTTCAGGTTTTCATTGGGTGTGCGTGACAGATCTGGTGTAATGTATGGATAATTTTTGTTAACACACCATATGTTAAGGGGTTTTAATGATACAATTTATTAGTGTTTATTGCAAATGGATTGGCCCAAGTCATATTTCTTTCCTTTATTGCGATTCTTATAAATTTATCCATTATTTAGATTAATTTTAAATTGAAACCATTTTTATGAATATTATATTTTTATTTTGCATTGTGAAGATGTATTATTCCCGAGACCTACAACCCAATATAGGGGTACAATTCAATGTATGAGTAGAGAGATGGGGGAGAGACAAAGGGAGGTGGGAGAAAAAGGAAGAGATAAAGAATTTGAGAAAGAGGAGAGAGGGGGGAGAGAGTAGAGCAAGAGGGAAGAGAGAGAGACAGGGAGAGATGGATCCAACCTAGATATGGTATATGTGTATATAAAAACTAGCATAGATTCATCTTAACCCAAGATCTATTAAGCGCCAAGAGGGATCAAATCTTTTTTCACTTTAAAAGAGGTTTGTGTCTCAAGAGATTTGATCCCTCTGGGCCCCTCCAACTCAAGTTAGAAATTATGCTCTCAGAAAAATTAAATAAATAATTATAAGTTACAATGGTTGATAGATAAATCATCCTATAGTCTTGCATAAATTTTGGTGGGAGATAAGTTAAAGTATATTTTTTACATATTATTCCTACCCATTTTTATGTAAAGATTTGCTTATAGTAGATATGTTATTTACTTGAGAATAAGTCATTTTCAGGTATTTTATTTTTGGATGTTTTTCCTACAAAGTATAAGAATAAAAAATCACTACACAAATATCTAAAATTCATGCATGAATATTGCAACCATATCCATAAATTATGGCATAAAATATCTAAGGCAATTACCCACATGGCATTATAGTGTGCAAAGACTAACCTAGATCCATCTTAACCATGGATCTATCTTGCACCAAGAGGGATCAAATTTCTGAGCTTATTTCATTCTTAATATGGAGTTGATATATAATTATTATAACAAAAAAAAGTAGATCATAAATCAAATAGTTTTAAAAATTTAACATCACACACACACATATATATAGAGAGGGGGGGCGAGGAAGGGAAGCAAGCTATGGTTGGGAGGAAGGAATGGAATCCTCCCAACGTAAATTCAATTGTCGCAAGTGACATGATGGATGTTATACAACATTGACAATACATATATATAATCTAACTACTAGATGAAATGGTTTTTTGCGTAGGAATACAACAATACAATTTTGAGCAAAATTTGTGGTTTTTTATTGTTTAAAATACACTTTTGAATATATAAATCGATTTAGCACCCTAAAAACCCCTTGAAACACTCTAACTTTGTAGATTAAGCAACTTAAAATATGATTTAAAAAAATATAATTGAAATTAAATAAATAAAACATTTCAATATCCATGAGAGAGATCGATCTTGTTCTAATTCTATTAATAGATCCAGAGTTAATGGAACCTATTAATGGAATATATATGATGTTAAATAAAAAAAAAAATTTGTTAGTTACCTTATCTCTCTATATAAAGTTGATGTAAACTTAAGATAGAAATTATTTTTTAATTTGTTAATGTAAGTATTATTTTTAAATATAACATTATGGGACATCTCCATCATACTGCATTGTATTGTGCCTCACAACCCAATAAAATATTTCAATGTCCACCCTAAATAACATAAATTTTACATCAATTTTATATATAGAAAGATAATGTAATTGAAAGTAAAATTTATATTCTAGTCCATAACTAACTATTTTTTTAGTATGAGAGAGGTGTGCAATTCATCCCATACTCAATATAGAGTACACCTATGGTAATTAAGAAAGAAATATAATTTAACAAAAATATATTTATTAATGAGGCATAAATACAATATTTAATTTAGCCCTGAGGATTAACTCAATTGGTCGAGTTCCCATTGTTAAGTACCTCACCCATTGCGAAGTCATGGGGTCAATTCTCCTTGACACCCTCAGGGTTAGGCTCGGAGGCCATGACTTCAATTCTCCTTGACAACCTCGGGGTTAGGCTCTCCTAGTTTGGCAAGCAGGATGCCTTTGGGTTGATCTACCTGGATTTTCCATGAAATAAAAAAATATTATATTTTTACTTTTGAGTATGAAGGAGACGTATAATTCCTTCACCATATAAAATATTTCAATGCATGCAAATTTCAATGTACTTATAGAGAGAGAAAGAGGCGGGATTTATGTGAGTTCTTATAACATGGATATAAACATTTTAATGTCAACCATATGGGCCATAAACAAAATATTTCAAAGCCGATGTTAATTAAAATATTTGAATGTGAACTATTATTATATAGAGCAACTAAAAAGTATATATATATATAGAGAGAGAGAGAGAGAGAGAGAGAGAGAGAGAGATCAAATCAACTCTGTGGAGGTGCACACCTTTAATTTTTACACTCTAAAAGAGGTTTGCACCTCAAGAAATTTGATCCCTCTTTGCTCTTGATAGATCGAGGTTAAATTGTATCTATGTTAATTAATTTCAAAGGTAGAGATGGTCTTACCTAAAACACATTGCTAAAAATATCGATAGATTGGTAACACTACAAAACAAGGGTATTCTGTTACAATGCAATTCCTTCCATTCGTATTCTATATACATGTATCTAACATCAATCACTTTTACGGCATCCATAACAATGAAGATAGATCCCTACATTAATAAACTTCATTATAATACACCATAAACATTAAGATACTTATCACCAAAGTTTTGTTTCCATTAAAAACCAACCAACATATACATGATGCCCCATGCATATTAATAACTACAACATAACTAGTGCTTTATTGAAATGGTCAATTTAATCATGTAAAAATCCAATCAATCCTTAAGCAACAATTGCATAATCCTTTCTCCCAATCCATATAATAATATTTATATAATTTTAGGCAAATACATAAATACAATTCATCATCTGCAAGAATTGCTTAGTCAGTCAAATCCTGAAAACTAGGAATATTCTAACAACTCCCTTGGGTTGACTAGGTCCATTCTCTTAACCCACATATCACCATAATGGTTATTGATTTGTTGTGTTAATGCTACCATGCCAACCCATTGTCCAACAAAAGTGAAGAGGCATACAAACCCTAACCACAACTATTGACTCATCCTTAAGCCACCTTCGATCTGTCCCTTCCTTTTGTTCCATGTTCTCAAGATTTGGCCTTGCATTTCACATTTTTTATTCAATTGAAGGGGTTGACCTTAGAACAAGTTCTAATGGTATAGTTGTGACTTTCTTGAAATGCGTCAAACCCCTATGACCACTTAATGTGTGTTTCCCTTGTAATAAAATATTGAAGTTGATTTGGATAAGGGGTTAAAGGTTGCATCTCTAAGACTACTTGCTATTTAATATTGAAAAATGAGTCAAGTTTTTGAATCTCTAGGTAGAGAGTTTGCACTTGAGGTCACAACTCATATAGAGAAATTCAAATATCACCTAAAGAATATTTATGGAGAATAGCTAATTCATCATCAATGTCTTGTATCTCTACAAGTTTCATGTTTCTTTGGATAGGGTAAACTCCTTATCATGTTCTTCTTGTAACTCCAACAACGCATACTATTGAGAAATGACAACAAGAAATTCCAATTTAATTTGTCCTTGAATTAAATTGTGAATTAAAATATAATTATTTTCTCATAGCAACTTAAATTAGTTAAATTAAGTTTATTAAACTTACTTAACTTAGGAAATTTGAGTTGGAAGTCTTTTGGAAGTCATGTATATGTTTTCCCTACTTTGTAGGAGTCCAGTGTGAGTTAATTGTGAGTTCTAAAATAGAAGACTCAGTTTCATGATTTAGTTCAGTTAAATTAGTTCTCAAACTGATTGAGAGAACTAATAGTGAGTTAACAGTCAGTGTGACACTAATGAACTCCAGTAGTGCTACTCTAGTTAACTGAATATTTACTCGTCAGAAACGCTTGCATGTTGATTATGAGAAAGACCCAGTTGAGACTAGAGTGCAAGGAAAATGTACTATTTGTTTTAGATTTTTCTTAGTTGCACTGATACTGCATGCAATCATGAATTGATCCTTGAGGGATTGCACTATTTTTAGAGGCTTTATTTCCCTTTAAATACAAGCTATCCTTCATAGGAATTACACATTGGAATAGAGACTTGGAGAGCTTGTGAAGAGGCTAAGCTTTGGCCTTTATCTTGCTTATGAGTTAGAGATTGAATTCACTGAGTGTTGGGATTGTTCTAAAGAGAACAAGCATTGTAATTTCATCTTGATTTTCCAGATTAATACAAAACAGATAGTGGGTTTTTGAGTTGTGGCTTTCCCCGGATATTTATTATGTTATGTGTCTTTGATTCTCTGCCTCTATTGAATATTGTTTGCTCGATGTTTATGGGCTTCCACTGTAAAGAGTAGAAGTAGATTCTTGTCTCTTGTTTTATTAGATTACATGAGCTTGTGAATCTACGGGTTTTTCTACATGGTATCAGAGCAAGATTGGTTTTTGGGCCGAGAGTTTACAAAGAAGTTCTGAAAAAATTTGTTCAAAATTTTCATAAACAAACTGTAGATTTGGATTCCTTGGGAAAAGATACCTAAATTCAAAAAAAAATTGGCCGAATTGGAGTTCGGATGAGGGAGATATCGATGATTTAAAATCAGCTCTCTAGAGGAGATTTTGAAGTTTTGAGTTTTTGGGTTACAGGTGAAAGCCGAATTTGCATACATACTTCAGGATCGTAGATGGCGTTCCATGGGTTGAGGCTTGAGTATGCCTTGGAAGGCATCTCACATTTGATATCCTGGAGGGACATGATGGAGGTTATGCTAGAAGATAATGGCTTGAAGGAATTAATTGATCAAGAAGTCCCCAAGCTAGCAGCTACAGATGCACAGAACTTGGTCGAATGGAAGAAGTGTGTGGCGAAGGCAAGGCGGATAATACTTGAGGGAGTTCGAGACCACATTGTCTCGAGTCTCCAAGGCAAGGAAACTCTACATGCTATGTGGAAAACATTGATGGACTTGTATCAGAATAACAGTGATCAAAGGAAGTTGGCACTGAAGGATTAACTTTGTAAAATTAAGATGGAGAAAGGTGAGATGATTCCAAAGTACTTGACCAAGTTCACTCAATGTCGGGATGAACTTGGAAGTGTTGGAATCACAGTTTTCGAGGAGGATATGGTGAGCCTTGCTCTTCTTGGACTCCCAAAGAGTTGGCATAGTTATCAGGACTCTATCAATGGTCAGGAGAAGCTACCAGATTGGGAACAACTATGGTCGGATTTGATGCAGGATGAGATTAGGAGGAACACCAGGGATGGCTCTTCATCAAAGACTAATGATGAAGAGAATTGTGCCTTAGCGATTAAGGCAAGGAAGGGGAAAGGTAAAATTTCTCATTCCAAATCAGATTCTTATCATGGAGGTAAGAAGAAGGACATGACAAAAGTTAAATTATTTCATTGTCACAAGATGGGTCACTTTGCTACAAATTTTCCATTGAAGAAGTCCAAGGAGAAGTCCTCAGGAGGAGCGGCGGGTGAGGCTTTGGCCTCCCAATTCGAATTGGACTTTTCCCTCATTGCATGCATGGTGTCTTCAATGATGGGAAGTGTATGGTACTTAGATAGTGGAGCTTCTTTCCACATGACTGGCGACAAAGAGTTATTCAGTGAACTTGGAGGAGAAAGATCTCAAGATGCATATCGAGATGGGTGATGACAATAAGTATAGTGTTACTGGTGTGGGAACTATTACTTTTCAGAGGGAGCATGCGGCTCCACTCACCTTGAAGAATGTTATGCATGTACTCGGACTGATGAAGAACTTGGTATCCGTTGCCATTCTTGAGGATAGAGGGTATGATGTGATCTTTTTGAAAGGAAAGGCGTTCCTTCGACACATAGCCACGAGTCAAGTAAAGAAGATAGGGATTCGAGTTCAGAATCTCTATAAGATAGAGGTAGAGGATTGTGCTGCTTTGAGTTCAAAATAAGAAAATATGTTGAGCTGAGACGTCGGCGAGTTGTGGCACAGGTGATTGGGCCACTTGCATCATGGGGCTTTGAAGATATTGCAACAAATCTCTACCGGTCTTCCCAAAGGTACGCTTGAGCAAGTTGATACATGCAAGGGTTGTACTTTAGGAAAATACACCAAGCCTTCCTTTGGAGACAGAGACACTCGAGCATATTCTATTCTAGAGAAAGTCCTGTGGACCATTCTCGATAGTATCCACCGCCAAACACAGGTATTATGTTATATTTGTAGATGACTATTCTCATAGATGGTGGATATTTTTCATGCAAAGAAAGGATCAAACATTCACAAAGTTTTGTGAATTCAAAGCATTGGTTGAGAAAGAGTCAAGCAAGAAGGTTAAATCTCTACGGAGTGATAATGGTGGAGAATATGTCTCCAACGAGTTTAAGAACTTTTGTGTAGTGGAAGGGATTAAACAAGAGTTGACGGACCTCATAACCCTCAACAAAATGGGGTTGCTTAGAGGAAGAACAGGATAATTGTAGTGGCAGCAAGGGCGATGTTGCATGATCAGGGCCTACCACTACACTTGTGGGCTAAGGCATGCAACACAACGATTTATGTTCAAGACTATAGCCCACATTGGATACTTGAGTGTAAAACACCAGAGGAAGCTTATTCCGGTAAGAGGCCAGATGTTTTCACTTCAGGATTTTTGGGTCATCGGTTTATTTCCATGTGACCAAAGATGCACAAAAGAAGCTTGAGCCAACAACAGAGTTGGGGATATTTGTGGGGTACACTAATACTCCCCACAACTATCGGGTGTACATGCAAACCAGTTGGATGATAGTGATTCGCAGGGATGTCAAGTTTGATGAGGAGAAGACCATGCGAGTATCCCTTGAGAGGGAACTTGAGCTACATGGAGAGGAGGAAATCTTAGTTCCTAAGGTTGAGGAGCCTCAAATTGATGTGGATCAATCACATGTAGAGGTCTTGGGAGTGGAGACATCCACTCGGGCAGAGTCTTCTAGAGAGGGAAGAAAGCACAGTAGAGACGTTGATAGATTATTGGATGATGCATGGGAGAATGTGGGAGCACCCTCTTCTCAGCACAGAAAGAGGAGGTCACCAGATAGGTACACTCAATTCATGGCACTTATGGGTGCATGTGTTGTGACAGAGCCATCTTCCTTTCAGGAAGTAGTGCAGCTGCCAGTTTGGGTTGATGTGATGGTGGAGGAGTATGATTCCATAGTTCGAAATAGTGTTTGGGATGTGGTCCAGAGATAGGAGGACAAATCAATTGTGAGTTCCTGTTGGACTTACAAGGTAAAGCAAGCTGCAGATGGTAGTGTTGAGAAGCATAAGGCCAGATTTGTGGCCCATGGATTTTCACAGGTAGAGGGGATTGACTATGATGAGCCTCTTTCTCTTGTTGCAAGGTGTTGGCTTAGTGGGGCCTGACCCAGGTTTGGAAGTGATTTAGCTAAGCAAATCTCGGTACTACTAGCCCTTTCGGCAACAGTTCACGGAGCGTGGAATGAGGTCTCACCCGAAGTAGTATGGGAAGGTGCTAGAACCAGGTTTCCACACCTTGGGGATGTCTGATATGAGGTGAATGGTACGCGGTCCAACCTTCACACTTACTGCGCTACACGCACCTGCAGGTACCCCTCGCCCTGTGATATTGTCTTTGCGCAGTTCTAGCCGCAACGCGACTCGTGTTATTTACCCAAGTCTTCCTTAATTAGTCTTCATTAGTTGATTACTTAGATTAAATTCACATATAAGCATTCATACAAGTATTCGTCAAGTGTGCACAATAAATAACATAGTAAAAGCAATGAATAACATTAACATAAAGATTCCAAAAACAGATGCACAGAACAAACTTCTCTTTATTATCTTTCAATCCCAAGTACAAACCCGACTCCGCCTTGCACACTCAGCTGCAGGGGTCTGCACACTCAGCTGTGGACTCTACTAGGCCTCTGCACACTCAGCTGCAGAGCCTCTTCCTACTACTACGACCCAGTACACTTCAAATTTCACTCTATGCTCTTACCATGCCTTCGTTATTCTATCTATTCTCTTTTCTAAAGACTATCTTTACACTTAGAGCCTCACTCTATTTATACAATCACATGGTCCGCGGACCATGGGTAGGCCGACATAACTTTACATTAAATTACAATATTTTAGGGTGGACAACCCTATGACTTGATTGTACACTTCGTGCTCCGTGCCCATACTTCGCGGAGTTCTACACCATATTTGACCAAAACTTGGGCTTTGAGCCCCAAAACCTGCTGCGGGGGATCCCATGCCCAACAAGTCCCCAACACAATCATCGTGACTTGTCTCGAGTCACTCCGTTGGTGCGATGATCTTGGCACATAGCCCCTCCAACTGTGCCTGTGTTGCACGAAGGTCCGATGTGCACTGTTTTGCCGTTTGCTGGATCTGTTCCTTTTCTGCTTCTGAATCATCTACATCTGACTCGGTTCTCTTGTTTGGTACCGGCTTCTAGTGCTTGTGTTTATAGTCCCGCGCCCTTGTCCGGCTCTTCGGGTCACGAAGACTGTGCTTCGGTCAGCTAGTCAGATAGTCGGCCCACCCATGTAGGGCTTCAGGCGATTGTCGTTTACTTTTCCTGGGAAGGGTTCTCCATTAAGTTTGACTAGCTGGACCGTGCCTCCGTCTGTGACCTCTTTTACCACATATGGTCCCAACCAGTGCATTCTGAATTTTTCGGGAATTTTTCAAACTTGCTGTCATACAGTAGCACTAAATCGTTTACCTTGAAGGTGTGTAACTTGATATGGCGGTCGTGCTAGGCTTTCTCACGCTGCTTTTGTACCTGCTAGTGAAATCGGGCCATAAATCGTTCTTCTCGAGTTCTTCTAATTGCACGAGCCTTTCTTCCAGAGCTTCGCAGTCTGTCATGCCTGTGAGCGCTGCTATTTGCAGACTAGGTACGATGTATTCCATTGGCATGACTGCTTCCATACCATAGACCAACCAGAATGGTGTTTGTCCCATCAATTTCTTGCACATTGTCCTGTATGCCCATAACACAGCGGGTACACACAGGTCCCAGTCGTTCCGCTGTGCGTTACATATTTTGGTCAACGCAGTCTCCAGTATTTTATTGAATGCTTCTACTGTTCCATTAGCCTGTGGGTGGTATGGTGTAATTTTCTGGTGATAAACCTGGAACTCTTCTGTGAGCGTGCTGATGGTTTCATTCAAGAAATGTGTTTTGCGATCGCTCATTAAGATTTCCGAGCAGCCAAATCGTGTCAGCACGTTTTTGAACAAAAACTTGGCAGTCGTGGTAGCCGTACAGTCCTTGACCGGTTGCGGTTCTGCCCATCGTGTGAGGTACTCCATCGCGGTGATGATGTAGCATGCACCCGTCTTTCCCTGAGGTTTGATTGGGCCTACAAAGTCAATTGCCCATTTCTCAAATGGTTGTGGTGTCATTTGGGGATTTAACAACATCTCGTCCCTTCGTGATGGTTTTCCCATTCTTTCACATATATCGCAGGTCTTACAATGTGCTTTCGCATCCTGGTGCAGGGTCGGCCACCATAACCCTGCGCGAAGAATCTTTTGTGCGGTCGTGCGTCCTACATAGTGTCCTCCTGCAGCACCCCCATGTGCTTTCGTGAGGATCTGACCTCGCTCAAATTCATGTACGTATCTTCACAATATCTCATCGTTGCCCATCTTGTATAAGTGCCCTGTGATGACAGAAAAGTCTGCCGCGTGCACCACCAATTCCTTCTTTTATTGGATTGAGTACTCTTTCAGCACCGTCCCTATTCTTAGAAAGTGGATTATATCTTCGAAGTGTCTATCTGCGACGCGTACTGCAAAGAGTTGTGCATTAGGTAGTCCCTCCTCCAAATTTGTTGGTTCCTTGCCCGTCTCAATTCATGACAAGTGGTCTGGTCCTGGGTTTAAGCATCCCGGCTTGAATATGATCTCAAAAAAATATTATTGAAACAGTAGGAGCCATCTGCATATGCGCCCCCCTAACACAAGCTTGTTCACCAAGTATTTCAACATAGAATGGTCGGTATACATCTTAAAATGTCCTCCAAGTAAATAGTGTCGGTATTTCTAGAGTGCATACACCATTGCCAACCCCTCGCGTTCAGTGGTAGAGTAGTCCTTTTCTACTTTGGAAAATATTCAACTTGCAAACGCGATCGGGTGATCCACACCCTCCGCGCCCTCCTGTGTGAGTACGGCTCCCAATGTGATACATGACGCATCAACATGTACATGAAATTCCACGTCCCATTTCGGGAAGACCAAAATTGGTGCGGAGGCCAGTTTCCCTTTAGGACATCTAAACTCTTCATGCAATCATCATTCTAGCAATATGTCACATCTTTTTTCAATAACTTTTCCATCGGCGCGGTTATTTGGGCATAACTCTTGATAAACTTCCTATAGTAGCCAGTGTGCCCCAAAGTAGCATGTAACTGTTTGACACTGCGTGGTGCTTCCAGATTCAAAATAATAGCAATCTTCGCAGGGTCCACCATCAGGCCTTGTTTGCAGACCACATGGCCTAGCAGGTTGCCAAAGGGAACGAGGAAGGTGCACTTTTTAAGGTTCAGCGCAATCTGGTGTCGGCGGCAAGTATCCAGCATCAACCGTAAGCTCACTACATGGTGCTTAACTAATCCAAAGACAGTCCAATCATCCAGATAGACCTCCAAGAACTTGTGGATGTATTCTTTGAATGCTGCCACCACTATGCGCGAGAATATCGCTGGCGCATTCTTCAGTCCAAAGGGCATAACGGTGTACTGAAAGCAGCCCCATTCTGTTGCGAAGGTTGTTTTGCTCCTATCTTCCGGCGCGATCTTAATTTGATGGTATCCTAAGAAGCCATCCATAAATGAGTAAGCTTCCTGACCACCAACATTCTCCAATACTTCATCTGTGAATGGTGTCGGGAATGGATCGTGAACACAGGCGTTGTTGAGCTTCTTGAGGTCCATGCATATTCTTATTTTGCCTTTCTGTTTTTTCTCCTGCACTACCATAGGACTCACCCAATTGGATTCTTCCACTGGTTCGATAATTCTGGTTGCGAGCATTTTATCTAATTCATTACGGACCTTTTCTTTATACTTTGGGTTCAAGCGGTAAGGCCGCTACTTAACTAGCTTCGCATCCGGTTTCAGAGTGATCTTCATCATCCCTAAGTCGCTAATGATCCCTTTTAAGTCCGTGATTTTGGTCGAGAACAAGTCTTGGTATTCATGGAGTAACTCAACAACCTTATCTACTGTAGCATCGTCCCAATAGTCCCCAAGTGTCGCATACTTTGGCTCCGCTTCTGTGCTAATGTTTACTTGCTTTGTTTTTAGTGGCGCGGTGATGTCGGGATCCTCAATTGATGGTCCTCAAACCTTGTGCCAACCTTCGGTTTCTGGAATATCAATATTTCGGGGGTAATCATCATCCTCCTCCACTTGCACGTTTTAACATTCTAGAGTGCTGGTTAACTGGGTTGCCCATACTGGCATTTCCAATGGCTCCTATGGTATTTTGAAGATGGCGGCTTTTACTGCTTGCAGCGCATCATCAACAGTATCCGACCACCGATCCTGAAATGTGAATGTTAACAAAAATTCCTCGCGCAAGACATCCCATTCGCCTGTACCATGTCGGAGTTTTGTCTCAATATACCAGTTCATGGGTATGACATCCAAGGTATGGTAGAGTAAGTGTACCCATTCAGGTTGTGGTTCTTCCTTGTAGACGTTGGGCCATTTCGTGAGGTGCGTATGCGGGTCATCTTGTCCATCGTATTTGTCTTCTAACCGCCGCTGCAGCTTCCCAAACCGTAGGCACGTCATCCTTCTACATTCGCGCCAGTCCTCAAAATTTCTGTAATGTGTACCTCACCATCGTTCGAGTGTTGCATGCAGTGCCCACTTCAACGCATTGAATCGTTGTTGTTCTGGTACTGCGCTTTCAAATTTGCTCAGGAATTCGTCCACCCCTGTCAATCCATCATAAGTTGGCAGCTCTCTTGCCTCTGTTGTCACGCAACACAATGATCTAATCATCATGTTGCAATTCAGCATTGTCACTTCGTGCAACCGATTCTGCCATCGCTCTACTTCTTCGTCTGAATCTGAAGTGCAAGAGATTTTGCGCTCCCACGAGATCCTCCCATCTATAGTCAGATTCACCCAATCCTGGTCTCGCGCAATTATCTTGTAAATACAGTTGATATCATTATTGTTATCATCGTCGCGCACTGGTTCAGTGTAGCGTGCTCCTTCGGTTGGGTCCAGTGGGACTACTACGCGTAGTGACTTTTTCTCGAAGATCATTTTACACTTCTTCAGATTGATGACTCCATTCATATCGGTGGCCCAGTCTATTCCTAACAACACGAGATAGGGATTGTTGTCATCGACAATCTCTATCAATTCAAAATCCGCTTGCGCGCTCGCACCTTCAGTATCAACTGTTACCCCTTGCAACCTCCCCATGGGCAAAATCTTCTATTGGTTCGCCATTCGTAATTGAATAAGGGACCATTGTAATGCGGGCCTGCCCATGCGTTCCTATGTTTGCTTCGGTAATACATCCGTGTCCGAACCCAGATCTAGGATTACCTAATCCATTTCATATTCCCCAATCTGTGCAATCAACCCCATTTCCCTTTCAGTGCATAATGTATGCTTCCCTAATTTCTGAACTATGCGCAGTTCTCCTGACCCCGCGCACCTGGTGATCAACTCATGTAGTCCCTTAACTGCTTTGTTGTCGCGCAGCAATTTCATGCATGTCTCCAGAAAGGTAGTGAGCATTGAAGGATCCATTCCTGGCTCTGGTTGATCCTTACTACCTGAAGTGGAGGCCTCCGCAAGGATCTTCTTGGCTTCCATGAATGTCTCCTTTGTGCATTCTAAGTCAAACTCAGGTTCCTTTGCAGGAGCCTTGCGAACCTAGGTACTTTCCTCTGGTTGTTTCCCGTATCTTCTCTCGTGGCCGTATCGCTTCTGAGCATCATGTTTACATTCAGGTCCTCTTCACACATCTCAAACCTCAGCATTTGTATATTCTGAGTCGGGGGAGGTTGGAATACCCCTTTTTCACGCATCTTTGTGATCAACGTAGGACAGTCTATTGTTTCATGATCAAACTGAGCACAATACGAACAGAATATACTCGTCAGGTTGGTACAATCACGGGCATAGTGCCCTGGCCCTCCCCAATTCTAACAAATTAACTATCCGCGACCCCTTCCTAGTCCCATTCCACCCTGTCCTCGACCTCGCCCCCTGAAATCCAGCGCGTGCCATCCCCGTAGTTGGGTTAAGGGCTCGCGTTTCTGTCTGTATCCTATATGCCTGGGTCTGATCCATCATTAGCTCATAACTGTGGCAAGTGCGTTCATCGTGGCCTACCGACCTGCAGAAATTACAAAACAATTGCTGGGGTGTCTGTGTATATTTCTGCAGCAAATGACAATTGTCTGTCATGTGTTTTCCTCCTATTTGACAGATTGGGCACCATAAAGCGGGTGCCACACTCAGCCCTGCCTATGCTTCCGGTCTCAACGGCATTGGCCCTCCTCTTGCCAAGTAGTTCACGAACACTAGGCAATGATCCTTGTCATGGCCCTGGCCTTTGCATTTTATGCCCCATACTTCCTCATGCGCCTCTAGCCGCGGTGCCCTATCCTGCTTTAAGCTTTGCATTTCCAAACACAGATTCTGTAGTTGCGCGTGGATTTGTTGAACTCCCAACTCAGGGTCCTGTATGGGGGTCTCATGTAATCTCATCGCCATCTCCAATGCTTCGGCCTGGGTAGAAAGTTTTTGCTGTGACAGCGTCGTCGTCAAGTGCAGTGCCAAAGATGCTACAAACCATGCGCGATGTTGTGCATTCGTTAGCGTCATATTTGCCTCGTGGATCATACTCTTCAGCCTTTGGTATTGAAGCATCGCGATCTCTTTAAACCCCATGATTGACTGCGTCTCTAATTTTGGCCTGCTAAATTCTCTGTTCAACGCATTTTGAATCTCTACTATCCCTACGTTTGGGTGGTCGTTAGAGTGCTGATGTACCATGTTAATGCGCGATCCTGCAGCGCACTCACCAATATAGCCTTCTTAATATTGCCGTCTATGACACCTTATTCTTCCCATACTGCTCTTACCACGAACCAGAATTGGTCAAGATCCTCATTCCCTACCCCTCTGAATACTGGTAATTTGATCGCGCTCACCATACTGAACCATGGAGGTGGTGGAGGTGGAGTGGGTGGAGATGGAGGTGAAGGAGGTGAAGTGGGTGGCGGTGTGGGTGGTAACCACATAATCCGCCGCCTTATCAAACTGACCATGCTTCTCGGAGAAACCTTCGCGAGCTCGTCCTCGCTCTCCCGCGAGGGTTAAATTAAGGGATTGTTTTCTAATTCTTCGTTACTTCTGCTTCTATAGCTATTTCTGCTCTGTGTAGTCCCAAACATTAATTTATTTGCATAACCCACTTTTCAAATAACAGCATCTTAATCCATATGTTTAAAGATTTAATATACTTACCTCGCGGTCCCTTGAGAAATCATTGCTCTGCCTCGTTGTAACTGACGGTCGTGTCCACATCGAACTCAGTGATAAATCCTCCTATGATTCGGTCGAGCCAGTGGTCCATAGCTCGCACTATCTTATCTTTCGAGGCTTCTAGTCTGCGCACTAGTTCCGAAGTCCACACTATTGGTTTGTCGAGCCTACACTTTCCTTGGCTATCTGCTAACTTCGCGATCCACTCATACAGCTCCAACGGAAAGGATGCAAAGAAAATCTCATGGATTTCAGTGTATAAATAGCGACCCAACCACTGTTCCTTAGATACCCACGAATTTCTGTTTTCCTGCACCGCGAACTCATGGATCTTCCTATCCAACCACTCTTCAATTTCCTTCTTTGTTGGGTTCCAGTGGCATGACATCGGAAATCCCTTATGCAAATCCTGGTCCCGAAAACGGAACCATTTGTTGGCTTAGTGGGGCCTGACCCAGGTTCAAAAGTGATTTAGCCAAGCAAATCCCAGTACTACTGGCCCTTTCAACAACTATCCATGGAGCGCGGATTGAGGTCGCACCCGAAGTAGTATGGGAGGGTGCTAGAACCAGGTTTCTGCACCCTGGGGATGTCTGATATGAGGTGATTGGTATGCAGTCCAACCTTCACACTTATTGCGCTACACGCACCTGCGGGTACCCCGCGCCCTGTGATACTGTCTTCGTGCAGTTCTAGCCGCAGTGCGACCCGTGTTATTTACCCAAGTATTCCTTAATTAGTCTTTGTTAGCTGATTACTTAGATTAAATTCACATATAAGCATTCATACTAGAATTCGTCAAGTGCGCGCAGTAAATAACAGAGTAAAAGCAATGAATAATATCAACATAAAGATTCCAAAAAAGATGCATAGAATAAATTTCTCTTTATTATCTTTCAATCCCAAGTACAAACCCGACTCCACCCTACGCACTCAGCTATAGAGCCTCCTCCTACTACTACGACCCAGTACACTTCAACTTTCACTCTATGCTCTTACCATGCCTTCGCTATTCTATCTATTCTCTTTTTAAAGACTATCTTTACACTTAGAGCCTCGCTCTATTTATATAATCCCATGGTTCGTGGACCATGGGTAGGTCGACACAACTTTACATTAAATTACAATATTTTAGGGCGGACAGCCCTATGACTCGAGTGTACACTTCGCGCTCCGCGTTCATACTTCGCGGAATTCTACACCATCTTTGACCAAAACTTGGGCTTTGAGCCACAAAACTTGCTGCGGGAATCCCGTGCCCAACACAAGGTACTCGTCAATCATATCTATTTTGGCACTATCAACACAGATGGGTTAGAAGATCCATCATATGGATGTGAAGACTTCCTTCCTCAATGGCATGATTGAGGAAGAGGTGTACATAGAGCAGCTCGAAGGTTTTGAAACCTTGGATCGTGAGTCGCATGTGTGCCGACTCAAGAGAGTGTTGTATGGGCTGAAGCAAGCACCCCGTGCTTGGTACACCAGGATAGATAGCTACTTCACTGGGTTGGGCTTCACGAAGAGTGAAGTAGATGCGAAACTATATCACATAGTGGTGGAAGGTAAGTTGTTGATAATTGTACTTTATGTAGATGATCTCATACTAACAGGTGATGAGAAACTCATCAAATCTTGCAAGGAGGACCTTGTAAGAGAGTTTGAGATGAAGGACATGGGGCTTAATCATTAATTTCTTGGCATGGAGGTATGGCAGGGAGATGGGGAGTTGTTTGTTTCTCAAGGCAAGTATGCTAATGAGATACTTAGGAGATTCCGCATGGAGAGCAGTAAACCCATGGAGACTCCTCTAGCTAGTAACTGGAGGATGGAGGATGCTACTTCAAGAGAAGTAGTAGAAGCTATTGTTTACAGAAAGCTTGTGGGTTCACTCATGTATTTGGTGAACACATGACCAGATATGTGTTATGCAATTAACCAGCTTAGTCAAGCGATGGTTAGGCCTACCAAGCTGTATTGGAAGGCGACAAAGCATGTATTGAGATACCTCAGAGGCACTACTCAGTTTGGGTTGTGGTACAGATGGACAGAGGGAGTGAAGCTTCAAGGCTTCACCGATGCAGATTGGGCAGGGAGTCCATCTGACAGGAAGAGCACATCAGGAGGGATCTTTAGTATTGGGTCAACTGCAGTTTCTTAGTACAACAGGAAACAAAGATCGGTTGCACTTAGTTCGGCAGAGGCAGAGTACATGGTTGCAAGTCAGGCAGCATGTGAGGCTATCTGGATGAGGAAGATCCTGGTTGGTTTGTTTGGTCAGCAGATGGATCTGACAATGATTTATTATGATAACCAGAGTTCTATCAAACTCTCCGAAAATCCATTTTTTCATGATCGGTCCAATCATATAGATATCTAGTATCATCATATTATAGATTATGTATTGAGGCCGATCATGTTGTTAGATTACATTTCCACGAAGGAGAAAGATGCTGACATCTTGACAAAGGCATTGCCAAGATGTAAATTCAAGTTTCACAGAGACAGGATTGGGGTAGTGGATAATCCCTTTCTTGTTGAGAGGGAGTGTTGAGAAATGGAAACACGAAATTCCATTTTAATTTGTCCTTGAATTAACCTGTGAATTAAAATATAATTATTTTCTCATAACACCTTAAAATAGTTAAATTAAGTTTATTAAACTTACTTAACTTAGGAAATTCAAGTTGGAAGGCTTTTGGAAGTCATGTATATGTTCTCCCTACTTTGTAGGAGTCCCATGTGAGTTAATTGTGAGTTGTAAAATAGAAGACTCAGTTTCATGAGTCAGTTTAGTTAAATTAGTTCTCAAACTGATTGAGAGAACTAATACTGAGTTAACAGTCAGTGGTGACACTAATGAACTCCACCAATGCTACACTAATTAACTGAATATTTACTCATCAGAAACTCATGCATGTCGATTTTGAGAAAGACCCAGTTGAGACTAGAGTGAAGGGACAATGTATTATTTGTTTTATATTTTTCTTAGTTTCACTGATAGTGCATGCAATCAGGAACTGATCCTTGAGGGATTGCACTATTTTTAGAGGATTTATTTCCCTTTAAATACAAGCTATCCTTCATAGGAATTACACATTGGAATAGAGACCTGGAGAGCTTGTCAAGAGGCTAAGATTTGGCCTTGATCTTGCTTATGGGTTGGAGATTGAATTTGTCGAGTGCTGGGATTGTTCTAGAGAGAACAAGCATTGTAATTTCATCTTGATTTTCTGGATTAGTACAAAACAGATAGTGGGGTTTTGAGTTCTAGCTTTCCTCAGATATTTATTATGTTATGTGTCTTTGATTCTCTTCCTCTATTGATTATTGTTTGCTCGATATTTATGGGCTTCCATTATAAAGAGTAGAAGTAGATTCTTGTCTCTTGTTTTAGTAGATTACATGAGATTGTGAATCTACAAGTTTTTCTATACATACAATATTGCATACTGGTGTAGATGGGACAACCCTCAATAATAGTGATCACAACTATGTTCTCACATGCCAACCTTACTAATTGATAGGATCAATAATGACATAAGTTCATTAAGCTGCAAGTCCCCCTAATAACTCCTTGACTCCAATTTTAGTTGTAGAATGATATTACAATTTCACAACAAAAATATGGAGCATTATTATGATCCAAATAGGTAGCATGTCTCTCTTAAGGCACCAAATTTATAAAAATGGGTCTCTGCCACAACTCTATCCACAAAGTGGGAAATATTCACATCACCTACTCTAAGTATCCTACTAAATCTAGTTCCTCTTGTCTCTAAGAATTTATGTTGATAGGATATTCAACTAGTTGTAGTGGAATTTGACGAATATATGCCTTCCTGTGCCGCCCTAATTGCCTTAGGAATATTATGACCTTCCAAAAAAACCAAATTGTTCCCTGGAAATGACCCTTAAGAAAATAGGTTTTATTCATTGAGCAATGATTTTTGCAATGATCTTATAAATGCAATTGCAGAGAGAGATAGGCCTGAAGTCATTAAAGGAGTTGGGGTTGTCCTCCTTTGGAATCAATGCAATAAAAGTATTATTGGGAGAGGCAAGCAACCTCCTTGTTTGCCTAGATTCCTCCACTACCTTCAATAGAGCATTCCCCAAGAAATCATAAAGGCCTAGGAAGAACTCTACCAATCACTTGTCTAGAACTGGACCCCTTTCCTTTTGGAAATTGTGGATAACCTCTTGTCACATTTGCCCTCAAAACTTCCTCCATTATTTTTAAGTTGTAACTAGTTCCGTTCTTCATAATGTAATGTAAAACAATCATTCATATATTTATTATAATTCATTATTATATTTATTTTTGGTCAAAGCATGTTCTTCATGCTTATAGAGTCAAAATGAATTTATTATGAGTCAAAGAAAAATGTACTTGAGTCATGTCTCATTTGGACATTTGTAAGAAAATAATTTTGAATTTTATTTTGAGTCGATAAATTCACAAAATGTCAAGTCAGACCTACTTGGAACAAGCCGACCTGGGTCTCCAAGAGACACTTACTCGACCCTCCTAGACAACTATATATAAGACGCAAATCGACTCATTTGGGAGGTTATCCAATCACACAACAAAAGTACATCTGAACCATATGGTGGAGAACATGGAGCAAAAGTAAAAGGAGAGAGAAAGTCTTTTGTTGACTGAAATTTCTGATGTGGACATGATTCCGTACAGGTTTAATTTTCTATGATGTTGCATGCCCGAAATTTTAGGAACAAAATTTTTAGGGGTTGACTAAATTTGGGACAGTTTGACTATCATTGACTTTGACATTGGAGGTGACTTGGAGGAGGGTTTGACTTGGCATTTTTGGTGGCAGTTTTGGTCTTCGTCTTGGGTCTTGGATATCTCATTTTGATTTGATTCTATAAGAGAAGTATTGTTGGGTTTTCCCCCTTGTGGGATTTTTTTGTGGCTTGGAGCCTAATTTTTGTGTCTCTTATCTCTTTGTTTTCCTAGAATATTGAACATTTTGTATAATTGCTTGATGAAGAAGACATAACAAATAATAAATAAGAAATATAAACATTCACAAGTAATTATCAAGTAGAGAAATCAAGCCTAATTCCACTACACTTGGTTTCTCAACATGGTATTAGAGCTATGGTGAAGGTAAGAGCACTATTGAAGAAAACCTAAAGAAGATCTAAGAGACTAAGATCATTGAAGTTGTTGTGATCAAAGAATACTCTTGATTGACATGGGAAACATCAATTACATATCTATGGAAAACCAAAGGATTGATTCAAGTATCTTTGTAGAATCAAGGTAACAAATTTGAAGTTATATCACTATGAAAAATTCAAGGTCAGAGACTATAATTTACTCCTATAACCAGAAGTCCAAAGTTTTTAAGCTTATCATTTCTTGTTGATTTGAGATTCTTGGAACTCTTATATGTTGTATCAATCTTGTCACTGAAAGAAAGATATATGACCCCCTATGGATAGAAATCCATGACCTACATCTGTGTATCTTTGAGGCAAGTAACAATTTATCTATCTCTCAGAGGCATGAAAAAATAGTGCAAGGAAGACTATTATCTATGCAAAAATGAAAGCTACATGAAGGGTATGGTCTATGTGAAATGAAAGATACAAGAGAAAAATTATTGAGGCATTCAAGCTTAATATTTCTAAGGCATCTGAGCTTACTATGACAACGAAGCTTACTGTGGAAACATACCTCTGAAATACAAGGTATCCGAAATTTTTCTAAGGAGTCAAGAAAATACAATTTCTCTGTATCCAAGTTTTGTGGCACTATATGTTCCCATCTCTTATGTGTTCTAAGACACATTGTTCTATATGAGGACCTAAGGGATAAAAAACATCAACTATATGTAAAGGAAAAAAGTTTGTCATGAAGTTCTAAAAAACATCATCTATGTGACGTGCATTTATGATACGAAGTTAAGGAAAAACGTATGACATTTTTGGCTCATTAGAAAATCATCTTGCTGGAATAAAAGTTTGTGGTATATATAGTCTATGATAGGAAACAAAGCATATGGATCATCTATAAACTCTGTGGAAGGAGTATGATCATAGAGATCCGAAGCCTCAGCCTTGTTACATCCGAATTTGTGAAATTCGATCTCCTTGTAAGCAATGATCAATTTATGAAATATTAGAATTTTGTGCTAATAGACTAAACCTATGGTCATACAAAGGTCTATGGTGATCTGAACCTATCATGACTATGGAGACTGTTTATTTGAATTTGTGGTAACTTTGGTGACGATTGGTCTGAACCTGTGATTGGTGTGACAATGATCCAAACCTAGTACAAATTTGTTATAGAGATAGTTGGCATGTACACTTGGTAGAGTTGTCTTTGTAGCATTGAAAGGATAGTTTCTTGAAGCAATATGTAGAAATTATGACTAAATTTGAAGACCACAAATATGAAGTACTTCTGATGGAGGATTAGATCTTTGTAAGTTGGGTACGCATAATTTTTATAACCTATGTCAATTATATTGCATGTAATGCTAAGTTTTCCAGGTCATCATGAAATTACGTTTAGGAATTGACATAAAGAGTAAGCTAATGATATTTTGAAAGAAAGTGAAATACTATAAAAGGGTCTTCATAGATACATTAGAAATCATGACTTAAATGATATTTCAAGACTAGGTTTTTGTGATCAATGAATGAAATGAACTCTATCTCATAAAAGGCTTGCCAATATCATCTCTAGGGTTTTGTAACTAACTCATTAGTATGCTTTTAGAATTTTCAAGTCGTAAATGGTAGACCTTGAATACTTTGGAGAATCTAGGGTTTGTAAACCTTCACAAAGGTTTGAATTAGAAAACCCTAAGAACAAAAATAACCTAACTAATTGTTTCCACTATAGAAAGAAAACCTAGCCCTTGAGAATGATAGGAATGACATCATGATGATGTGAGGACAAGGTTGATGGAAAGGTCCAATATTAAGAGGGAGTTGATTCTCCTCAAAGAGATAAGTATTCCACATCTCATTTCTTTGATTACTAACCGTTTTTATTTTGTCTATGCATTTTGCTTCTTCTTTTTTGTTCTTTCATAGTCTTCTAATAAAAAATAAGAACTATCTAAGTTTTACTAGCAAATGGAAGAATTGAAAGAACGCAACAAAGCACAAAGATTTTTCTGAATCTTAATAGACAAGGAGAAAGCGGTTTGAAGTATGCATCAAAGAAGTTGATTTGATGGCTACATGAAATCAAGACTTGATAAAAGGGAAGGCATTCAATTACCTCCACTAGAAAGAGGGAGCTAAAAGAAGAATCTAACATAACTTGGATAGATATAATGCTACTTGAATTTTGTCAAAAACCCAGAGAAGCTTGTGATCAAAATTCTTCAGAAGGACATATAACACATTTATGGAAATATCCTTTAGCAATTGAAGAGTCCTAATATTATTGATACATCATCGTACCAAAAACTAATTGATTCCCTAATATATTTGATTAAAGAACACATCGATTGGGATACTATTGATGGTATCCCTTGGAAGAGTGTGAAATAGAATTATGTTGCAATGTGAAGGCTTGTACAATTAGCTATGAAGAAGTTTGGATCCATAAGCTGTTTGATGAACTACTTGATGACATGTTGGATTTGATTATGATACTGATCAAAGTTGCATGAATTATCATAGAATCAGGAAGGTTTAAGTGTGTTATGCTTCAACAGTATAATGTAGATAGAAGTTGAGAAACTACAACAGATCACCATAGAAGAACAAGTAGTTGATGTAAGGGAAGTATGAGTACTTCTGACACAAGATTGGGCTTGTAGTTATCTCCTCCCTATTTGAGAGGGAGTGAGGATCTCCTCCTTGGTTAAGAGGGAGTGAGGATGGACATTGTGTTCTCCATGTGTCACGTACTATTGCTAGGACTAACAGTTGTAAGCCTAGTGCATGAACATTGGTAGGGAGAATGGTGGAATGGACAAACATCATGGATGTACATTCGTGAATCATGTATTGTGGTTAATTAGGATTAACATCATAAGTTGGATACATAGACTTAGTAAATAATGGTCTGGAGGACATACTTTTCTTGGGAATTATGACATGGTACTATGAGGTCATACCTCGATAACACTCGGGTGGGGTACATGCCTTGAGAGGTGGTGGTTTCCAAATTAATGCTTCCCAACATTGTGCTCTGATCTAGTGGTGAGATAGAGCGTACCTGTCAAGGCCTTGGTATTTGGAGAATGCAAGTTATGATGATTTAAATCATCATTGATTCTTATCAATCCAAATCCTTTCTTATATGAATATTTCGACTTGAGAATATCTTATTGAGTCATTATGAATACCTCCCTAGTTAAGAGGGAGTGTTAAAGTTGTAACTAGTGTTGGCCTTCATAATGTAATTTAAAACAATCATTAATATATTATTATAATTATTTTTGGTCAAACCATGTTCTTCATGCTTATAGATTCAAAAAGAGTTAAAAATAATTTATTATGAGTCCAAGAAAAATGTACTTGAGTCATGTCCAATTTGGACATTTTTAAGAAAATAATTTTGAATTTTAAGTTGAGTCAATAAGTCCACAAAATGTCAAGTCAACCCTCCTTGGAACACGTTGGCCTGAGCCTCCAAGAGCCACCTATTCGACCCTCCTAGACTACTATATATAAGAGGCAGTTCGACTCATTTGAGAGTCTATACACTCACACAACAAGAAGTACATCTGAACCATGCAGAGGAGAACAAGGAGAGAGAAAGACTTTTGTTGACCGAAATTTCTAATGTGGACAAAATTTTGTACAAGCCGAATTTTGGTTATGTTGTAGGCCTGAAATTTCAGGAGTTGACCAAATTTGGGACAATTTGATCTTCGTTGACTTTGACATTAGAGGTGGCTTGGAGGAGGGTTTGATTTGGCATTAATGATGGTAGTTTTTTTCTTGGTATTGGGTCTTGGATATCTCATTTTGATTTGATTCTATAAGAGAAGGATTGTTGGGTTTCCCCCTTGTGGGGTTTTTCCTTGGCTTGGTGCCTAATTTTTGTGTCTCTTGTCTCTTTATTACCCTGGAAGATTGAACATTTTATATAATTGTTTGATGAAGAAGTCATAACAAATAATAAATAAGAAAATCTAAACATCTAGAAGTAAGTATCAAGTACAGAAATCAAGCCTAATTCCACTACACTTGGTTTCTCAACACATTAAATTTTTTTTCCTCTTCCTCAACAAATCTAGGGAATAATTGGGCCAACCTCATAACCTCAACAATGGAGGCTCTCTCATCAACCTTGAAGATGTTTCCAGAGTTTTTATTAACTATATTTTCCAATGCTTAAAAGGGTCGAAAAACAACCTTCCTGTTTATCTAATTTCTAGATGAGATTGACCATTTTCCTCCCCTTGGCATAGGACTGGAAGAATTATGTGTTTTTGTCCCCCACATCCAACCAAATGGTTCTGCTCTTAAGCCTCTAGGTAGCTTCTTTTTCCTCCAATAATTTCCTTCTTCGAGCTTCAAGAAGAAGTAACCTATCCTTTGAATCATCACAAAGGTACCCCCCGTCCTCATATTTTCCCAAGTCCTTTAATTATTCCTTCTCCATATCCTTAAGTTCATAATTGTCTCTTCTCTTGAAAATAACCTAGTTAATTGTGACTTTTCTAACTTGGTCATTGATCTTAGCAAATTGAACTCCTGCACAAATCCTAGACTTAGAATCAAAAGGAACCTAGTAGATTTGACCAGGTCTAAGTATTCTTCTTCTTTAAGCCATGACGCATTAAATTTGAAGGGGCTCACCAATATTTTCCCCATCTTGTTGATTTTTAAGAATATAGTGTGATGATCAGATTCACCCCCATGCCCAATCCATTACTACATTAAAGGCATCCTTTCCACTAAAGATTTAGATAGAAGAAAAAATCCAAGTCTTTTGGCCACTCTAGCATCCCTTATTCTATGATTTCTCCAAGTTGGATAGACTTTTTTCATTTCCACATCTATCAACCTTTTATCAATGAAAAGATGCTCGAAAAAGTCTATAAGGGGGCTAAGTATTGCGTGGGGGGTCCAAACTTCATTCACCCCCAAGGAGAAGTTGATATCCCCTCCCAAAATTGAGTTCTTGGAGGAGAGCAAATGCTATTTGAGAAGGAATTCTCTGAAAGGAGGTCACTTCGAGAATGATCGATATATGTTGACCACCCTAATTTCCATATCTAGTTTTGGATTAATAAAGTCCATACCCAACACCAAATCCATCCCCCATTGGTTTAAAACTTGATTTGTTGGGGGTTCCATCCAATGGCTATACCACTTGATCACCCACAAGTGTATGAATAGAAAAAACTCCATCCCCCTAACAGTTCCTCCAACACTTTTATAACTAGGGCCTCCTCCCCCAAGGTTTCCTGAAGTAAAAGAATGTCAAGGGAGAATAAATCCACAACCATTTACAAGGCCATTTTTTTAGAGGGGTTGGTTAATCCCCTACAGTTTAAGGACTAGACAATCATAAGGGCACCCGAACCAGGGATTTCGCTGCTCTAAGCACCACAATGATGGATTTTTGCTTCTTAGCAACCACGTCCAAATGAGCTTGGACTTGGGATTTTTCCAAGTGATATTTATGATCCCTCCCTTTCCCATCCGAGACTGGACATAATTTTCCAATTCTAAGAGAGGGAGGGTTCATTAAACTTTGAGTTAGCCTCAAACGAAGAAAATATCTAGAAGACATGTCAAGGAAACAAAATTATGGTTGTATCTGATAAAAAAAAATAATCGATGAGGTAGTTAATGAGGTTAAGGGGAAAATACATGGGGAAGAGGAGGAAAGGGGAATGCCTTAAGAATAAGAAATGTCTGTGTCACAACCAGTTGAGAAGTACCATCATTTTCCCAAATAAACAAATGAATCAACTAAATATGATAAAGGAGTTGAAACAATAAAAATACCTTGCATTGATGCTTCCAACAAAGTAGGTGTTGCTGAAATAGGGGCTGGAGGGGGTGACTTAGAGCTATTTTCCTCCCTGCGGCGATCCAAAACTTCTTCATGAACCATGGAATTTGTAAGGGGGATAGTTATCTCCTCCTTCTAACTAACAAGCCTGACTTCTTCTACTGCAATCAAATCCTTCTAAGGGATACTTCCTTTTTTGGAGAGAGGGTTGTCCTTGATCCATTTGTGCCGATGGAAAGGAAGGGAGAAATCCTTCATGATGTGCCCAGTATTATGGAACCACCTACATCGAAAAGGGATCCCCTCATAATCCAAAACCTAAAGGAGAGAGTGATTTTGCTTGAAAATTTTTAGTTATTCCATTACTCCTTCCCTTTTGTCAACATTAGCTAGTATATGGGCGACTATCATAACCATCCTTGAACATAATGACATGTCTTCATCCTAAAATTCCCCAAAATAATTCTCGATTTCTCTAAAAACCTCACAAGACCAGAATTACGTGGGAAACACTGCTAAGTGAATCTATGCGGGTGATTTTTCCATGATTTCTTCTCTGTGTTGAAGAGTGGTGACCACATTTTAAACAAAATTGGGGTTGAGTCTATTTCCCAATTTTTTGACAGGACCCAGGCCACATGCTCCTTAGAAAAGAACATGAAATAGAACCACCCCCTTGCTAGAGGCATTGTTGAACGCATAATGTCAATTTTTTGTCCCCAAGTTTTCTTTGCCTAGGCCTTAAGAGAAGAAATGTTAAAACAACGACCCCTCAGAATTCGATTCGACCTCGTGCATTTGAATATCACCACTCAACACCATTTTGTGCTCTCCCTTTTTCCAGATTGTGCACCAAGACTTCTTCTCTCTAGGCCTGGTTCCTAGGGTTTGATTTTCTCCACTCCTATTTGATGTTCCTATGGGTGGTGACAACTCCATAGAAGCCCTAAGTCTTAGTTGTATCACTAGATCTGCCACATCTCTGAGCCCTCGAGTAAAGTTATTGAAGGTGCCTATGATGGTTTTAGTACCTGTTATAAATTATTCCAAGACAAAAATCGGAGGGACATGGCTCAAACCTGTAGGTTTTAACCCCGTATAAAAATTACCTGCATTCGAATTCCAAAACATAGAAAATAAACAATGCGAGAGCATAACACATAAAACAGATATACACAGAGATTTTCCCCTGGATCCCAAAACTGGGACTACCAGCTTGATTTTTCATTATATTCCTTTCAATGTTACAATACATATTTATACATGCCGAAGCATTTAATACCATGGACCGAAAACCATTGCGTCCAAAACCATCAACTGAAAACCATCCCGCTTAAAACCATGTGTGAAAACCATGCACAAAACCATAGGTAGGTCCACCCAACCTAATATAGGGTCCAAAAACAAAATTTTCCGGGGCCACCTCGGACCCCATAGATGGGGGCTACCTGCACCCCTCAAACCCCTTGTGACCCTCCCGCTACGCAATCGACACAACGAAGGGGGGGGCTCCACCCCCCTCTAACCCCCCGGTTAACTACGTGGGCTAGTCGTGGAAAGAATATAACACAACCCAACATTCTCCCACTTGTTGTTTTCTTTCCACAGAGGGCCATAAGAGAGCTTAGTCATTTATCTAGCCCTGCAATGCCCATTGTTTCTCTACACCAAGAGAACTTCTCAGAGCTCACAGATTTTGTCAATGCATCTGTAGTATTCTTCAAAGTGTCCACCTTTACCAGCAACACCTTTTTGTCTTCTATCATATCCCTCAGAAAGTGATATTGAACATCAATGTGCTTTGTCTTTGAATGATATGTAGGGTTCTTTGCCAAGAAAATTGCACTTTGGCTGTCACAGTCTATCCTTATAGCTCCCTGTACTAACCCCATACTTGAACACAATCTTTGCAACCAAACTGCTTCCTTGCTTGCATGAGTGGCTGCCATGTATTCTGCCTCTATAGTTGATAGTGCCACTATAGATTTTTTCTTACTCATCCAATGGAATACACCTCTAAATAGGTTAAACACATACCGATTTGTAGATCTTCTCTGATCCAGATCTCCAGCCCAATCTGCATCAACAAAGCCATGAATATCCAACACTCTGTCCAATCCTTGTCTTCCTTGGTAGCACAAAACATAATCACTAGTGCCACACAAATACCTAAAAACTTGCTTCACTATTGTCCAATGCTCCTTTCCTGGTTTTGACAGAAACCTGCTCAATACTCCCACTGCATGTGCAATGTCTGGTCTAGTACAGACCATTGCATACATCAAGCTACCGACTGCACTTGCATATGGAACACGGGACATGTCCTATTCCTCTTCTTGTGTCTTGGGACACTATTCAGCAGATAACTTTACACCTATAGGAATAGGAATCTTCACCGGTTACTATCCTGCATATTAAATCTCTGCAATATTGTCTCGACATATTTCCTCTGGTTTAACCAGAGCTTTCTCTTTACCCGATCTCTTTTAATTTCCATGCCCAAAATATAGTTTGCCGCACTGAGATCTTTCATGTCGAATTTGGAGGACAATTGGGTCTTCAAATCCTGGATAATTTCTTTGTCATTTCCAACCAGCAACATATCATCCACATACAAGACTAAATAAATAACACTGTCACCAATTAATTTAAAATACACACAGTGATCTGCTTTGCTTCTGGTGAAGCCAAGTCCCCATATAAATGTATCAAATTTCTGATACCACATCCTTGGTGACTGTTTTAACCCATACAGAGACTTCTTTAACTTGCATACTAGTTCTTTCTTACCCTTCACCACAAAGCCTTCAGGTTGCTTCATTTAGATCTCCTCTTACAGATCCCCGTGAAGAAATGTTGTCTTCACATCCATCTATTCTACCTCAAAATCAAAAGCAACAATAATAGATAAAAGTAATCTAATAGAAGGTACCTTGGCAATAGGAGAAAAAATATCACCAAAATCAATTCCCAGCATCTGGGAATAACCTTTTTCTACCCACCGAGATTTATATTTCTCCACCTTTCCTTCTGCATTTGTCTTCTTCTTGAACACCCATTTGCTGCTAATGGGTTTCCTTCCAGTCGACAACTCCACCAAATTTCAAGCCTCATTTTTGTGCAAAGATGACATTTTGTCAACCATGGCCTCTTTCCAGAGTTTGTCATCCTCTGAATCTACTACTTCCTTCACAGTTCTGGGATCATCGTCAGTAATAGATAAAGAAAATTTTTAATAGAAAGCAGTTGGACTATACCTTTCTGGCTGCCTTCTTTCTCGAATTGATCTTCTCACACTCAGAGTTTGTGGCTCTTCATCTTTTGATTCCTCCTCTGCTGTAGAGTCCGATTCTTCCTCATTAAGCTCAAACTCTATCTTCTCAGGTTCCTTTGGTTGGACTTCATGTTTAATAACATCTTTCACCTCTCTGAACACCACATCTCGGTTGTACACAACCTTCCTTGTTAATGGGTTCCAAAGCTTATAACCCTTTAAACCATCCTTATACCCAATAAAGATGTACTTTTCATATTTACTATCCAACTTGGTTCTTTTCTCCTTTGGAACATGTACATATGCATCACATCCAAATACCTTCAAATGTGAAAGAGAGGGTTGCTTACCAGTCCATACCTCTTGTGGAGTCTTATCCTCCAACGCTGATGAAGGTGATCTTTTGACCAGGTAACATGCTGTATCCACCGCCTCTACCCAAAATTCCTGTCCTAACCCGACACCAATGAGCATGCTTCTTGCCCTTTCCATCAACGTCTCGTTCATTCTTTCTGCAACTCCATTTTGCTCAGGTGTGTATGGAGTAGTCTTTTGCCGTGCTATACCACACTTCTTACAGAATTCTTCAAATTCCTTGCTGCAAAACTCTCCACCGTTATCTGTCATCAACACCTTTATCTTCTTCTCTATCTAGTTTTCCACCAGAGCCTTAAATTCTTTAAACTTGTCAAAGACTTAAGATTTTTTCTTAAGGAAATATATCCATGTATTCCTTGAGAAGTCATCTATAAATGATACATAGTACATAAACTTACCTAGTGATGGAACCTTCACAGGTCCAAACACATCACTATGCACAAGTTCTAATATATGTTTCGTCCTCTTACCACCAGAGGGGAAACTCACCCGATTCTGCTTCCCATATACACAATTTTCACAGAAATTAAAATCCAGAGAGCTATTACTCATACCTTCTACCATACCTTTACCATGAAGTATTCGAAGGCCCTTCTCTCCAATATGTCCAAGCCTTTGATGCCACAGCATGGTCTTCTCTCCAGAGACCACTAGATTTTCTGCTCCACTTTCAGGAACCACAAAACTGTTGCACCCATCAACAATAGTGCTACCTTGCAGCTTGTACAGAGTTCCAATTCGAACTCCGTGCATCAATACAGTGCCCCCCAAACCATCTTGCAGGTATGCTTCTCGAACATTGTTTTTACACCTGCATCATCCAGCTTGCTTACAAAAATCGGATTTTTGGCCAATGCAAGAATATGCAGAACACCCGGAAGTATTCTAACCCTTCCACCTTGCAACTTCAAATTTACTTATCCGTGACCAACAATTATAGCCTTCCTATCATCCCCTAAGAAGACATCACCACCATCATATTTCTCATACTTGTAGAACCACTCTCTATGGGGAGTGAAGTGAAAGGATGCACCCGAGTCAATCAACCATGCCTCATGATCTACATGTGTACTTCAAGAAGCCAAGTACACATCCCCATCATCATCTAAGGTAGTTTTCACCTCTACAGAAGGAGCATCATCAAATCCCTTTCCTTTATCAGGAGCTTTAGATTTACAGTCCCTTTTGTAGTGCCCTTCCTTTCCGCATTTCCAACACACCACCTTTACAGGTTTTCCTGGAGATTTAGATCTCCCTTTAAATTTAGATCTCCCACTCGATGACTTATTTTTGTTTTTGTTCTAGGACCATCCTCGTACAGACAAGGCATCACCATTTTGGCTCTCCATATTTTTCCGTCTCATCTCCTCCGTCAGCAAGGATGAGAATATTTCATCAAATTGTAGTTGTATTGCTACCTATTGCAATAACCAGACTATCCCACGAATCTGGTAGAGAACACAACAAACTGATGCACTTATCTTCATCTGAAATTTTAATATCAACAGATGCTAACTGACTTACCACAGTATTAAATGCGTTCAGATGCTCTGTCACCGAGTCTCCATCTTTCATCCTCAGGTTATACAGCTTTTTCTGCAGGAACAGTTTATTCACCAGAGACTTAGATTGGTACAAAGTCCCTAACTTGTCCCACAAAGCATTTGCTGTAGCTTCCCCTGATACATTCAGCAATACTGAATCTGAGACACACGATCGTATTGTGCTTTTTGCCTTCCGATCCGACTTCTTCCATTCTTCATTGGACACTCCCGTTGGTTTAGTACCTGGATCTACTGTGATCCAATGATCTTTATCCACCAACAAATCCTCCATCTTGAGTTTCCACAACTCAAAACTCTGACCATTAAATTTCTTGATCTCTATCTTTCCATTGCTCGCCATCTTCTTTCACCACTAGAATCGATCTTGCAGATCTCCCACTGAACAGGGTCTACCACAGGCCCGAGTGAAACCCCTCAGCAACAAAGGCGCCCCCTTGAAGCCAAAAACAACTCTGATAACAAAGGTAGGTTTTAACCCCGTACAAAAATTACCTGCATACGAATTCTAAAACACAGAAAATAAACAATGCGAGAGCATAACACATAAAACACATATACACAGAGATTTTCCCCTGGATCCCAAAACCAGGACTACCAGCTTGATTTTTCATTATATTCCTTTCAATGTTACAATACATATTTATACATGTCGAAGCATCCAATACCATGGACTGAAAACCATTGCGTCCAAAACCATGGACCGAAAACCATCGCGCCCAAAACCATGTGCGAAAATCATGCACAAAACTATATGTAGGTTCGCCCAACCTAATATAGGGTCCAAAAACAAAATTTTCCGGGGTGTTGCCCTGGACCCCATAGAGGGGGGCTACCTGCACCCCTCAAACCCGCTGTGACTCCCCCGTTACGCAATCAGCACAACGAAGGGGGGGGCTCCGCCCCTACTCTAACCCCTCGGTTAACTACGTGGGCTAGTTGTGGAAAGAATATAACACAACTCAACAAACCCACCATCCACTGAGATTATGTATCCTGCAAATGCCAACGAGTATACTAGAAAATCCTCCACTGTAAAAACCTTTGACTAAGAAACTGTAGAGAGGAGAAACCTTTTGGAGTTTTCTTATGAAGCTAGGTCATATAAGGACCAATATTCCTCCAAAACTAAAGACTGAACCATCGATGGCCTGTGAGAAGGAAGATTTAGGAAGCACTCTGATTCCAAGCCATTTTCTAGGCTAAAAATCTCAGTCTTGGAATAAGACACCACTGCAAGGTCACTCAAAATTTGTCCCTAACCCTGGTCCTAGCCATCTCCACCACTCCAACCAAATTTGGATACATTCCATGGGGTCAGCAGAAACATAGGGTGAAGAGGTTAGATGAGTGATTTGGAGTCTAGGTCCCTTGGACGAAATAACGACCCGATAATTCCACGAAGGAGATAAACCCTTTTGGGAGGATTCTAATGCATGATCAGAGGACGTGGAGGCTGATGAAACTATCAATCATGTCATTATCAACTCATCGGTCAGGGGTTCCCTTTTGCATGGCATAGAGAGACTGAGTGAAATCTCATGCTGAAGCATCCACATTCATTGTCCTTCATGTAAAATAAAATTAATTTATAAACATTACAAAAGAAATCCTATAAATAATTATATAGCTTTAATTATAAATCCGCAAATTTCTTTTATATTATTTACTATTTTATTTTTTATTACTTGGGTGTAATTTAAGTGGCTGGAAAAAACAAAAAACAAAAACAAAAACAAAAAAAAAAAACTTTGAGATATGTTTTTTTGTTTGATTCTTTATTTTTATTTTTTTTCACTTCCCTTATTTTTGAGGATGGTATCGAAGTTAAGCCTGATAGTTATAATTGTGGTAATCTAACCTAGTAGACATATCGAATGAAGTACAATAATATCCATGGTTAAAATTTTGACAAACTAACCCACCCATGGTTACAATTTTGACAACCTAACCCATCCATGGTTATAATTTTGACAGCCTAATTCAACTATGGAATATGATCCTATCACCACTTGTAATTCAAAACACTTAACAACTTGAACTAATCCACTAAAGTATATATTATCTTTTTATATTCGTATTAGTTTACAATTATTTTTGTTAGTCTCAACTTTGCAAAGAAACATGCCTTGGATGCAGAAACTATATTAACTTTACATCATACAAACCCATCATTTTAACATCAATTCAACCCAACATTGTCGCCACAATTTCACATATTGAATGTTTATGGTTTTTGAACCTTTTTAACTCTACACAGATTCCACAAGAAATTTGACTACATAATTAAATTTTCCAGCTTTCTAATTTGTGTTTCTTGAGCTAAATTTATGCGAAATTTTCTTCATCATCTATGTTTTTTATTTTCCATGTAACAAAGAATTCTAGCAATAATTTTAGATATATCAATTGTTTATGGCTTTTGAACCTTTTCCCATATATGTAGATTTCGCAATAAAATTGATTGCATACTTAAATTTGCGAGCTTTTTAATATAGGTTTTTGGGGATAAATTTAAGTGAAATTTTCTCATTCATCCATGTTTTTTCTTTTCCATGTAACGAAGCATGCTAGGAACAATTTCACATGACACAACATTGTTAATTGCATACTTAATTTTTCTAGATTTTTAATCTAGGTTTCTCAATCTCAATTTCTCACCCCTCCATCCCATAGGCAAGGGTAAGATATTCTTTAAGTTTAAAGTCCATTCAACGACAACAATATACTCAATGTGAACTCAACATGTTATTTGCGAGAAATGAATTTGGATGGGGAGGATAACATTCAGTCCTCCCAATCACCCAAAATTACCCAATTGACAATCATGTGTGCTATTAAATAAATAAAGAAAGATGAATAATATCTACACTCATTATGTGTCCAACTTAAATATTATATTTAGTTAAAATATGATGAAAGTTAATCCAAATCTTTTGTGACAAAGATTATCCAAAATTGTTATTAACAATTTGTATAAAAAAGGCAACCAGAGAAAAAGAAAGGTACTCATACCTTCTTGGGATTGTTGATGGGAGCTTGAGTACTACTACCTTATTTGGCAAAAATATAACAAATTGAAAAACCCCTAAATAGTTTGAAATTCATGTTAGCCTTAAATACAAAATAAATTTTTGAATAACAATTATAAAAATACTCAACTTAATTTCATAAATCTTATTATTATTATTATTAAAAATTCAAAACAACCTGATATTTAGTCCTCTTAGAACCTCAAATACATTTAAATCTAAACAAATTTAAACAATTTAACCAAAATTAAACTTAAACAATTTAATTACTTAAATGTATTTTTATGGACACCGAAAAGAGTTAAAATGTCATTATATGTAATCCCACTAAACCTTAGAATATATTTAGATCTTACGAAAATTAAATGTAGTAATATGCCAATCACTCATGTTCATTTTCCTAGTTTCTCTTATCACGTGACCTAAAACTAAATTGTGTTGTGCTCTTAGTCGAAGAATGAAATAGTGTATAGGTGCGCATGGGTTAAGCACACCTGGAAGTAATTTGGGTACAAGGTAATGAGTATATATATGCCTGGCATTATTATGGTAGTGCATATTGTTATTTTTCTAGTAATCTGGTTATTATGGTGGTGGATTGAGAGGGAATGAGTAATGTCCCAATACCTTACTATCAAAGGTGTTCAAGTACATTACAATTATTATATCATAACTCTAGTACATTTGTGCCATCTCTGTTTCCAAGGTTTTATAGTTTTCACTATGCTTGTAAAGGGAGGCAATGATATTCTCAATAACTCTCTCCAAGTTGAAGGATGGTTCTTCATCCTAGGCATCTTCGAATCTTGTTGGCAATTGTTGCCTTTTGCATGCAATTTGGCCCTGGTTGATTACCTAGGTGCCTACGACTCATTCCAAGCCTTGTTGTTTTGTTCCAAGTTCTTCACCTATTTGACAGAGAGTCCAATTGACCATGAGTTAATTTTATGACACCACCCTTGGGCACTCATCCAAGTGTATCTAGCAGCTTGTCCCAAGGCTTGCGACCTTGTTGTGAGTTCTTAACTTGTCCAATAGAGCAACTAAATTATTACATGATAAAACCTACAAACCATAAACTTGTTGTGATACCACCTATAACAAACCTACAATCCACTTGAAATTTTTTGTTTTGACTTGGTGCACTTGAGTCAATTTGACCCATGCATACTTGCAACACTGCATTGTTTCATACATGGCAGCTTCACCAAACCATACCTACTACCACTTGACTATGCCTCTTCGTTCAAGGTATGTTTGTGATTCACGCTAAAATACCATACACCAAGTCCTACTTGAGTTAGACTTATGTGCTAGACCCACCAAGAAGACGTCCAATTGTGGCCAAATATTCCCAATAATACTTAGTCAATTAACGCTTAGCAAACATAAACATACATATAAGAGAATTATTATGTCACTACTTGCATAGTGGCATCTATGATTGGTCGAGCTCTATTATTTTATCTATACTAGTGATTTTTTTTTCAATTTATATAGTTAGCATTATAGTTTTGCTAGAAATTTTAGGGTGACGCCAGCCTGTCGTTGCATTCCCGACTACGGGTTTTGAGGGCAGACGTCATCCTGCATGTGCGATACAATGGTTTCACGTACCTTGCCTATCCTATTCACCAATTAACATTTCACTATGGTACAACAATTAATTAATTAGAGTGTAGGGGAAAAAATAATAAAAGCTATTTAGTTTTAAAAACATTATTCTAAATTACATTGTCTAAATTATTCTTAAGGTTCTTTAATTGTTTATATTAATTTTGAGTTGAAGCTTGTATTTTGTCTTATTTCACTGTAGAATTTATGGACTAAAACACAATCCATTGGATTTCATAGTTCGAACTACATATATACAATTTGTTTAAATGCTTGGATAAAGCCCAGGGAGCATATCTTGGCTTGGAGGGATCTAAATTCATTATCATGATTGTAACTCAAGACATGAAATATTCTGGATATAATAACAACTGGCCTTTCTGTAACAATTTCCAGCCTTTTTATGAATCTCGTTACATTGTTCAAGTTCAACCAAGGGCGCACTAATTGTGCTAGTGTTGTGCATAGAGATACAACGACTGTAGCTTAATATTATTCTAAATGATTGAAAAATAATTTGATAAAATGAATATCGATTTGTGCATTTGACAGTTGGGCTCTCGCTAGTCGGATCCAACGTAGTCGGGTTTTCAGAGAAGTCAAGCGCAAATAGAATCATTAGGAGTGAATAGGTCCCGATCCCGACCTCATGTGGTGGGTCCCATTGGTAGTCAGTAGTCAGGGAAACCAGCATAATCTCGGTGCAGAGTATACAAGCCCGACTCCTGACCTGTGTCGACTAGTCAATGAGAGCTTGCTTGTATAGTCAGACCAACCTCGGGCTTGGGATATTTGACATCACGTGAAGGGAGATAACCCCAACTCCTGACCTGCTGTAATGGGAATCATAAATGGCTTATAATCCAAACATATCGTGCAATAATTTGATGGTGGAATGCATGGAAACCCTCTCATAGATTTGATGGAGGTAAAATATATATATTGAACTTGTCTGAAAAACCGGACCCAACACATACGGTGATCTCGATGCTTTCAGGTCACGTACCAGATAAAAGAAAATTCAGAATTTTAAAAGCGATCTGGCTCTGCTAAGGCCCTCAGATCAACATTCGAGCTCTTATCAATCTATAAATATTGTATACCAAGACGCAAACACTGAACAAAATATTGTGCACTTATGTATAGACTTGTATTTTTTCCCCTCATTTATTGAAAGGAGTTGTGTCTTTTGGAGTATCGGGTTATGGTTCTTGGGAGAAGTAGCGATCGAAATTATTTATGCATGTTGTGGGAAGAATTCAGACCTTAAACCTTCCTTCACTTGCTGCATGACTGCTTCGACTGAATACCTAAGAACTTCCTATCTTCTTCGACCTAAAAGACAAGGAGATACCTTTTCTCTCTTGATTCACAAACCCACTTTGGTCAAGCAGAGAAAACCCAATGGTGAGCAAAGATAATGTTAATTTATGACTAGTTATGGATTGTAGCTCATGAGGACAGGGATCAAGAATACACATTATAGAGTAGAAAACAATAAATTATATTAATTCATCTACTTACTGCACATGTTTCATAAACAACAATGCCATGGTTCCACGGAAGAATGAAGAATTAGTATGTAGTTACTAGTGACAACTCATATGAAAATTTGACGGTGTTTATATTATGATGAATACTATTGCATACTTGCTATTGAACGAATTGGATTAAATCACAATACATAGACAAATAACTTCAATTCCTTATTCTTCAAAAACCCTAATGTTAACTCTCTCTTATTGATAATTTTTATACAATTGACATCCACTTCAATGCAAGGCTCCTGGGCTTGGGGTAGAACACAACTTTTGTTTATTTCTTTCTGCTATGTAACTCTTGGCATTAAAACTCTATTTTGTTCTCTGACATATTCTTTGTTCCTCTTCCTTTTGTCCCTCTGCATCGATCCCATTGAACCGTTGAAGGAAACAACGTCCTTGTCGTTGTATTACTCCTTTGCATTGATTATGGTTGTGACCTAATGCGTTTTGTGTAAGGTTGTGCGTTGGTAACTCCTATGTTTGTTGCATTTCATTGTGAATGGTGTGCTCTGAAGACTGTGTAATGATACATGTTTTGCATTGGAGACCATGTAATGGCATATGCTGCATATGGTTGGTGTGTTTGCTGCAGTTTTTATATGTTTGGAGCATAGTTTTTTGAAGATTGATTACATAGAGCTAGATTTGTTGCCTATTATGTATTGGAATGGTATCTTTTTTTATTATATGTTGCATTAATGAAATATGAATGCCATGTTTGATTATGCTGCATTGAAACTTGATCTTAATGCAAACCATGAGTGTTATACATTGAGAGTTGTGTGTTACTAGTTACGAATAAAGTATTGAAAATAAGCGATCAACCCTCAACTTAAGAATTGATACATATTTATCAGCAGACATAAGCTACTATAGATGAGGGCTTGGATCTCGATCTTCTACTTTATTGACTTGTTTATGGTTGTTACGACTAGGTCAATAAACTCTCGGATAAGATGCTTGTGGATGTTTTAAAACCAACACCCTCATGGTCCCACTCCAAGTCAGGTGTCGGGGACTCTCACCTCACTCATTTTGTGTCCTTCTCCAAAACCCGACCTCTGACTGGTGACCCACAAGAGTCAGAGTCAGAGATCAACTCTCTTTTCCATTATCTTCTTGCATTTCACGCCAAAGAAAAATAAACAGGGTAGTTAAATAAGATTAAACTGACTTATTAATAATGTAAAAAAATGATTGGATTTAGGTAACATGATCAACAAGATTCAATTTTAACAAATATTTGAAGACTTAATTTGATGATGTAATTTTTTTTATAAATTACTGCAGGAAAATGGAGAAAAAGTCTTTTATGTATCAAAAACAAACAAGTGATTAAAAAGGGCATAAAAAGACAAATATTGAAACTAATGTCATCCTTGGGTAGGAAGAACAACAATAATTAAATTATGTTTTCATTCCAAAATCATTGATCCTCATTTAAAAATATACACAACCCGAATATGTTGAGTAGTCCAATTATATAAGTTTAATTAGTGAATTATTTAAATTCATTTTCAAATAACATCATTTCTAACTTAATTATTTTTAACAACTTCTTTGAATTTATTAATTTATTTTAATATAAAATATAATTGAAATAAAAACATAATTGAAATTTTAAATATATAAATTTTCAATGAAGTTTCTTAATTTGAAATAAATAATTCCATCTTAGCACATATTATTTCACTCAAATAAACTAGAAATTATAAAACCTATATGAACACAGTTCATATTTACAAATAAGCAATGGCATGCCACCACATGGTTCTTGTTCAATATAGGAATAGAATGACATGACTTATATGGTCATGTAGCACCAATATGGTGCCTAACATCCCTTTTTCATTATACAAGAATATTACAAGTTATGATGCCACAAGAGGGGAGCTCGATCACCTCCTATAACTCATTATAATGTACAAAGATCTCAAGGCAAGTCACTTTCTAAACTACATCCTCCTTCACACGAACCAACCTCCTTCTGCATCCATAGTTTTACCCCCTACAAGTCTGTCCACAAGTTTGGTCACTTAGTCAAATCTATGACTTGCTATCAAATATATGACTTGCACTACAATAACCCCAAAAGATAATTGTAGACGACTTGTTGACTATGCTTGTTATCTTCATCCATTCATTATGTTTAGCTTGTCTAAGTCCATCATGTTTATACATGTCGTTACCTAGCTTGGAAAGGTCGTGTTGAACTCAAACCGACTCATCCATTGCATGCACATTGGTTAACTTAGTCATGCTAAGACCATCTCCTTATCCCATCATCTAGGTCATCCATTCCCTAAACATTCATTGTGTAAGTCAGCCTTGTGTGCACACCTGGCATCCAACCATTTGCAATGCCTTTATCCATAAGTCATGGCAAATAAGTCACCTTGGGTCTGCATGCCCAACTCGTTTGTCCAAGTTGTCTTTGTGAGTACATGCTTGAGAAAAAATTGCCTAAGGGAGTCCACCCAATGAGTGTGTTGTCACTCATTACTTTATAAAGTTATCAGTTGCCCAGAGTGTAGAAAAGCAGTGAAGGTTGAAGCCATTTCCCAAGCCACATGAGATATCAGAGCTTAATCAGACCCTATCCATTGCGTAGTGCTCAGAAAGAGCTTTCCAACGGTATATGGAAGTTCGAAAATGGATTTTTGCATCATATGGTATGGCATGTTGAAGTTACCCATGGAAAGCTAGAAGACAAGGAGGAAAGGACCAAATACAAAGGAAAATAACATATCGTAGGACCATTAGCCAATCGCAATCACAAATTGGCTATTAGCGGGTCCAAGAACAGATGTTTATCGCATATCGGAGGTCAGGGGCAGCCCTGCATCCTGCAGGTCCTGCATACCGCATCCCGTAATATTGCTATATCGCAGTCCCAGGAACCCACATCTCGGAACATCGCAGTGGCGCACACTCCAAAACCTTGTGTTATCGCTGATTTGCGATATAATGTTAAATCGTCAGGGATCACCGAAAATTATTAATAAAGGAAATGCATGCAAAAACAAGGACAGGCAGGCCCTTTCTCTCTCCTCCATGTGGTAGTACGGTTTATTGAAGGTCGGGGGCCCCGGACAGAGTGAATCCTGCAATCCCGCGATATCGACAATTAGCGGAGTAAAGGGGCTACCACTTTAAAAACCTTGTGATCTCGCCGATTTGCGATATAGTGTTAAATCACCAGGGAGGGGCCGATTCTATTTAACAAAGGAATTCACGAAAAAGCCAAGGCCGGGTGGGCAATTTTCTCTCTCCTCCAAGGGGCCATGTGGCACAATCCCATTGGCCTGTATGTATGACATGGCAGCTGACATCATCAATGATGTGGCAGTACGGAGGACACGTGGCATTCAAATTTAGCATTTTCAGGGGTCCTATAGGGGCATTTTCGGGTGACACGTGTCACCACTCACAGGGTGACACATGGCAGTGATGACGTCACCCCCTGCAGATCGACAATCAGCGATCACACATAGCAAAGTCTCTCTTTTGCCCAAGTTCCTTTCAGGCTTGCGATTGCGATAAGCGGGGATCCTTCCGGACGCGATATATTTTGTGATCTGACCTATAAATCCCCCACATCTGGATAGTCGCCCAGTGATGAGAAAGAAAGTAAAAGTGCTTTCCCCTCCTGCAGTGTAATTGCGATACACTAGATGGGCTCGACCTCGCGGATTGGTGATCACGGGGTTCATGGGGAAATGACAGTGGCAACCCTTTGAAAACGTTGAAGTGCGGGATTTCATATAACAAATGAAAGAATCCCTCGGACAGGAGCCTAAAGGCCTTAGCGTCCGAGGACTTAGTGTAGAAATTTTGAATAATATAACACTTATTCACAGAGATTATCCTGATTATACACTATTTGCGGAATGCATGCATAATACATAACCTCCTCTACATTGATCATCAATTTGCAGAATCAAAACATTCGCATGCGCACATTGAAACACATCAATAACACATATCAACACAGTGTGTAACCGGGGAAAGCATATAGCTGAAAACCCCCAACTATCTGTATATTATAATGATAGGGAACATGTAACAATACATAGTACAATACTCCTCACAAGTACTCAGTACTATCTCCACCTGTTACACACAAACTAGCTCAGATCTGAATCAAGTCAAAGGTTCAAATCTCCTCCGCTGTCTGCCTACCTCTACTACGCAATCCAATGCAAGAATAGGAATGATCCAAGCTCGTTTTCCTTGGCTTGTACTGCGCAATCCTCATTGACAATCTCCATCAATGATTGTGCAAATCTCATGCACAGCTATAGTCACAACTGATAGTAGTCTCCACCTCTAACACCTATCTCCACTGAACTGTCCATGCACTGAGTTAACTGATGTATTATTTAGTTGCTTTATGAGTTAATAATTATTGAATTAATTAACAATTAATTCACATCACTCATCACTAGTGTATTCTGCATTTAGACTAAATACAACTAGTTCAACCAAGTCAAATTGAACACAACTCCATCAACTCCTCAATCAACTCCGCCAAACTCAATCACTTGAGTTCTAACTAAAGTCCATCATGCAATAGCTCAACTGACCCATAAGAAAAGTGTATTTCCTTTTGGAAGTTGCATGTGCCACATCTGTAGCTCAAACTGAAGTGCTCCAAGAGGATAAGATAATGTTTATAGTTCAAATATTATTATGAGCTAATAATATTCAACTGTTCTATTTTTAACCTGGCAGTCTAAAATAGAAGTCCATCTATTTTTACCAACATGACCAATCATCCACAAATAGCATCTTGCAACTCATAGACCATGATCCATATGTCTAAAAATAGACATAGTCTAAAAATAGACTTTGCGCCAAAAATAGCCTGCGGGCCCACTTAGTGAAGGCGACTCCTTTCCACTAAGCTCCATTATCTTGTTGCATTTTCAACACTCCCTCTCAACAAGATATGGATTATCAGCAACCCCTATCTTGCCTCGGTGGCATTCAAATTTTCTCCTGGTGAGCGCCTTTGTCAAGATATCAGCGTCCTGATCCTCCGTTGGAATGTATGAAAGTAACATGATTCTCCGCTGCACACAATCTCTTATATGATGGTACCTGATGTCGATGTGCTTGGATCTATCATGAAATACTGGATTAGCTGAGATTTTAATGCAACTCTGGTTATCACAATAAATCACTGTAGGCTCCAAGTTTGACCCGAACAACCCGACCAAGATCTTCCTCATCCATATAGCCTTGCATGCAGCCAAACTTGCTGCCATATACTTGGCCTCTGCTGAACTGAGTGCCACAGATCTCTGCTTCCTGCTGTACCAAGAAATTGATGTCGACCCGATACTGAAAATCCCTCCAGATGTGCTCTTTCTGTCCATTGGGCTCCGTGCCCAATCTGCATCCGTGAAGGCACATAGCTTCACCTCATCCTCCTGTATGTACCACAATCCATATCCCAATGTGCCTTTGAGATAACGCAATACATGCTTGCCTACCTTCTAGAAGAGCTTGGTTGGCTTAATCATAGCTTGTGAAAGCTGGTTAACAGCATAGCATATATCGGGTCGTGTATTGACCAGATACATAAGCGACCCCACCAACTGTCGATAAATAGTGGCATCCACTACCTCCGTTGAAGTGGCATCCTCCTTCCTCCAACCTCCAGGAAGAGGAGTATCAACAGGCTTGCAGCCATGCATGTTGAACTTCTCCAGTATCTCCCGAGCATACTTACCCTGAGAAACAATAGTCCATCATTGCGCTGCCAAATTTCCAAACCCAGGAAATAATGAAGGAGGCCCAAGTCCTTCATCTCAAACTCCCTAGCAAGATCCTCCTTACATGAAAGTATCAACAACTCATCTCCTGTCAAAATCAAATCATCTACATAAAGTACAATGATAAGCAACTTACCCTCCACCACAATCTGGTATAGGTTAGGATCCGCCTCACTCTTGGAGAATCCAAGTCCGGTGAAATAACTGTCTATCTGTGTGTACCAAGCACGTGGTGCTTGTTTCAACCCATACAGCGCTTTCTTGAGCCTGCACATATGCGACTCGCTGCTGAAGATCTCGAAACCTTCGGGCTACTCTATGTACACCTCCTCCTCAATGACTCCGTTGAGGAACGCAGTCTTCACATCCATCTGATGAATGTGCCACCCCATCTGCGCTGAGAGAGAAAGAATCGTCCATATGGAAGAATACCTTGCGACAGGTGCAAAGGTCTCCTCATAATCGATCCCCTCTATATGTGAAAAGCCTCAGACAACAAACCTTGCCTTGTACTTCTCCACACTCCTGTCAGCTGCCTGCTTCACTTTGTAGATCCATCTAGAACCTACCACTGATTTCCCCTCTGGTCTTGGGACAATCTCCCATGCACTGTTTCTGATAACCGAATCATACTCTTCCACCATGGCATCTACCCATGCGGGATTCTCCACAGCTTCCTCGAAAGAGGATGGCTCAGTCAAGACACATTTGCTCACAAGAGCCATGTATCTAGTGTACCGATCAGGTGACTGTCTTTGTCTGCGTTGTCCTGTAGGTGGTCCTACAACCTTCTCTGCATCTTGAGCCAGTCGCTCAACTTCTGTAGTGCGCTTTCACCCTCTGATGGTTGGTGCTGCATGAGTGGTCTCTTCCACTCCATGAACTTCATCTTGTGGCTGATCCACATCCTGGAGCTCATCCTTAGTAACTAATAGCTCCTCATCTGCATGCAAGTGTGGCTCCCTCTCAAGCGAACACTTCATGGCTTTCTCCTCTTGAAATTTGATATCCCGTCGCACAACAGTCTTGCGACTGTCTGGAAAATACACACGATAGTTGTGGGGCGTATCAATGTACCCCACAAATATCCCAACCTCTGCGGTCGGCTCCAGCTTCTTCCTGGCATCCTTCGTCACATGCATGTAAACGTTAGAACCAAAAATCCTCAAATGGGAAATATCAGGCCTCTTACCAGAATAAGCCTCCTCGGGTGTACTCATGCCAAGTATCCTGTGAGGACAACGGTTCTGCACATATACTGCAGTATTGCATGCTTCTGCCCACAAGTGAAGGGGTAGGCCCTGATCATGCAACATCGCCTGTGTAGCACCCACGATCATTTTGTTCTTCCACTCAGCAACCCTGTTCTGCTGTGGGTTATGGGGAGCTATGAGCTCTCTTCGAATCCCTTCTGCGCTACAGAAGTCCTTGAACTCGCCAGAGATGAATTCACCACCATTCTCACTCCTAAGAGCCTTCACCTTCTTCCCCGATTCCTTCTCGACCAGTGCTTTGAACTCACAGAACTTTGAGTGTGTCTCGCTCTTCTTCTACATGAAGAAGATCGAGCACTTCCGAGAGAAATCATCAACAAAGATCACATAGTACCTGTGCTTTTCTGTCGAAGCTACTAAGAAAGGCCCACACACGTCTGTGTGAATTCTCTCAAGGATCGTCGTGGTGCGACTATCCTTCTCGTGAAAGGTGGCTTTCACAAATTTTCCCAAAGTACACCCCTTGCACTGATCTGACTGCGCAAGAGTGCCTTTAGGAAGCCCAGTAGTAATTTGCTGCAGTATCTTCAAGGCTCCATGGTGAAGGTGGCCCAATCTCCTGTGCCACAGCTTGCCATCATCCCAGCGCACCAATCCTTCTACCTTGCATGCCATTGCTGCACAGCCATCTACATGTAACTGATAAAGGTTCCTGACTTGAACCCCTATCTTCCAGGTTTCTCCAATTGTCTTACTGCGCAGGAAAGCCTTTCCCTCGCTGAAAACAACATCATATCCCTTGTCTTCTAACATCGCCACAGAGATAAGATTCTTCTTCAATCCTGGAACATGCATCACTTCCTTCAATACGAAGGGTTTACCAGACTCCCTCTCAAAGGAAATGGTACCGATACTGGTCGCACTGTATCTACCATCATCACCCATCTCGATGTGCACTCCAAGATCTTTCTCCTCTAGATCAGAAAACAAATCTCAATCTCCTGTCATGTGAAAAGACGCACCACTATCCAAGAACCATACCAATCCCATCACACTTGATACCAAGCATGCGATCAATGAAAAATCCATCTCAAACTACGAGGCTAAGGCCTCTCCCACTGCAGATCCAGCAGCTTGCTTATTTTTCTTCTTCTGCGGACAATTTGTGGCATAATGTCCGTGCCGGTGACAGTGAAAGCACTTCACCTTGGACATGTCTTGCTTCTTACCTTTCGCACCGGAATGAGAAGCTTTCTTGTTCTTCCCCTTCTTTGCTTTGGCAGCCAAAGCGCAATTTTCTTCATCAGGTGCCTTTGATGAAGATCTGTCCCTGGTATTCCGCCTGATCTCCTCTTGCCCAAGATCTGACCAAAGTCTCTCCCATCCTGGAAATTTCTCCCGACCATTGACAGAGTCCTGATAGGAATGCCAACTCTTCGGAAGACCAAGGAGAGCCAAGCTCAACAAGTCCTCATCATCGACAGTCACCCCCAAACTTCCCAACTCATCCCGACATTGAGTGAACTTCGTGAGATACTTGGGCATACTGTCTCCTTTCTCACACTTAATGTTTCTAAGTTTATCCTTGAGTGCCAACTTCCTCTGGTCGCTCTTGCTTTGGAATAGATTTGTCAACGCTTTCCACATCAAGTATGGAGAAGCCTTTCCATGCAAGCTAGACACAATGTGATCCTTCACGCCCTCCAATAGAATCCTTCGACACTTTACTGTCTTCTTTTGCCAAACCTCAACGTGAGCAGCATCAGTAGGCTTTGGGACCTCAGCCTCTATGAACTCCTTCAGCCCATTGTCATCTAACACCGCCTCCATCCTGTCTTTCCATGCAATATAATTCGAGCTGCCCTCAAGAGCATACTCCAATCGCAATCCGTTGAAAGACATTTCAACTTTGACACTAAGAAAACACTGCTGCAAATTCAAATTCCACCAACCCAAAACTCAACCGCTTCTGATCTAAAATTCGTGAGAACAAAGTATTTCTCGTACAGAGATTGACTGTATGGGATTTTATCGGATATCTTACCTTCCAAAGGAAGGATGAATCCAAAGGCTACCTGGCCCGATTACGGACTTTGCCTGAAGAAATAAAATGTAACCACTCTCTGAATAATAGATCTGATGATCAACTCTGCTCCGATACCATGTAGAAATCTTGAATAATATAACACTTATTCACATAGATTATCCTGATTATACACTATTTGCGGAATGCATGCATAATAGATAACCTCCTCTACGTTGATCATCAATTTGTAGAATCAAAACATTCGCATGTGCACATTGAAACACATTAATAACACATATCAACACAGTATGTAACCGGGGAAAGCATACAGCTGAAAACCCCCAACTATCTGTATATTATAATGATAGAGAACATGTAACAATACATAGTACAATACTCCTCACAAGTACTTAATACTATCTCCACCTGTTACACAAAAACTAGCTCAGATCTGAATCAAGTCACAGGTTCAAATCTCCTCCGCTGTCTGCCTGCCTCTACTACGCAATCCAATGCAAGAATAGGAATGATCCAAGCTCGTTTTCCTTGGCTTGTACTGCGCAATCCTCATTGGTAATCTCCATCAATGATTGTGCAAATCTCATGCACAACTATAGTCACAACTGATAGTAGTCTCCACCTCTAACACCTGTCTCCACTGAACTGTCCATGCACTGAGTTAACTGATGTATTCTTTAGTTGCTTTATGAGTTAATAATTAGTGAATTAATTAACAATTAATTCACATCACTCATCACTAGTGTATTATGTAGTTAGACTAAATACAACTAGTTCAAACAAGTCAAACTGAACACAACTCCATCAACTCCTCAATCAACTCCACCAAACTCAATCACTTGAGTTCTAACTGAAGTCCATCATTGAATAGCTCAACTGACCCATAAGAAAAGCGTATTTCCTTCTGGAAGTTGCATGTGCCACAATCGTAGCTCGAACTGAAGTGCTCCAAGAGGATAAGATAATGTTTATAGTCCAAATATTATTATGAGCTAATAATATTCGACTGTTCTATTTTTAGCCCGACAGTCTAAAAATAGACTCCGCCCATATGTCTAAAAATAGAAGTCCATCTATTTTTACCAACATGACCAATCATCCACAAATAGCATCTTGCAACTCATAGACCATGATCCATATGTCTAGAAATAGACATAGTCTAAAAATAGACTTTGAGCCAAAAATAGCCTGCGGGCCCACTTAGTGAAGGCAACTCCTTTCCACTAAGCTCCATCATCTTGTTGCATTTTCAACACTTAGCAGTTGGTCGCAACCCCTGGTCATATGAAGGAAATAGTAGAAAGGGGCTATACCAAAAGGGCCTTAAGAGGAAATCAGAACGCGTCTGTTTCGTAATATTTCAGTGATAAAGGCCCGCACCCGAAGGACTTCTTGTTACATCGTAAACGCATCCCCAGGTAGACCAAGAGCATGATACAAAGCTTTTAAAGACGGATGGGTCAGAAGCTCCAACATTGAATAAGAGTATGGTGTGGTGGTGTACCAATATGGGGGGCTCAGGAGTGCTTAATGATTCAGCATGGGACTCCACTTGACTTTAGAGAAAGAACTAATCAAACAATTAAGGTAGAATGAACGAAAACCGACTGACCTGCAGAGGGACGCACACGAAAAATACATGGCTTGACCAGAGGCCATTCACAGGAACAACAGAAGGGACACTTCCTCCATCATCCTCTAGTTTTACTTTTAGCTCAATAATTTCCATTTATTTCTAAGAATGGATCGAATCCCAATTGTAATCGTTTTGGGAAACGATGTTTTACACAGGCTGAGATGGCTAGTCTAGCAGGACAGATTAAGGCCATTTTGTAACTATAACCCAATCTCCCCTCTTCTTATAAATAGGGGAAAGAAACACTTATTCAAGGTTCAGGAATTTCGCACCCGCAGGGTCTGAATTTTGAGATGCCACTTTTGGTTCTATTTGCTTATTCATGGGGGACTTGAATGAAGTTGTGTTGAATGTTATGGACTGGTTATTTGGACCCTCTAAGTATTAATGAAACTTCCCTGGTGATTCCAAGCATAATCAATGTGCAACATGTTTCCTCTTGGTAAATCTCATTTCATTTTTGTTTTCCCATTTCTGAAATAGTGTAATGAAGCTATTGGTTTCTTATTGATTTATGGATTTATCTAGGCTACTAAATAGAGAACAGTACCAGAGTTATATTACAGATTTACTTGTGTTATTCAATAGCCTACAATACCTGTAGTAATTGCAGATTTATTGGTGTTATTGGATTAACCTAAAGTACCCGTGTGAGCCCAGATTTACTCATGTTATTTGGTACTAATGATACCCATGTTATATCTGGCATGAAACCTTAATTAACATACCCTTGTTTCTGCCATTTCACCTCGTTCCTCTTACATATTTCTGCTGGAACATGGTCGTTGAGGATTATGTTTGTTTACAACCCTATGCATCTATTTCCCTCCTTTCCACCATCACTACAAATTCAGTATTAAGTTGTCTCATTGTTGTGTGTCGGCCACCAGAAGAAGACATTTCTCTTTGAGATTTCCCCAATATACCCCCCGCATTTGGATCCATGTGTTGGCTTGAGTCTACCTTAATGAAGGCCTATTGAACCAAGCCCCTTTTATTATCTTTTTATTACGTGACAATTGGAGTGCTGCAATGATCTGTTGCTGAATGTTAGTTTTGATGTGCTAATTTCAACTTCAAATTTATAAAATTATGCTTGTCAATTGCTTCATCTGCAGGGTTCTCTTATGTTGTTTGTGATTGGAAACAGGGAAATTTTATGTCAATTTTTATGTGAATCATGAGCAGAATAGCATGAAAGTAGAGTGCTAAACAAAAGTAAGCAAATGAACATCAAACCATCAAGAAAAACACTTAACACAATGTTTTGATAAAGGAGTTCACCCCTATCTCCTTGGTCTAGCTTCCATGGCTTGGGCCTCTGTATTTGCTCAAAATGGAAAAAAAAAATAGAGTTTACAATGCTCTACAGCGCCTGAAACTTGCTTCAATGGACTCAGAGCATGCAAAAACCCCTAAGATGACTCTTCAAGCTCTGCAAATGGACTACAACTCCTTATGGGCTTAACCTCCTCTCCTGGTGGCCATAGGCTTCAGTAAACTTCAACGTGGAAAAATCACGTACAAAAGTGCCTCATTGCCTCTGAAACCTATTCCATTGTGTTCAGAATGTCAGAATAATCTAGGAACACCTTTTTCTGATCCTCATTTGGTCAATTTTTGCCAAAGTTACGAGAGAAACAGTTTCCCTAGAAAACGTCATAAAAAACTAGAGGAACTCCAGTTAAGGTTGCCAAATCTGGAGAAACCTCTGAATTTGGTAGTAGCACCAAACATTTCGCCGAATTAACTCCAATTTAATTAAAGACTAACTATGGATTAATTAAAGGTTAATGGCAGATTAGCGCTAATTATGCATTTAGCCTAACCGTTACCCCGACGGTCTTTATGGAGGCAGTCACATATACTGGAGATTTCGGGGTTATGGTCAGTTAACCCGCGCGGTTTAGGGTGACCGTTGAATACAAACCCGTAACTGTCGACGGAGCGTTCACATATCACAGTGAATGTTAGTGGTTGTGGGTATTGCAGTCCGTCGGATATAACATTAGCCGTAACATTTCCCGGAGCGTTCACATGTGACATACAATGTTGTGGTTTTTGCTACAACGTCGCTGGACTTGCAAACCATAGTCGTGACCGCCGTTTTTTGTTGGAGTCACATGGGGAGCGCTGGCCCTCCTAACTGCCAATTCACACAACATTAAACTTTAAATATATGTGCAACACTATATGGTTAAGAACCAATGATTAGTGGAGATGATTATGAGCCTGGAGTTGTGGAGGGGAGGTCACGGGGTTGAACCCCGGGGCCTCCATAAAATTTTAATACATCATTGTAGGGGCACATGGCAGCGTCCGGGCTTGCCACATGTCACCTTCCCATTGGTCCAACTTGACCACAATTCCCAATAATAAGATGCCACTTGGTGCAATATGACTCGTCCACCTATACATGAATATTCCAAAGAATGTTCCAAAGAATATTCTCTTTGCTAACTGGGCTATATGGATGCCCAATCAACATCCTAGTCAACCTTTGCCAAAATTTTCCTTGTTTGGTGAAACAGTCAGTGGGCTCTAACTTCCTCATATGAACTCTGTTTTGAATGAAACAAGTTGCGTTGGGATCGTTTTGATGAGATGGACGCGGTTGTTCAGGTTTCATACGATTTTGAGCACTTTGATTTTTGAGCTAATGTTTCCCCCTAATCCAGATTTCGATCATGCGAAAACCCTCTGACAGATAATTTTCTATGCACTCATCTATTTAAGATGTCCTAGGCATTGGTCTACAATCAACCTAGAAACTGTCTCTAAGAAGCTTTCTCTGTCTCGCGAAGTACTTGTGCTCCAGATGCCATTTGAAGCCACAATAGAATGTGCTCCACGATCGCCATCCACAACTACTTGTACTCTAAGGCAACTCGACCCCAAGTTTAGATCATTCACTTCATCAAAGCATATAAGTCTTGGCACACCATCCTATCAAGTCTCTAGCCAGTTCAACCCAACTTCTTTGGTGTGTCTATCTTAGACTCATCCAGAAAGCATCTTACTTGGAGGAGCGCTTAAATTTTGTTTGGATCATCTTACTAACTAGTCAATACCTCGATCCAAACATTGTGTTGCCACATGCCAATATAAATCTTTGTCTCACAACTTGTCAACAAGCCAAGCCAAATTTACCTTCCACCTTCCCATGACCCAAGGCATCTTGGTCTACCAAACCATCCATACACGTTGCCGCAAAAAGAAGTGGCCCACGTGCCCTTACCTAAGGGATCTTACACCTACCTTTCCATCCAAACATTGATCATGGAATCCGCTAATGTTGTGAGAAAACCCCAAATTCTCATGTGACTATCTTCAAACTCCCACTTAACGATTCTCCAAATTTTCTCGTGGAAAATGAAGAGCATATACTTTTACTGGTCATAAGAACCCACGTGAACCCCACTTCTACCCAGATCTGACCATGTTAAACCCTATTATAAAGTTCTCTCAAATCTTGACAACAAGTGTGGATGCCTAGGAATGATGGGTGGAACCATCCCTACAAGCCTGGAATTTTCCAGGTTCCATCCCAACCTTTGATAATGCTGAACAGTCAGTGGGGGATTTGGTTGGTACTTAAATTTCCTTGTGCTCTCTTGCACACACAATTTCTCTTATTTTTATCAATTGACCGGAGTTTTACGCAATCCTCCTCCTGACGGCTTCGACGAAAGTCCCAACTTTGTCATTACAATAGAAAATTCTTGAGAACTTAACTTTCACCAACAAGGAACTCCATGACAACTCTGGATCAGCTGGACTGCGTCCTGGCACTTTCCTCGCCATTTCTTCTGCCGCATAATTTATGCCTTGCCTGGCCGCGCACGTCGGCCATGGAAGCTTATTTATATAATACGCCCCCGCTGTTTCTCTGCAATTCAAGCTTTAATCCTTTCCCTTCGTTGAAGACACACTTAGGGTTTCAATTAGGGTTTCGGCATTCACAATAATGGCGGATTTCGAGGATTTCCTGCCAATTATGGCGGAGAAATTGGGAGAGCACGATTTCATGGCGGAGCTGTGTAAAGGGTTTCGTCTTCTGGCAGATCCCCGGCTGGGCCTGATAACTTTGGAAAGCTTGAAAAGAAATTCGGCTCTGTTAGGGTTGGATTCCCTGACAGATTCAGAGCTGCGGTCGATGATGGAGGAGGGGGATTTAGACGGCGACGGGGCTCTGAATGAACATGAATTCTGCGTTCTAATGATCAGACTCATGAAGCTGATAAATGGCGAAACAAAGCCCTGGTAAATGATTTTGAAGAAATCCCAAGGAAAAACTAATAGATGTTTTTTTTATAAAAGGATTTCAGGTATTCATTGGGTGTGCGTGACAGATCTGGTGTAGTGTATGGATGTATGAAATTTTTGTTAACAAACCATGGATGTAAAGGGCTTTTAATGATGCAATTTATTAGTGTTTAATGCAAATGGATTGGCCCAAGTCATATTTCTTTACTTTCTTGCAATGCTGAGGTTATTTAGATTAATTTAAAATTGAAACCATTTTTAAGATTAGCTTTGTCGAGGCAGGATTGATTACAGTAATTATATAATAATATAAATTATAATGTTTAATTTTGAAAAATATATATATTTTTTAATATTATAAAAAGGAAGAATTTCAATATATTAATTTCAGATTTCTAGTGTTTTATTTATTTAGCTTTGTCGAGGCAGGATTGATTACAGTAATGGACTGGTCTCTAGATTGCATATAATAACATAAATTATAATGTTTAATTTTGAAAAATATATATATTTTTTAATATTATAAAAAGGAAGAATTTCGATATATTTATTTCAGATTTCTAGTGTTTTATTTATTTTTATCTAACAGATCAAATTTTTATCAATTATAATTGGAGTAGGGAACCCATTTTATAACTAATTTTTTTCATACATGAATAAAGTAATTTAAATTTAATATTTGTTATATTTTTATTTTCCATTGTGAAAAAAAATGTGTAACTTATTTTATTTTTAATATATATATATATATATCAAATAGTTCAATATCCATGTTGAGTATTTATTTAAACATATATACATATGATTGTGATAATTAACGTCTACTAAGACCAATGTGGTCTATAGGACCTTAAGAAATTAAGAGATTAATTGTGACTCTTTAATATGTTATTTCTATTATAAAAAAGATGGGAAAGAAACATTCCTAGATCACTATAGTTTCACTGACCTAAGTCAAGAAGGTTGGTAGTGGGGCAAATATTTTGGAAATGATAATGAATGTGAGTAAAAGTCGGGTAGTCCAAGAGAAAATGGTTTTCATTTTCAACCCTCTTAGTATCACAAAGGTGAAAAATTCTTTTGTCCCGAGGTGTTTTAAGAATAAACCAACATTTGCTTTCACTTTGAAGCTCATGAGAATTAGTTCTTATCTTCACAATGTTCATTTTCTTCTTAGCATTGGTCAAGACAAAAATATAATTTTGGTTAGCAAGAGTGAGGTTGATCACCTCTTTATAATACCTTAGCTTCTTTTTTCCCTCTAACTCTTAGCATCCCACAACCTATCCTTAAATTTGGAAGTAATAGTATTTTTATTATTATCCTTATTCTCCAAGATTATCTTCTCCTTTATCCTCCAATGGTCAAGCTAAGACTGGACATCTTTATGTCAACCTCACTTGAGCTAGAGGTGGGGGTTTTGGCTAAAGTTAGAAGCAATTTTGAGGAACCTCTTGCCTTACATGTTGTAAAGCTTCTTCTTATACATCAAATACCTAAACATACCCATGCTTTTTAGTGGGGGAAAGGCTAGCCTCAATCAAGAGGATAGGATATAGAGTATTTCCTTTAATCTTAAGGATGTAGGTTATAAATTCCTTTTGGACTACAATTCTCTACATATATTGGAAGGAATGGAACCCTCCCCACCCAAATTCAGTTGTTGCAAGTGACATGAAACTTCTTGAGGTGAGAATCCAACAATACAATTTAAATCTAAATTGTGATTTTTTATTATTTAAAATGCACTTTTGAATGTATTTAGGATTATGCACCCTAAAAAATCCTTGAAGCACTCAACTTTGCAAATTAAGCAACTTATAATTATGATTCTTAAAAATCTCTAAGTGCCTAGAAAAAATGCACAAAGAAGAGTCATTTAATCTATTAGTTAAACTAAGCATGCATGTGTGTGTGTCTGGAGAGAGAGAGAGAGAGAGAGCTTGTTCTATTAATAGATTCAAAGTTAAGATGGAACCTATTAATGGAACAAGAAATCTCTCTCTCTCTCTCTCTCTCTATATATATATATAGTTGATGTAAACTTAAGATGGAAATTGAAGAGTTTTATTTATGATCCACATTGATTTTTCTTGTGATTACTATTTTATAATTTGTTAATGACGTTATGGGACATCTCCCTCATATTGTGTTGTAGAGCCTCGTCTCAATAAAATACTTCAATGTTCACCTTAACATAAATTTTACATCTTCATATATAGAAAAATAAAGTAATTGAAAGTAAAAAAATTGTAATTTAGTCCATAACTAGTTATTTTTTTAGTGTGAGGGAGATGTGTAATTCCTTTTGAAGTGATACACGGCATTTAAATAAGATTGATATTCCACTTCATTAAGAAGGAGATGCTTACTCAACATAGAGTTCACATATGGTAATTGAGAAAGCAATATATTTTAACAAAAATATATTTATGTATGAGGCATAAATAAAATATTTGATTTACATATTAAGTAGCATAAATTTATACCTACTTTATATAAAGAAAAAATAATTAGAAGTAAAAAAATTCTTATATTTTTACTTTCCATATGAGAGAGACGTATAATTTATTCACTATATAAAAAATATTTCAATGCATGCAAATTTCAATGTACTCATAGAGAGAGAGAGGTGGTAGTTGGGAGAGTTCTTATAATATGGATATAAACATTTAAATGTAGATAGTATGGGCCATAAACAAAATATTTCGAAGCCTATGTTAACTAAAATATTTGAATGTGAACTATTATTATATAAAGCAACTAAAAATAAATAAAAATTGGTGTGTTTGTGAAAATAAGAAAACATATAATTTCTTATAGCTTAACATGGAGTTGTCTCTCTCTCTCACACACACACATGCATCTAAACTTGAATTTATGGAGCATGAATATATGCAGATTAATTTCAAAGATAAAAATGGTCTCTCTTAAAACACATTTCTAAAAACATGGATATGTTAGTAACACTACAAAACAATGTTACCATGTTACAACACAAGTCCTTCCATTAACATTCTATATACATTTATCTAACATCAATCACTTTTACAACACCCATAACAATGAAGATAGATCCCTACATTAATAAAAAATAAAGCATTACTCAACCTAAAGCATTACTCAACCATAAACATTAATATACTCATCACCAAAGGTTTGTTTCCATTAAGCTAAAAATCTAACCAACATATACATGATGCCCCATGCATATTACTAACTATAACATAATTAGTGCTCTACTCAAATGGTCAATGTAATCATGCAATGATGCAACCAACCCTTAAGCAACAATTGCATAATCCTTTCTCCCAATCCATATAATAATATTTATACAATTTTAGGCAAATACATAAATAGGATCCATCATGTGCAAGCATTGCTTAGCCATTCAAATCCTGGAAATTTGGAATCTTCTCCCAAAACCACTCCTTTGGGTTGACTAGGTCCATTCTCCTAACCCACATAATGGTTATTCATCTGTTGTGCTAATGCTACCATGCCAAGTCATTTTACAACAAAATTGAAGATGCCTATAAACCCTAACCATGACTATTAACGCATCCTCATGCGACCTTTGATCTGTCCCTTCCTTTTGTTCCATTTTCTCACCATTTAGCCTTGCATTTCATTTTTTTCTTCAATTGAAGGAGTTGACTTTGGAACAAGTTCTAATGGTCTAATCGTGACTTCTTGAAATGCATCAAATCCTTATGACCACTTAATGTGTGTTTCCCTTGTGATAAAATATTGAGGTTGATTTGGATAAGGGGCTAAAGGTTACATCTATAAGACTACTTGCTATTTAATATTAACAAACAAGTCAAGTTATTAAATCTCTAGGTAGAGAGTTGTGTTGGAGATCACAAGTCATATAGAGAAATTCAATTATCACCCAAAGAAGTTATATGGAGCACATCTAATTCTTCATCAGTGTGTTGTATCTCTACAAGTTTCAAGTTTCTTTGGATAAGGTCGACTCCTTATCATGTTCTTCTTATAACTCCAACAACCCATACAATATTGCATGATGGTGTATATGGTATAACACTCAATAATGGTGGTGCACAACTATTTTATCACATGCCAACCTTTCTCATTCAAAGGACCCACAATGACATAAGTTCATTAATTCGCAAGGCCCCTAGTTAATCCTTGACTCCAATTTTAGTTATAGAATAAGATTACAATTTCACAACCACAACATGGAGAATGATTATGATCCAAATAGGTAGCATGTATTTTTTAAGGCACAATATTTATAAAAATGAGTCTCTTTGTCACAATTTTAACCACATAGTGGAAAAGCTTCGTATGACCTACTTTGAGTCTCCTACTAAAGCCAATTCCTATTGTCTATAAGAATTCGTGTTGATAGTAAATTCAACTAGTTGTAGTGGAAGTCATTAGTTGGTCTATTGTAGTTCAACCACATCTTGCTCATACCTAACCAACCTATAAGAAACTTTTTTCGCCATAATTGAGGCCATTTGCAACACTTTTGGTGTAGCTTGAGTATTGACCTTCATTTGGATACCCTGTTGATTCGGTAAAGGGACTCCAGAGAGAGACTAATCCATAGGTTTTCCAATGGAAATGGATCATACACACTATCCATGAGCCTCAAAGTCTAATTCATTACACGAGTGAGGAAAAGTGTCGCATTATGGATATGCTACTCAGTGTCGGGATTAATGTGCTACACAATATTAAAGTTCTATTGTTAGACACACATCATCTCTCAACAACATTCATGGCTTCTAGCCAACTTCTCAATTATGAAAATAACAAACTAATGGACCAAAGGAGAGAGAAGCTTACCACTCAGGTTAGAACATTAAACCCTTAGAGGTGCCATTGGAGTTTAATCCTTTTCCAATTTATCATATTTGTGCAAACTACCTGGACATCTCCTAAAACACCACCATCCTCTAGTAGTTCAACTTTGTGATATTTTGAAATATTCTACTCATATTACAATTCACTTGTAATTGTGGGTTGGATTTCCTATGCCTCCCATGGGAAAGCAGTGTTAATGGTTTCATTCTCAATGGTCATGGAAATAGTTGTTGACGGAATTGATGGTTCAACATTTGGAATGTTGACATTGGAATCATTGATGTTATAGCCCCAAGGGTGGCCAATATTAGGCTAAATGTATATGGTATTACCCCTAAGGGGGGCATATATTGGGTTAAATATACACCCATGTGGCCCCTTCATCACTATAAAAACCTTATTACATATACATTTACATATTACATGTATATTTAACCCCATATATATACCCCCCCCCCATGGAGTCATACCATATACATATGACCCAATGTAGGCCCCCCTTGGGGTCATAACAATTGAAGTCTTAATCGCATCAACCTCTTGGAATGCCTCTAGCACCTCCTAAAGTGTAGGAAAAGATTTAGAGTGAGGAAAATTATCGAGGAGAAGTGACAACCCTTTTCCTACCCCTGTTGTAAATGTCGTTATGAATTTATTCATTTAAATAATATGGAAACTGTAAAATATGGTTGAACAGGAGGAGTGCACACGGATTCAGAGACTAAGGAGGAGGAGTTTCTTGCACTCAGTGAAAACCTAGGCCACTTCATTTATTCCCCACCTAGCTCCCTAGAAAATTAATGGTCTGTTGGTGCAGACATTGAAGTTATGTATGGGTAGCCTATAAAAAATTACATGCCCATATGGTCCTTAATCTCGTGGGACGTGTTGAGGAAGTCAACACATAGAAAGGATGTGAAGAAGAGAGAACATGGAAGTGGTGAAAGATGGGAGTTGCCGACATAACGAACTTTCAACATTGAGCGATTCTTGGTAAGGAGTGATTGGGAAGTAAGAATGCCCATGATGATCAATTCCCCCCCCCCCCCATGACATGAGTGAAGGGGAAGTTAAGTCCTCACATCAAAAAGAAGAGTGGAGAAAAGTGAAGCATATGCATAGAAGCGAGGAGTGTTCAAGAAGATATCACTGTAGGAAACCTTTGCGGTGATATTAGGACATCGTTCAATGCATTCTAGTGATAATATGCATGTGTATTGGTATCAACTTGACTAAGACAGATTAGGGAAATACTAATTCCCTCAGTGCTTTCCTTTGGGCTAAGAAAACACCCTTTAGAATGATATCAAATTCATGGACTGAGAGAACTTTCCTTGAACCTTGGTTGAGTTCCTATGACCGTTTTCTAAGAGATTGAGTGAATCATTGTGGTGCTTACTGCTTGAGAGTAGTTGCTAAACCACCTGAATAGTGGACTCCTCCTCTTGGCTACGTATTGACTAGTTATTGGTGTGAATACCCTAGAGCACTTAACTCCTTAAACTCTGAATCTGGATCAAGGGTGGTTCGTTCCAAGAAATATTGCAGTGGAGATGGTTTATGGTTGGGTGGAGAGTGGAAGTCCCTCCTTCAATTGCCAACGAAAACATTATATTCAGATAAGTATTATTGGTTATGCATGCTATCCTATAGGCTATGGTATGCCTTATTGTGCTTATAACTAATGATTAATATTGTATCATTTATGTAAGAATGTCTTATTTATTATCTAATCATGGTTGTTCGACTAACTTGTATATCTATGGTGATTATGAGTTGCTTGAGCTATGAGGTTACAATATTCTAAGTTAATTGCATGATTTTCTAATATGTCCCTGATTAGTGACATGAAATCACTGAGGATTCACTGTGTTATCTTGAGTATAAGTTATCTTTATATATTTGTAAGTTTGGGAAGCTCATTGTTGTGACCATGTCTATTGGTGATCTCATTAGTAGTTCAATTTATGTGTTGTGTATATATGATAGCCCTAGCTTAGAGAGATTATTGAGATCCATGTATAATCATAGTGAATGTTATCTCAGAGACCACCAATCAACTAATTGAATCTTTCTATAGTTGTCTACCCCAAGCCCTCAATCAACTACTACAACCAGTGAATCCTCTGTCTCCCAACATTCTCCTCTAAAAGAATGGATGCCTCTCATCCCCTTTTTATCCACTAAATAGAACAATTTGTTCCAAAAACGGAAAGGGAATCTGCATGTACATGATCCATGTGTCATCATGTCAACTTCTATTTTTTTTGTCTTAAGTCTTCCCTAACTCAACCTTTTTCTTAATTCAACTCTTGCTTATTTTATTCCTTTTTACTTCTTGTTAACTTTACTTATTCTTACTGTTATTATACTTTATTATATTTATTTAGAACTTTAGTTTATTATTTATTTATTATTATTATGTTTTCTTTGTTATATATATTATCACTTTTTAATTTTTATCGTTTCATTTATTATTATTACTATTATTAATGTGGGGCATTACATTGCCTCTAACAATATGATCACTCCAAAGTGGGGAACACATTGCAGACAATGAGAATTCTAAGTGGAAACAAATCCAAACATTGATCTAACTGAGAAGTCTTAAGTTCCCTATGAAATCTCAACTAGGCACATTTTGATGTGAAAGATCAAGCTTGAGCAGTGATGTCAGGGAGACATACTTACAACAAATGGTCTTCAAAGTTTCATAAGGAATCACCCTAGCTATCATTCAATATCCACTCATCCACTAGCCAAAATAAGCCCAATAAAAAAAATTATAACAAATAAATGAATGTTAATGAATAAAAGGTAAAGGCTTGAGAATGGTTTCTTGAGCAATTGGAACATGCAAGAAACCTCGTTGGGGCTATGGATACTCATTGGATAAAGAAATTTTTGTGATTCCAAGGTGACTTCGTCGGGGATATGGATGCTCGCTGGTAGTGGAGATAATGCCAACAACTCATCTTTAATGCTTTATCAATTAATATCCTAAATTTTCATTGTTCGTTGCACCAAACTCTGAGTATGCCCCAAGAATACAACCTAAATCAATAAAGGCAAAGTCATGCAACTCAACATTTCACAATTCTCAGCAGTGGTACCCTCTTGGAGGAAGAATAAGCCATAAAGGAACATCAACCACACATGATCTAGAACATATTCTAAGACAACTCTCAAATATTTTTGGGTCCTACTAGTGTCTCGCCAATTGTTGTAGCTACTACAAAAACCCACCATAATTCCTTCTAGTTCCTTTTATATACAAGTAATTGAAGGGGTTACTTTCTCAAGATTATGCAAATATCATATTGTCAAGTCTATCTAGCTTCTGTGAGGCTTGATCAACTCTCCCAACTTGAGATATTGGAGCAAGACTTGTGAACCTAATACAACTTGTTTGGCTAATACTAAAAAACAAATAACCTTCCATGTTTTAGGACGTTGAGGAAACCCTTCGAATGAGGTTTAAACTTAGCTTTCCTCATTAATAGGAGTCTCCTTATCCTTGTGTAGCACTCCCTCATGCCTCTAGCATGTTCTGTAGTTCCCCTTTCACCTTCATCTCAACATTTCACATTCAAAATTGAGCTTGAAACTTCGATTTAAGCCTTCCCACTCAATGTAGAGCCCTCATAGACCTTAAGCCTATGCGATAGCACCCCCCTTGAGCTCCTATCCAATGCTACAAGCCCAATATTTCCCTTTTTTGTTCCTCCCTCTCACCTTTTGGCTTTGTCAAGTCTTTGTAGTGCCTTAATGAACTTTTGTTCAGCGCTACACTCCATCTTTTAGCAATTTAAGATGATTTTTCTCTCCCTTCAAGGTTCCACAATACATGGATGAGCCTCTAGACAACATTATAGTTCCCTAGAGACCCTTAAGCTAAGAAACATCATCAAGTCTAGCCTTTTTAACTCATATGAGCTACTTCCTTTAGCATAGTGCCCTACTAAGCAACAAGAGAGTGTTGTAGCACCCAAGTAACCCTCAATCTAGTGTTATATCACATGACTCAACCTCAAGTGGAGGGATTTCAAGTTTCTTAAATTTTTCTCTTGATTTTAAAGTTATCTTTTGAGATTTTACTTACTTGAATTGAGTTAACAAAAGATCAAAAAGATAAAATATTAAAGTGTAATAAGGAAATTACTCAATTTAATGCATGCAAATGACCCTTTAAAAAACTTTAAAAGAAGCTAAGACCCACTTGTTGACGGTGCTGGACCTACCAACATTCATGGGATCTCCCCAATATGAAGTCCCAATTAGACCTCACACCATTTGGTGTAGGAGTCCCATCTAGAATACGGCTCGGTTTCCGATGCAGTGGGTTTTAATGATGTGCCTTGGCTGCAATAACACATAGAGTGGTGTATGGTGACTTTGGTGGGAACAAGTGTGTGACTCTGTGGAAATTCAAGTGTAATGCATGAAGGTTCTAACACACGAAGGGAAAATGAGTGAGTCCCTTAGAATCTTGTAATAGTACGCAACTTGGAAGGAACACATGAGCATAAATACATCACAAGCTAATCTGCGAAATAGTTCACAAGTTATCAGTGATGGAATTATACAATAGAATGCATTAAACAAGATTCGTAATGCAAATAAAATAGTTCATAAGCATAAGCATAAGTTAAATAACATACATTACAAACATAACAAGAACATTCCTACTATATTCATAACATATGCATGAAAATGTGTCGGCTTTGTGATTTTATTAAGTGAAATTTCCAATCATACATATACCATTAACGGACCACTAGCCCCAATAGTGGAACATGAAGTCAACACCTACTCCTCCAAAGAAAGATAGTCCCTTTATTCTACGAAGAAGCCAAGGATCTCACAAACTCTCAAGCTCCTGATTCTAAGCCTAACCCTAGCCAAAATCTTAGCTCCTAAAAGCCCTTTACATGAGTTATGAGGCTCTATTTATAACAAAAGGGGTGACTATTCACTTCCCCTTGTGACTCTTGGACTTCCCTCATGAATCTTCAGTTGATTTACAAAATGAGTCTTTACATTCATTACAACATGACTCTTCACATTCCAATATTGACACTTGGAATTCTACTTGCAAATTAATTACAAAAGAATATTATTATACACTCATACTCATATAAGACAAAATTAGGTAGAGCCAACTAGACAGCGTAATAAGACAAAACAATTAATCTTGAGTTTGGGGAATCTCCAACTCAACAAATTCTACTTAATGTTTCTCGGTTACGTAATGGTGCCAAAATTTGTACTATGCAATGACATCCCCAAACTGTGTGATGGTGTCAAGCTCGAAGAAGACTCTAGCCTCCATGGCATCTGGGTACACAGACTTGGAACCAGTTTGTGTTTGCTTCTTGAGCAGGAGAAAAATTGTGTTGATTTGAATAGGGCCACCAATCTACTTCTGCATATTTTGTTTGTTTACCTCAAGATTGGTGAGCGCCAGTATTGCAACAAGAATGTTGCAACTCCTGGGCTGCCAACTTTACTTTTATCAACTCGGTAGTTCGTAACAAACTTGGAAGCGTCGGTGTTGTATGCACAAGTACTAGTTCTCACTGCAGGTTGTCACTTGGTTAGCCGACGCGAGATCACTAGGAGCTCAAGCCAAATTCTATAGATTTTAGAAGAAGCTCTATGTGTGATGAAAGGAAAGAAAGATTACTCTACAGAGGCTATTCTAATTGTAGAAAGGAGAAAGACTGGAATGTAAAGAAAAACCTAGTAAAGCCTACTTAACAAGCTAATTCTACTTTTGCCAAAAACACTATGAAAACCATGAAAGAAATGCCATTACCTACTCAAGGAAGTAAACAATATCTAACCATGCTATTTCTAGAAGTAAATAAGAAAAAAACATATTTTTGGATTTTTATGTGTTTTTATGTGAATTTCACATGCATCTAATTTATTGTGTATGAGTGTGGCAGCGAACAAGTGGCGTTGGAGGGTGGTTTTGGAGCTTGGGAGGATGTAGGATGGTGTGGATGGGTCCTAGGAGGTCTTAGGTGGCCTTCTGGAGGCTTTTCCCACACTCGGCCTTCAAAAGAAAGCCTACAGGAAAAGCTACAGGAGGACATAGGAAATCTACAGGAGGAAAACAGGGAAACTACAGGAGGCCTATAGGAGGAGGCCGAGAGCAATTTCTGTTGTTTTGAGGGTGTGAGAGTGGGTGAAAAAGGTGGATGAAGGTTGGAATGAGGTGTTAGGGTGCCTAAGGTCTACCATGAATCACCAGGAGAGAGAAAGATGATTGGATTTGCTCAAGGAGAGAGGAAGAAGTTCTATGAAAAATGAAGGAATCTAGGGCAGAATTGAGGTGAGGTTTGGGAGACCTATAGGGAATGGATCAGATGGAGGGTGTGATTGCTGGTAAGCTGGCCTACTACTGGAAGATATCTGCTGCATAGAAACTGATAGTCAACCAAGAAAATCAAGCAACCAATGAAATGAGTGCATACTAGGAAAAACAGAGTTTTGCATTAAAATGGCCTAGACTATGATGCATAGAAGGAAATGCTGGGAAATGTTGTAAGGAAGGAAAGCATGCAAAAGGACTATTGCAAATCAGGAAGTGAACATGATGAGTAAGATCTAAAGCAAAGAAAAACTGGACTATCAACCTACTAGAGAGCTGCAAACACTAGAAGTCCTATGAATGAGGAAAATCTGTGTTTTTGGGGCAGCAAGAGAGTCTTTGCCTCAAACCATGGTCCCAGAGGGAGGAAGAGAGGCCAAGGCACTACTGATAGCCTTTTGAATCTTTTCTAATCACTGCTTAACCTACTACAGAAAGTACAAATGGAAGCAAGTGACTAAATCATCAAAAGCAACCTATTCTTAACCATAAAAGAAATATGTCTAACAGCAAACTAATCTACAACTGAAGTAAAGCATACAAATACAATTGAAGAGAAGCTTGGATGCTTGGATTGGGCCCTAATCCAAGAGATTCAACCCTCTGAGGTAACTCAGTGCTAGCTCAAAAAGGATTCCATCTTTATTATCAAAAAATTACAAGATTACATAAAACTGTCACACAAAAATAAGCTCGAAATTTGAGCAGAGTTTACATAAGCAAAAAGTCGACCCTAGTGAGGCCCTAGGCCTCTCTACTTATACATCTGAAGCTACCAATAGATTCCTTAAAATTAGGGAGGCTTGGCTCCCAAAACTCGAGATAACTATCAGTCATCCTCCACTTTGCTCGGCTGCCTTCTAGTGCATGATTCGGCTGCTTGTACTCCGAGCTGAATGAAGGGGAATTCAAAGTGAGGAGTAATAAATGAGGGGGATTCCCTCCTATAAGTCCTCTCCTCTATCTAGTTCGAGTTATTGCTACAATTTGACCACTGGATCCCTGACTTTGACCTCGAAATCCATCAATAATTTGCATTAAATACATGTTAGACCACATGGCATCATAACTAACTCAACTCACCCTATAAGCATAAATATAATCATAAAATCATACAATAAGCTAAGAGAATGGTTGATTTGACTGGGTTAGGAGGTAAAATGAGCCCATATAATTACCCATTTATGAGGCTCGTCATCACCCCCCTATTGAAGGTGTTGCTCATCCTCTGAGCAACCTGGTCAATCTCTTCATCTTTTATGGCCCTAGTGGCCTCCCTAGCATTCCAAGCTTCTGATGTGGTCTGCTCATGTTCTTCATAAAATTCTGCATTCCTGTCTATGTCCTTCCACTGCTCCTCCTCTTCTTCTTCTCTTCTGCCTTCTAGTATACCTAATATGAGTGGAGGACTCAATTTGAGGCCAATCCAGTCGGCCTTCAGCCTTTGCAATGGAGCGCTTGAACATTGGCATTATTTTTAATGCCTCCTTCAGCCTCATGGGGGAATGGTATTCCCTGATCTGAAAACTATGGGGTAGAGTGTTCCATCTTCTCATACATGCATGCACATAGTCCTCCCCAAGTAGCCTAAACATATCTTCAAAGTGTGCAATGGCTTGTTCTTGATTGGCTAGATATTTAGGGGCAATTTGAGGGTCATTTGCAAGCAGGTTGTGTGTGCTGATGAGTGCCATAGGATCTGATGGCTCAGCTCTTATCATCAATGGTTCATTCTGCTCTTTTATTAACAATCTTTTCATTTCTGCTGCCCTCAATTCCTCATGGTTCATCCATGATGCCATGGCCATTAATTGCAGATCCCCTAGCTTGGCATTGGGGTCCCACACATTCATGTCTGTGAGGGCCATGTTGTGTAGGTAGAACTCTGCCATCTTTGCTTTATCCTCTGAGGTGCTTTGGTCACACAAATCCATGAACTGCCTGTAGTCTTGGAAAGGCATTGTGCCTCTTTGTGCCAAAGTCTTTATTTGGAATTGAAGCCATTGATCCTTCATATAGAGGCCATAAGATTTGGCTAGTGTTTTTCATTGTAATGCTTCCATGGATAAGTTAGCCATGTATGTCAGCTGAGTCTCTTTCTCTTGCAGCTGCCTCCTAAGTAGTTCATTCTCATTTTCAAGGTGGCTTCTTGTAATGGTCTCTTTGTCTCTGAGAGCACTCAATTCTCTGCCCATTTCCTTGAGTTTGTTTTCCATATGGCCAACATCCTCAACTCCTTTGGACTTGGCTATCTGCATCCACCTATGTGTTCTCACTCTCTCTTTCTCCAATTCGAAAAATAGTGGAATGGCAATTTTCTATGGGATTATCCTGCCTCCCTCAAGTAGATTGTAATAAGAGGCAAGACTAGGCTGGGGGTCAGGTTCTTGTAGCTCTTGTGCTTCCTCCTTCACCTCTGGCTGTCCTCCTATCTTTTTCTCAAGCTTTTGTGTCTCCTGTAGTTTGGACAGTGTCTCTTGTAGGACTGTTTCGGGGTCCTATAGAACTGCCTTTCCCTTCCATGTAGAAGATCTTGGAGTCCCCCTTTCATAGGTTATAGGAGTCTTGGAAGGAGATTCTTTCACCTTGGCAGATGGTGAATCTTCAATGGTAATGGGAATCTTTGAGGAGGGATGAGGTTTTCCTGTTTTAATTCTTGTGCTCTTCCTTGCCCTAAAATACATGGAGGTTTTTCTTTTCCTCTTCTGCTTTGGCTTGACTAGTGTACTGAGGGCAGTGAGGGCAGTTGTTGCTTCTCTTTCCAAAGTTTCAGGGGACTCTTCTCCTTGCTCTGCCCTCTCTACCTCCTTTTCTCCTTCTTCTGTCTCTTTTTCTTCCTCCTGCTCTGTCCCTTCAACTCTCTCCTCCTCCCTCTCTTGCTCTGCTATGCTACCACTGGCTTCACCTTCTCCTCCTTGCTGTTCTCCCTCCTCACTGATAGCAGGACTGACATCATAGGTTAATGCCTTGATGTCATCCTCAACTGTCATATTTCTGAAAACTTCCCATGCTATGGGGATTGTAAGGGTATGGAGGGCTTCCTCTACTAGGATTTTGATTAGGCCATGGTGAGCTAGCTGCTGTGAATTTCCTTCTTGTACCTTGGTGCTGGAGTCAATGAGGGACTGAAGGAGAAAGTAAGGGATACTGAGCTTTTGATGTGCTGGGGTATCCATGCCATATCTCAATTCTTGGAGGATTCTAAAATGATATCCATAAACAATGTTGTACCTCCCCTCACAAGAAATGTATTTGATTATTTGGTAGCTAACCTCATCCCAGGGATATGGTATACTAGCCCTCCTAATTCCATTTTTGTCTTCAACAGGGGTTTCATTATCTTGGAAAATTTTCTTCTTGGCAGCCTGGCCAATTGGTTTCTCATCTTTACTCCAAGGCAGCCCAAGAGGAAGGGTAGTGACCCTACTGATGAATTCAGGGGTTATATTGATGGAGAGGCCTCTAATGGTTACAGTAGCATGAGTTCTTGTGTGAGGGACCAGAGAGAGAGAAAATTCATGGGCAATTTCATCATCAAACCCTCTAAACTTCTCAAAGAAATTCATCCAGTTTTCCCTTGTGAATATTTCCACCACTTGAGGATGTGCATGGAGTCTGGTGGAGTTAGTGGGCTCTTTTCTCATAAACCCCCTTGTCATAATGCCTGTACTTCTTTGGAAAAACCAAATATGGAGGTGGAGACAACGAATTTTGAGTGAAATAGAAAAACAGAGGAGACTGTGTTTTTTTAAAACAAACAGATTTTTTTTTCTTCCCTCTTAAAGACTCATTTTATCTTCAATTTGAGACCACTCTTTCACATTTTGATATATAATCAGAGGGAATTCATGAACCCTACCTCTTTAGACTGCAATTCGTGCCAAAAATCACGTTTTCTCCCTTCAAAATGACTCACTGCCCCTCCTGTAGAAGCCTGTTGTCCCTCCTGTAGATGCTCCTGTAGATTTCCTATAGGTGCTCCTGTAGAAAATGTCAAGAGCAAGAATATGGAGGAAATCGATGGAGGATGGTGGTTACGAGGCTGTGGGGGCACAAGAAGACTACTATGTGGCTGAGTTACAAGGAGAAAATGAAGAAAAGGTGGTGAGAATGCGCAGGGAGGAGTGCTCATTACCTTTTATGGATATTTTCGATTATGAGTGCTGAGCTGGCAAGGTGTACGTTGCCTGAATTAGGACTATTTTTCCCCACCCACTTGGTCATCATGGCTCCTCCTTGTAATCATCCCTCATTATTGCATTGGAGTTAACTCTTCCTCCCACTACCTGTCCTTGGCATCTTATGCTTGAGTTGACTGTGCGCACGTGTGGGTGACATCTCGGTTGAGTGGAGTCAACTAAATGAAGGTGGCCAAGTTAACTGGCCACCTTTCGATTTCAACCATCTCGTTGCCTTCATATTATTTCTAATTACACAAATGCAGATAGAGGAGTGATTTAGTTACTTACCTGTGATCCAAGTGTATTTGTTGTGAGGTGTTGTGGCTTTCTCTGCTGCATGCCTTCATTTTTCTTCATGCATGCTGTCTCTGCTTGCTGATGTGTGTGTTGTGCTTTTGTAGGTTCTTCTTTTGCTAGAGCTGAGCTGCATGGGCCTTTTCAACCTGCAGATGTGCACTCCTTTGCTGTTGGTGCTGGACTTCTATGGGATCAGCTGCTACAGGAATTCCTACAGGAGCTCCTGTAGCTGCTTCTCCCCTAGAAACTTCAGCTTTTCCCTGTGCTTGTAGCTCGAGAATAATGCCAGAGGTGTAATGAGTGATGGAGGGATAGTAGGTAAGCTTCAGGCAAGGTTATTGGTGCCTTTTCCTTTTTTTATTTTTGTTTTTTCAAAACTGAAAAACTGTCTTTCTGTGTTTTTTTCTTGGACAGGAAAAAAAATAATGATGCTTGGAGTGTGGTGTAGGTTTGGAAATGTTGGTAAGGAGGTTTGGAGGTTTGGAGATGATAAGAGGGATTATAGGTTCGTCATGAAGTTTTCCTGGTCCCTCAAACTGCCTCCTGTAGACACTTTTGGCTCTCTGTAATTCCTACAAGAGCCTCCTGTAGAAAACACAGTTTTGGAAGAAAAAGGTACAGTGGGGTGAAAGAGATGCCAAAAATGATGGAGGAAGGTGTGGAGAAGATGAGATGGATGCTGGTATGAATGTCAGGGTTCCCTTGGCACCTTCTTATGCTCCCTGTAGTCCTCCTGCAAACCTACAATGTAATAGAAATTAATTTTTCTTTCTCTTTTTTCCTTTTTTTTTTGAAAACAACTAGGGTGCCTCAGAGAGGTTTTCACCCTAATTTCCTGCCCTGGGCACCTCCAATGGAGGTTTTCACCCAGGGATCTTATTTTTTCCTTTTTTTCTTTCTTCTCTCTTTTTTTTGACATCACTGGGCCGCCTCAGGAGAGGTTTTCAACCCAATGATGGGACTTAAGCGCCTTATGGAGGTTTTAACTTGAGCCCTTATTTTTTTTTTTTCTTCAATGAGCTGGTGAAGTGGAAGCTAAGACATGCTCCACTACCATCTCCGTTTTATTCAAATCTTCAATAAACTCTCGCTTGGAGAGGGGTTTTTTGTAGACTTTCAACCGATGTCCATTGACAGGCATGGGGATGGCTTCATCATCAATGGTTCTGATCAGAACTGAACCATTTTCATTGCATTTCTCCACAGTGTAGGGTCCCAACCATCTTATCCTCAGCTTGCCTTTGAAATCCTTGTATCTTGAATCATAGAGTAGTGCCCAATCTCCCTCTTGGAATTGCTTCTCCCTGATATTTCTGTCATGCCATATCTTTCTCTGAAGTTGAACTACCTCTATATGGAGAAGGGCTTGCAATCTGTATTCATCCAATCCATTGAGCTAAAGTAATCTCTCCTTCTATGCATGGCTGAGGTCTAGGTCTAGCTGAGCTGCCATCCTTAGGGTATTGAATTCAAACTCTATTGATAGCAAAGCCTTCTTCCCATAGACCAGTTCATAGGGTGTGAACCCGGTGGTGGTCTTCCATGTTGTGTTGTAGGCCCAAGTGGCCTCAACTAATATGTCTGCCCAGTCTTTTCTGTTGTTGCTCACTACCTTGGTTAGGATCCCTTCCAATGCTCTGTTAGTGACCTCCACTTGCCCATTGGCTTGTGGATGGTAAGGGGTGGAAGTCATGTGCTTGATCTTATGATGTGTGAGCAGGTCTTCAATAAGGTTGGAAGTGAATTGGCTGCCTTGATCTGTGACCAACTCTCTTGGATCGAAATTGTAGAATATGTTTTCCCTCAAAAACTCAGATACTTTTTCCTCTGTCGTTGCTTTGATTGCTTTTGTTTCTACCCACTTTGTTAGGTAGTCGGTGTACACAATGATGTACTACTTTTGCTTTAAAGGGGGTTTGATAGGCCCCACAAATTCCATGCCCCACTTCTCAAATGGCTCAAAGGTCACTTGAGGCTGCATGGGCATTTCACCCTTTGGAGTGGGTTTCTCCATCCTCTGACACTGATCACACTGGCTCGTGTATCTCCTCACATCCTGATGAAGAGTGGGCCAGTAGTAGCCTGCTTGCAATATCTTGAAGGTAGTTCTTTTTGCTGCAAAATGACCTCCACAAGGTCCATCATGATAGGTCAAGAGGATGTCAAAGACTTCCTCCTCCCTGACACATCTTCTCAAGATCTGATATGGGCCAAGTTTGAAGAGATTGCCTCCAATCTAGGTGAAAGGGGTGCTTTTCCTTACTATTTTGCTCTTCTCTTTTGAGGATAGGTGTGGTGGGAACTGTGTTGAAACCAAATAGTTTGCTATATCAACAAACCATGGAGAGAGTACTGATATAGAAAATAGGTGTTCATCTGGCATTTGGTCATCCGCCATTCCTTCGTCACCTGCAGGAAAATTTACTCTAGACAAAATGTCAGCAACAACATTCTCTTTACCAGGATTATCAATAATGGTCAGATCAAACTGCTGCAGTAAAAGCAACCATCTAATAATGCGAGAATTTACATCTGGTTTGTTCATTGAATATCTAATTGCAGCATGATTAGTGTGCACAAATGTTTGATAGCTTGTGATATAATGTCTGAATTTGTTTAAGGAATGCACGATAGCTAGGAGTTCCTTCTCGGTCACTGTATATTTTAACTCTGCCTTTGACAAGTTTTTGCTTATAAAGTATATGGCATAAGGTAACTTTTCATCAATTTGTCCTAAGGCTACTCCTATTGCTTTATTCGAGGCATCTGTGTGAATGTGAAAGGGTAGGGCCCAGTTTGGGCCTCTGAGAATTGGGGCAGTCACTAGCTTGCTCTTCAAGGTATCTAGGGCTTCTTGACAGTTTTCCGACCATATGAACTCAACATCTTTGCCTAGGAGGCCAAACAAAGGAGAGGCTAACTTGTTGAAGTCTTTAATGAATCTCCTGTAATATCCAGCTAAGCCTAGGAAACTTCTGACATCTCTCACCTTTTGAGGAGGTGGGACCCTTTGGATGATGACAATTTTGTTGGGGTCCACCTGTAGTCCTTGTTGAGATATTGCATGACCTAGCACGGTCCCTTCAGTCATCAAAAATTCACATTTTTCCGGACTGAGGGACAGGTTCATCTCAATACACTTATCTAGAACTTTTCCTAGGTTAGATAAAGCTTCCTGAAAGTCAAAGCCATAAGGAGTAAAATCATCCATGTATATTTCTACTGCATCATGAACCAGTTTAGAAAATATACTCAATACCACTCTTTGGAAAGTGGCTGGAGCGTTGCACAAACCAAAAGGAAGGACCCGATATGCAAAGGTACCCCAAGGACAAGTGAAAGTGGTCTTATCTTGGTCTTCCGGGCTAATTTGAATCTGATTGTACCTGCTAAACCCATCTAGGAAGGAGAAAAGCTTTTTCCCTGCCAGACCATCTAACACTTGATCTATGAAAGGTAAAGGAAAATGGTCCTTTTTAGTGGCTTTGTTCAATTCCCGATAGTCGACACAGATTCTCCACTTACCATTTTTCTTTGGCACTAGCACCAAAGGAGAGACCCATTCATTGTCAGAGATGGGATAGATGAATCCCACATCAAGCAATTTCTGCAGTTCTTCCTTAACAATATCTTTGAGTGTTGGGTTCATCCTCCTTTGAGGCTGTCTGACTAACCTGCAATCTTCCTTGATGTATATATGATGAGTACATACCGAAGGGTGCACTCCCTTCATCTCCTTATAACTCCAGGCGAAGGCATCTAGATGTTTTCTCAGTATGCTGCATAGCTCTTTCTCCTGGGAAGTAGATAGGGATGGATTGATTTTCAATGTTCTTTCTGGGCCGAACTCTATGTTTTTAACACGGAGAGAAGTGGGATCGGCCACACAGAGATCAGTTGAGGGGTTGTTTTGGGTTTCTCTTACTATGTCTTCTAATGGTGATACACTGGGAGGTGGATTCTGAATCAAATTTTCAATCATATCATCCTCATCTTGCGGTTTTCCTCCCATGGTGATTTCTAATGTACAAAGTGGTGTAGAATAAACTTCATCCTCATCCTCCTCCTCCAACCAGAGAGGTAGATCATGTTCTAGCAAGGGTTGGGCAGGAGGATATAGGGTTAATTGCTTGGACATGTGCCCGTTCTTTATGGTCATGTTCCCAGCTCGGCAGCTAATGTAGGCATCAGCTGTAGCCAACCAGGGTCTTCCCAGAATGAGAGGATACCCAGTGAGCTTTGCCTTTGGCTAGAAAATTAAGAAATCAATAGGTAACTCCCAAGAATCAATGGAAACCATCACATCCTCCACAATCCCCTTAAGGGTCACTGTGGAGCGGTATGCTAGATGCAGCACTGTCGTGGTCTTCCTCAAGGAGCCTTAGAGATTAAGTTTGAGCATTGTGTCCTTTGTCATCACATTAATGGCAGCTCCCAGATCAATCAAGGTATGTGGGACCATTGTGCCATTAATGTGGACATCAACTACTGGGCTTCTAGGGTCCAGATACTTTGGACAGATTATTTGCCCCAACATCAGGTTAGATAGTTGTCCTATAACATTGATGGTTGGGGCATCTCTCTTGCGTCTTCCTAGATGCCTAAAGCACTTCTCTTTGATCAACCTATTGTAGATAGGCACTTCTTTTATGGCTTGGAGAAGTGGTATCTTCACACATAAATGTTTCAATTCTCCCAGGAGTTCAGTCTCTTCTGGGGTAGGCTGGGTTGTCATGGATAGTCTCTCAGGAAAGGGTGGATTTGCTTTAGGTTCGCTTTCCTCTTTATCTTCCTCAACCTCCCTGGGTGGAGGCTGGCTATCTGGGAGAACTTTCCCGAATCGCAAGTTAATTTCTTGAATCTCCACAGCATAAGTTGGGCATGATGGTTCCCCACTATACACTTGCTGAGCCTGTCTGTTGTTTGGGTTCGGATTTGGCTGGGCAGGCATTTTGGGTTGCCTTGGTGGAGCAGAAGGTAACGGTTGTGGTTGGGCAGGTGGTGGAGGCAGAAGAGCGGGAAGAGAGTTGTATTGGGGCCTCCACCCCTGATGAGATGCATTCCACTGAGGTTGCAGCTGAGCATAGGATTGAAATGAATGGGTGGCTAGTTGGGCATGATATTGAGATGTGAAGGACCAAGGAGGAGGCGTGGACCAGGAAGGATGAGCAGGGGGACCCCAAGAAGGTATGGAGGTGACTTGGTTGGGGTTCTAGTATGCCTGAGATGTCCCTTGCATCCTCTGCTGGTATGGTCTAGGTCCATGCGGCCTCCTTTGGTTTATGTAATAGATCTGTTCAGTGACTCCTTCGGCCCTTTGGTATACAACTTTAATTCTGGTTAGGGAAGGGAACTTATCTATAGAATGATCTTCTTCACAGACTGAACAAACCTCTATAGAGTTCAATGGGCATTCATTCCTAGGATGCCTCCTGGTGCATCTAGGGCAAAAAATGGCCAAAGCCCTCTCTGCTTCCTCTTATTTTCTTTTGATATGTAAGGTATCAATTTGAATGGCAAGAGTCTGCAGCATCTCACTCTTGAAGTCTTCTAGCATGTTTCCAATTTCACCTTTAATGGATGAATTGGAAGAAGAGGTATTGGCTATGGGTTGAATTCCCCTACCTTTCTTTGTGGCTGCCCTAGAATGGTTTCTAAAAACAGTCTTTATGTCCTCATAGGATAGTTGGTAAATGTCTCCCCCAGCCAGTAGATGGAGGGTGTGTAAAAGGTCTTCCTGAATTCCCCTGGGCAGGACCAACTTCAGAGACTTAGGGTCAAGTGTACACCTGGCCCTTTTGTAACTGAGTTAGAACCTCTCTTCATAATCTTCGAGGGATTCATCACTTCCTATGGTCATTCGGAAGATTTCTTCTTTAGTATCTTTTGACCTACAATAGTCTCGATACTTGACGTTAAAGGCCTGCTGCATCTGAGCCCAAGTTGTGATGATATTGCCAGGTAATCCCATGAACCGGCGTAATGCTGCATCCTTGGGAGTAGAATGGAATAGTCTCAACTTTTGCTCATCTTTTTGCATAGTCATAAGTTCGACAGATGACAGCAAACTCGAACAAGAAGCTGTCAGGATCTTCTGTAGGCAGACCATGGAAGTGAGGTAGGGTTGAAGGACTTATATTCTTCATTTTGGTGTCCCCATTGGTTTCCCGAATGGGGAAGGTACCCTCTCCATTTCCCCTAGCATTTTTGCTTTTAGCCATTTGCTCCGGAGAAATGTTTTCTTCTTCTTCTTCTTATTCCCCTATAGGTTCTTCAAATATGTATGGTTTTCACCTAAGGGTTCTTCTTGATTGCAGCCATCGAAGAAGAGAGAAGGTTGGTTGTGTGAAGCAATGGGGGTGTTGGGAAATTTTTTTCCTAAGTTATCTCTATTTCTACGAGGCATGAAAGGAAATATTTTTGGTTGGTTTTTTTCTTTTTCCCCACACTGAAAGTACCTGTAGAAACTGAAATTGTGAACTAAACAAAACAAATTGCAACTAGCTGAAATGAACTTGCTAAATGGAAATTTGCAGAATTGAAAAGGAAAACAAGGAAATGAAAAACTGAAAGAAAAGAAATGACTAGTATACTTTTACCGAAATAAAATATTAGCAGAATGTTGCAATAGGAAATAGAAGAAAGCAGTAATCACAGAATACTTTGACGCTTCCCCAGCAACGGCACCAAAAAGTGGTGAGCACCAGTATTGCAGCAAGAATGCTGCAACTCCTGGGTTGTCAACTTTACTTTTATCAACCCGGTAGTTCGTAACAAACTTGGAAGCGTCGGTGTTGTATGCACAAGTACTAGTTCTCACTGCAGGTTGTCACTTGGTCAGTCGACGCGAGATCACTAGGAGCTCAAGCCAAATTCTATAGATTTCAGAAGAAGATCTATGCGTGATGAAAGGAAAGAAAGATTACTCTACAGAGGCTATTCTAATTGCAAAAAGAAGAAAGACTGGAATGTAAAGCAAAACCTAGTAAAGCCTACTTAACAAGCTAATTCTACTTTTGTCAAAAACACTATGAAAACCATGAAAGAAATGCCATTACCTACTCAAGGAAGTAAACAATATCTAACCATGCTATTTCTGGAAGTAAATAAGCAAAAAACATATTTTTGGATTTTTATGTGTTTTTATGTGAATTTCACATGCATCTAATTTATTGTATATGAGTGTGGCAGCGAACAGGTGGCGTTGGAGGATGGTTTTGGAGCTTGGGAGGATGTAGGATGGTGTGGATGGGTCCTAGGAGGTCTTATGTGGCCTTCTGGAGGATTTTCCCACACTCGGCCTTCAAAATAAAGCCTACAGGAAAAGCTACAGGAGGACACAGGAAATCTACAGGAGGAAAACAGGGAAACTACATGTGGCCTACAGGGGGAGGCCGAGAGAAATTTCCGCTATTTTGAGGGTGTGAGAGTGGGTGAAAAAGGTGGATGAAGGTTGGAATGAGGTGTTAGGGTGCCTAAGGTCTACCATGAATCACTAGGAGAGAGAAAGATGATTGGATTTGCTCAAGGAGAGAGGAAGAAGTTCTATGAAAAATGAAGGAATCGAGGGCAGAATTGAGGTGAGTTTTGGGAGACCTATAGGGAATGGATCAGATGGAGGGTGTTATTTCTGGTAAGCTAGCCTACTACTGGAAGAGAGCTTCTGCATAGAAACTGACAGTCAACCAAGAAAATCAAGCAACCAATGAAATGAGTGCATACTAGGAAAAACAGAGTTTTGCATTAAAATGGCCTAGACTATGATGCATAGAAGGAAATGCTAGGAAATGCTGTAAGGAAGGAAAGCATGCAAAAGGACTATTGCAAATCAGGAAGTGAACATGATGAGTAAGATCTAAAGCAAAGAAAAATTGGACTATCAACCTACTAGAGAGTTGCAAACACTTGAAGTCCTATGAATGAGGAAAATCTGTGTTTTTGGGGCAGCAAGAGAGTCTTTGCCTCAAATCATGGTCCCAGAGGGAGGAAGAGAGGCCAAGGCACTACTGCTAGCCTTTTGAATCTTTTCTGATCACTGCTTAACCTGCTACAGAAAGTACAAATGGAAGCAAGCGACTAAATCATCAAAAGCAACCTATTCTTAACCATAAAAGAAATATGTCTAACAGCAAACTAATCTACAATTGAAGTAAAGCATACAAATACAATTGAAGAGAAGATTGGTTGCTTGGATTGGGCCCTAACCCAAGAGCTTCAGCCCTCTAAGGTAACTCAGTGCTAGCTCAAAAAGGATTCCATCTTTATTATCAAAAAATAACAAGATTACATAAAATTGTCACACAAAAATAAGCTCAAAATTTGAGCAGAGTTTACATAAGCAAAAAGTCAACCCTAGTGAGGCCCTAGGCCTCTCCACTTATACATCTGAAGCTACCAACAGCTTCCTTAAAATCAAGGAGGCTTGGCTCCCAAAACTCAAGATAACTATCAGTCATCCTCCACTTTGCTCGACTGCCTTCTAGTGCATGATTCAGCTACTTGTACTCCGAGTTGATTGAAGGGGAATTCGAAGTGAGGAGTAATATATGAAGGGGATTCCCTCCTATAAGTCCTCTCCTCTGTCTACTTCGAGTTATTGCTGCAATATGACCACTGGATCCTTGACTTTGACCTTGAAATCCATCAATAATTTGCATTAAATACATGTTAGACCACATGGCATCATAACTAACTCAACTCACCCTATAAGCATAAATATAATTAGAAAATCATACAATAAGCTAAGAGAATGGTTGATTTGACTGGGTTATGAGGTAGAATGAGCCCATATAATTACCCATTTATGAGGCTCATCAAAGATCTTCCTTGATGGTTGTCTGTCTCAATTTTTCCAAGTGTTCTTCAATCTCCTGCCTAACCTGATTCATGTGCCTCATCTCTATGAGTGAGCCGACCAAGAAGTCCAGGCTATTGTACAATCGTGCATATGATGCATGAGTGTTTGGAATAAACAAAGTGAGTTTTTTCTTATTATGGATGAGCATCTAAACCTTTTCTTTATCCAACTCTGCCTCTTGCCTTCTTTTCTTTCCCAATTCAAGCAATTCCCCTTTGTATTTCATTGACAATTCATGCATGGCAGCAATAGTTGATTACACAACCTTGAGATTTTTGACATAATATTTACATTTCTGTTGTAACCCATGCAAGTAGACAACTTCCTTATGCATGGTAACAATCTCCTCATAAAGACTCCTCATGGTATCTACCAGTGTCGATACTTCACTGATTAGCGTTTCCTTCAATTCTTCCATATAGACCCATGCAAGAGTTGTGCTCTGTAACTATGCTCAGAGTTGTTCAACCTCTTACCTAGCAGCTTGCAAGTTCTTTGTCAATTGTTTGTTCTCAACCATGAGGTAGTCCGTGTTTGAATTTGTAGCACCTACGAAGGCTAAGTTGGTTGCGGAAATGACACCTGCATTTCTTCTGGTTTCTGTCATGATCAACCTTTCTCTAATGAATGTAGGAGATGCAAGGTTGTCCGAATTTTTTTTCTTCCATGCTTGTACACTCTTGTTCTGAAGTTCGTCATAAGTTAGATTGTATGTGTCCATAACCAAATTGTCATCAATAAGAATAATTTCCTCTTCCTCACTTGGAGCTTTCTCTGTCGAAGAAATGGGAGACTGAATGGTGACTTGTTGTGTACCTGGAATTAGGTCGAAAACTTGATTTTGTGGCTTTGTTTCCTCCTCCATGTCTTGGATATTGATCAACTCCTCAATCTCTCAAGTGAGCTCCTTATCTTAAATTTGCTTTCTCTCCTCCTCTACCTGTCGGTTATGTTATTGTTCTTCAATTTGTCTTCATGTTGTTTCTACCACTATTAGTTTTCGCCTTTCTTATTCTTCCTGCTTCTTCCTTTCTTCCTCCAACATCTTCTACTCTCTTTCTTTCCTCTGCTTCTGTTTTGCTTCTTGAACCCTTTGTTTCCTCTTATTCTCTGCTACTATGGCCACTTTCAGTATGACTGGATTTTATTTCATCTTGCAGCTTCACTCTCCCCTTGTACTATGCAAAACTTTCTTATTTCCCTTTTCACGCATTGAGTTGCGCTCTTCTGTTGGTTCTGCCTCTCGAGTGATTTCCTTTCATGGAGAAACCTTTGAAATATATGAAAAACTGACCGGCTTGCGAGACTTGGAGGCATTGTAACAATTCTTCCATGGTTCTTCCTCTGGCCAGTGAAAGGTCCTGCTTAGCCATTGGAAATGGATCCTCGCACGGTGGTCTCTAAAAACATTCCAGGGATCGTACGGGTTGAGGTCTAGAGTATTGAATGAAAAATTTTCTATCGTCTTTCCTTTGGTATCCATGTCTTTCATATTCTTTATCTTGTACAATCCGATTTACATAGGAAGAGTTGGATAAGGGGATTTTTTCTTGCTGTGCAAAGCTGTTGACAACCACGTGGAGAGATGATACAAAACTTCTTGCATGACTAAATTATAGGTGGAATACCTTGATAAAATATATGTCAACTTTTGTGCACTGAAAACATTGAGGAAAGTGCCATCCGGTGAGGCAAACCAATCTTCTATCTCTGACACTGCTTCCATTGCCCCACGTGATATGCAAGGTGGTTCTTCCTCAAAGATCAACTTGTACTATGGAATGAGGAAGTGATCAATTAAATTCTCCATTACTCTTTTATGGTTGCACTCAGAAAGAAACTTGTAATAGACATACACGACAGGCTCCCGTGGTGTCCAAGTCCAATTCATGCCAGGGAATGCATTGTGTGCACAGATTGCATCTAATAGATATGCAGACATGTAAAATCTAGCTTTCCCTCCCTTGGGAGGATTCAGGGCATTGACTAGATGGATCCACAACTGTTAAGCCAACAAGTCTGAACAGTTGAATGGTTTACCATCGTTCACAACCAGGTTGAGTAATGTTGGGTTGTGTTATATTCTTTCCACGACTAGCCCATGTAGTTAATCAGGGGGTTAGAGGGGGGGCGAAGCCCCCCTTCGTTGCATCGATTGTGTAGCGGGGGGGGTCACAGGGGGTTTGAGGCGTACCCGTAACCCCACTTTATGGGGTCCGGGGCAGTGCCCCGGAAAATTTTGGTTTTGGACCCTATGTTAGACTAGGCGGACCCACCTATGGTTTTGTGCATAATTTTCGCACATGTTTTTGGATGTGATGGTTTTTGGTCCATGGTATTGGACACGATGGTTTTTCAGTCCATGGTATTGGATGCTTCAACATGTATAAATATGTATTATAACATTGAAAGGAACATAATGAAAAATCAAGTTGGTAGTCCCGGTTTTGGGATCCAGGGGAAATCTCTGTGTATATGTGTTTTATGTGTTATGCTCTCGCATTATTTGTTTTCTGTGTTTTAGAATTCGTATGCAAGTAATTTTTGTACGTGGTTAAAACCTACATTTGGTATCAGAGTTGTTTTGGCTTCAAGGGGATGCCTCTGTTGCTGAGGGGTTTCGCTCGGGCCTGTGGTAGACCCTGTTCAGTGGGAGATTTGCGAGATTGATTCTGGTGGTGAGAGAAGATGGCAAGTAGTGGAAAGATAGAGATCGAGAAATTTAATGGCCAGAGTTTTGAGTTGTGGAAACTCAAGATGGAGGATCTGTTGGTGGATAAAGTTCAGTGGATCGCAGTAGATCCGGGTACTAAACCAACGAGAGTGTCCGATGAAGAATGGAAGAAGTTGGATCGGAAGGCAAAGAGCACAATACGATTGTGTGTCTCAAATTCAGTATTGCTGAATGTATCAAGGGAAGCTACGGCGAATTCTTTGTGGGACAAGTTAGGGACTTTGTACCAATCTAAGTGTCTGGTGAATAAACTGTTCCTACGGAAAAAGCTGTATAACCTGAGGATGAAATATGGAGACTTGGTGACAGAGCATCTGAACGCATTTAATACTGTGGTAAGTCAGTTAGCATTTGTTGATATTAAAATTTCAGATGAAGATAAGTGCATCAGTTTGTTGTGTTCTCTACCAGATTCGTGGGATAGTCTGGTTATTGCAATAGGTAGCAATGCAACTGCCTTGTAGTTTGATGAAATAGTCTCATCCTTGCTGACGGAGGAGATAAGACAGAAAAATATGGAGAGCCAGAATGGTGATGCCTTGTCTGTATGAGGACGGTCCCAGAACAGAAACAAAAATAAGTCATCGAGTGGGAGATCTAAATCTAGAGGGAGATCTAAATCTCTAGGAAAACCTAAAAAAGTAGTGTGCTGGAAATGCAGAAAGGAAGGGCACTACAAAAGGGACTGTAAATCTAAAGCTCTTGATAAAGGAAAGGGATCTGATGATGCTCCTTCTGTAGAGGCGAAAACCACCTCAGATGAAGGTGGGGATGTGTACTTGGCTTCTTCAAGTACACATGTAGATCATGAGGCATGGTTGATTGACTCAAGTGCATCCTTTCACTTCACTCCCCATAGAGAGTGGTTCTGCGAGTATGAGAAATATGATGGTGGTGATGTCTTCTTAGGGGATGATAGGAAGGCTAGAATCATTGGTCGTGGAAAAGTAAAGTTGAAGTTGCAAGGTGGAAGGGTTAGAATACTTCCGGGTGTTCTGCATATTCCTGCATTGGCCAGAAATCTGATTTCTGTAAGCAAGCTGGATGATGTAGGTGTAAAAACAGTGTTCGAGAAGGATACCTGCAAAATGGTTCAGGGAGCACTGGTATTGATGCGGGGAGTTCGAATTGGAACTCTATACAAGCTGCAAGGTAGCACTGTTATTGATGGGTGCAACAGTTCTGTAGTTCCTGAAAGTGGAGCAGAAAATCTAGTGGTCTCTGGAGAGAAGACCATGTTGTGGCATCAAAGGCTTGGACATATTGGAGAGAAGGGCCTTCGAATAATTCATGGTAAAGGTATGGTAGAAGGTATGAGTAATAGCTCTCTGGATTTTGACTTCTGTGAAATTTTGTATACAGGAAGCAGAATCGGGCAAGTTTCCCCTTTGGTGGTAAGAGGGCGAAACATATATTAGAGCTTGTGCACACTGATGTGTTTGGACCTGTGAAGGTTCCATCACTAGGTAAGTCTGTGTACTATGTATCATCTATAGATGAATTCTCAAGGAATACATGGATATATTTCCGTAAGAAGAAATCTGAAGTCTTTGATAGGTTTAAAGATTTAAGGCTCTAGTGGAAAACCAGACAAAGAAGAAGATAAAGGTGCTGAGGATAGATAATGGTGGAGAGTTTTCCAGTAAGGAATTTGAAGAATTTTGCAAGAAGTGTGGTATAGCACTGCAGAAGACTACTCCATATACACCTCAACAAAATGGAGTTGCAGAAAGAATGAACAAGAGGTTGATGGAAAGGGCAAGAAGCATGCTCAGTGGCGCCAGGTTAGGACAAGAATTCTGGGCAGAGGCCGTGGATACTGCATGTTACCTGGTCAACAGGTCACCTTCATCAGCGTTGGAGGATAAGACTCCACAAGAGGTATGGACTGGTAAGAAACCCTCTCTTTCACATCTCAGGGTATTTGGATGTGATGCATATGTACATGTTCCAAAGGAGAAACAAACCAAGTTGGATAGTAAATCTGAAAAGTGCATCTTTATTGGGTATAAGGATGGTTTAAAGGGTTATAAGCTTTGGAACCCAGTCACATGGAAGGTTGTGTACAGCCGAGATGTGGTGTTCAGAGAGGTAAAAGATGTTATTAAACATGAATTCCAACCAAAGGAACCTAAGAAGATAGAGTTTGAGCTTAAGGAGGAAGAATCAGACTCTACAGCAGAGGAGGAATCAGAAGATGAAGAGCCACAAACTCCGGGTGTGAGAATATCAGTTCGAGAAAGAAGGCAGCCAGAAAGGTATAGTCCATCTACTTTCTGTTCAAATTTTGCTTTATCTATTACTAACGATGATCCCAGAACTGTGAAGGAAGCAGTAGATTCAGAGGATGGCAAACTCTGGAAAGAGGCCATGGTTGATGAAATGGCATATTTGCACAAAAATGAGGCTTGGGATCTGGTGGAGTTGCTCGCTGGAAGGAAACCCATTGACAGCAAATGGGTGTTCAAGAAGAAGACAAAAGCAAAAGGAAAGGTGGAGAAATACAAAGCTCAGTTGGTAGCAAAAAGTTATTCCCAGGTGACGGGAATTGATTTTGGTGATATTTTTTCTCCTGTTGCCAAGGCAACTTCTATTAGATTACTTTTATCTGTTGTTACTGCTTTTGATTTTGAGGTAGAACAGATGGATGTGAAGACAACATTTCTTCATGGGGATATAGAAGAGGAGATCTACATGAAGAAACCTGAAGGCTTTGCGGAAGGGTAAGAAAAAACTGGTATGTAAGTTAAAGAAGTCTCTGTATGGGTTAAAACAGTCACCAAGGATGTGGTATCAGAAATTTGATACATTTATATGAGGACTTGGCTTCACCAGAAGCAATGCAGATCATTGTGTGTATTTTAAATTAATTGGTGACCATGTTATTTATTTGGTCTTGTATGTGGATGACATGTTGCTAGTTGGAAATGACAAAGAAATTAGCCAGGATTTGAAGACCCAATTGTCCTCCAAATTCGACATGAAAGATCTTGGTGCTGCAAACTATATTTTGGGCATGGAAATTAAAAGAGATCGTACAAAGAGGAAGCTTTGTTTAAATCAGAGGAAGTATGTCAAGACAATATTGCAGAGGTTTAATATGCAGGATAATAAACTGGTGAAGGTTACTATTCGTGTAGGTGTGAGGTTATTTGCTGAATAGTGTCCCAAGACACAAGAAGAGGAAGAGGACATGTCCCGTGTTCCATATGCAAGTGCAGTCGGTAGCCTGATGTATGCAATGGTTTGTACTAGACCAGACATTGCACATGCAGTGGGAGTATTGAGCAGGTTTATGTCAAAACCAGGGAAGGAGCACTGGACAACAGTGAAGCGAGTTTTCAGGTATTTATGTGGCACTAGTGATTATGGTTTGTGCTACCAAGGAAGACCAGGATTGGATAGAGTGTTGGATATTCATGGCTTTGTCGATGTAGACTAGGCTGGAGATCTGGATCAGAGAAGATGTACAAGTTGGTATGTGTTTAACCTATTTGGAGGTGCAGTCAGTTGGATGAGTAAGAAACAATCTGTAGTGGCACTATCAACTACAGAGGCAGAATACATGGCAGCCATTCATGCAAGAAAGGAAGCAGTTTGGTTGTAGAGATTATGTTCAAGTATGGGGTTAGTACAAGAAGCTATAAGGATAGACTGTGACAGCCAAAGTGCAATTTTCTTGGCAAAGAACCCCGCATATCATTCAAAGACAAATCACATTGATGTTTAGTATCATTTTGTGAGGGATATGATAGAAGACAAAAAGGTTTTGCTGGTAAAGGTGGACACTTTGAAGAATACTACATATGCATTGACAAAATATGTGAGCTCTGAGGATTTCTCTTGGTGTAGAGAGACAATGGGCGTTTCAGGGCTGGAAAAATGACTAATCTCTCTTGTGGCCCCCTGTGGAAAGAAAACAACAAGTGGGAGAATGTTGGGTTGTGTTATATTCTTTCCACGACTAGCCCACGTAGTTAACCGAGGGGTTAGAGGGGGGGCGAAGCCCCCTTTTGTTTCACCGATTGTGTAGCGGTGGGGGTCACAGAGGGTTTGAGGCATACCCGTAACCCCACTTTATGGAGTCCGGGGCAGCGCCCCAGAAAATGTTGGTTTTGGACCCTATGTTAGGCTGGGCAGACCCACCTATGGTTTTGTGAATGATTTTAGCACATGTTTTTGGACGTGATGGTTTTCGGTCCATGGTATTGGACGCGATGGTTTTTCGGTCCATGGTATTGGATGCTTTGGCATGTATAAAAAAGTATTATAACATTGAAAGGAACATTATGAAAAATCAAGCTGGTAGTCCCGATTTTGGGATCTAGGGGAAATCTCTGTGTATATGTGTTTTATGTGTTATGCTCTCACATTGTTTATTTTTTGTGTTTTATAATTCGTATGCAGGTAGTTTTTGTATGGGGTTAAAACCTACAAGTAAGAATGTCCACCCTTCAAGAAAGGTCTTAGTGCTCTATTGCTTGTAGATTCTACAACATAAAACTATCAAGAGCTAATAGGCCCTCCTGAGAGATTTTGTCTTCTAGGTGTTGGTGGGTGTCTGGTGAAACTTTGTTGGCTCTTTCACCCTTCCTTGACAATATCTTTGGTGCTCAAGTAGTTGGTTGTTGCATAAAAGTAAGAATCCATGAGTGATTCAAGCTCAGGAAAATGGTACATGAGATAATAGTCTGCTGCAAGAAAAGAAGCAAGCCTCTATCCACTAACACTATTGAGAGTCATAGTCTTTGGATCTATGTGGGATAGTATCCAAAAGACAATGTTTGCGCATGGAAAAAGTCAGATATTTGCATGCAATCCTATGTCGACTTGATCGTTTGACATTGACATACACATGTCGGTCTTCCAGATCTGCTTTGAAGGTTCTTGCTAAGAAAATTTCTGTCACCTTCTCCCATGTGATATCTGATTCATTTTCTACAAACAATTGAGTGTTTGAATAAATTGGTAAGTAAACTGGCATACTCTCAGCTACCTCCCTAGTGTTGCTCTCTGTGGTATCCTTTGAAGTAAATCTCTTTGGTTCCATGATGTTAGTGATTGATGAAGAGAAATTCTCAACACCTGTAATACCTGTGGGAGGAAAAAACACTCATGGCAGACATAAATTAGCTTCAGCAAATCAACTTACAAAGAAATATCAAGCAACAACCACATGGAATGATGAGGTAAATTATGCATTTTTTGATGTGAAGGAGGGATAGTGGACGCTTGAACTGTGCATTGCGTAGTCACAACATCCAGTGGTGTAGCCTGAGGCTAGAGACTATGAAATGCACAATTTTTCCTGGGCAGACTTAAGTGGAGATTGCACATTGCATGGTCTTAGTGGCCAAGGGATGGACTTGAGCCCTGGAACTACGAAATGAGTAGTTTTTCCAGCCAGATATTGTACATTGCGTAGTCGTAGAGGCCAAGCTGACAACTTGAGCCTTAAACTTAATGTCCAGCTAGACAAGGCAAACACTGACCAAGGAATGAGAAGATATTCCCTGTAAGAGTTTGGGAAACAAGAAAGTCTTAGTGATGGTGCAATTCAAAGTGTATATCTAACTAAGTATGGATATATCAATGCAAAACAAGTGTGGAAGATCAACATGCAAAAGGAATAAAAACATACATGGAGAGTTGCCGAAACAACGATCACTAATGGGAAAAAACAAGAAAACTAATGTGACACTGGTAAAAGGTGAACAACAAACCGAACCAACACTTCTACAATCTAATATCATTAAAAATCCAGTGGCCATGAGAAGAAACAAGCAAAACAACATTCACAGAAGCCAAATGACAAAAAATGATGTAAAAAGCGACAAAAGAAAAACTCACCCGGAAAAGCGTTGCAAACTCCACTGAAGGCTCCTTGATCTCCTTGGGAATGCTAGATATCCATTATCAAATGTACAAGTAAGCTCTAGGGGTGTCCATTATATAGATCTAAACCAATTAGGGTTTATGATGTGCATACCTAAAATCAAGGAAAAAGTGACACTTGGCAGAAAGTTCCAAAACCACCTTCGGGAAACTAATTGGTGAATCCCTATTTTATAGGGATGTTTTTTTATTTTTTTCTTGTTTGTTTTGTTGGGAAACTTTCATGCACATTGTCAAGAAGGATTTTGTAATTCCCGAGTACTGTGCAACTTCTTGACTTAGTGCATTGCGTAGTTTTTTATTTCAAATGATGCTTTGCGCAGTTTCCATCATCAAGGATGGGATGCCATCCAGAATTACACAATTTTCATTCTCAAGGATGGTCTGCTAAGAATAATTGTGTAGTTTATGGAGGAAAGGTTGGTATGCCTTCCAAGATTGCGCAATTTCTGGAGGCAAGCCTAACAATGTTGCCAGGTCAAGTCAAGAGTTAGCTTGTGTTTGAAAGATATCAAGTCGGGATCAGTACATCACAAGAAAATCTTGAAAAGATAAGTCTTTTATCCTAGCATGAATACTTGACGACAATAAAAGATAATCTCTTGTGGACAAAAGGAAGGCTCCAAAATCAAAGCATGGGCAAAAGTTTGGAGAGTGGTTGTAGAAACTACAACACTTGGCGATACATTGGTAGAACTCCAGCTCTCTGTATGGATCTGATCTCATGTAAAACAGGTTTAATTCTTCAGGAAGTATTTTTCAGTTCATTGATCATTGTAGCTTCTTCACTTATCTTGTGTTAAAGATATGGTCCCTACCATTCTCTTTATCGATGGCACACTTAACCAAGCCAAGTCAAACTAAGTTTTTTCAATTGGGGATGAGGAGTATAAAGATACACAAGTGAAAATAATTCTCAGAGTCTTAGTTTTCATCTATGGTGTTGGTCCGCTGCCAGCAGACCTGGACAATACCCCGATGGAGTCACTTCAGGAACACAAATATTGCTTTGCTACTAGCGAGCCTAGACAGTACCCCTGTGGAGTTGCTTGCTTCATCTCTCTGTGTAAGAAGCCTTTTTGTTCTTTCGCCTTATATATATATATATATATAGATATTTGTATTTTGTTTAAAGAAATATGTATAGCCACTTATTAATTTCATAGGGCAGAAGAGGGATCCCGACTTATGAGAGCATAAGAGATTGTCCCTTCAGAGAAGGATATTTATATACCTCTGACATACTTGTTAAATCACTACAACAAAACATGCAATTTGCGCCAAATTTAGCACCATATTTTAGTGAATTGTTTTTCCAATTGGAATGAGCATCCTGGCGCTAAATCTGAATCTATTGTACAATTTTTAAAACGTCATTTTTTGTGCCATATTTTGCATCCTTTTTTTGCATTAGAGTTTACGTCTAATTTTGCACCACTTTCTACATCTAGTTTTGCACCTTGTTTTTATGACAAATTTTTCTTCCAATTTTGCACCAAGATTTACATCTAGTTTTACGATAGGTTTTGCTTCTAGTTTTGCACCAATTTTTACATATGTTTTTGCGTCTTTTTTTGCTTCCAATTTTGTGCCATTCTTTGCTTCTAGTTTTGCGCAATCATTTGCATCGGGTTTTACACCATCTTTTGCATTCAATTTAGCACCATTTTTTGCATCTAGTTTGTGTCAGTTTTTGCATCTAGTCTTACACCAATTTTTTCTTCTAATTTTGCACCTTTTTTTGCATCCAATTTTGCACCATATATTGAATATGATTTAGCACCAAATTTTGAATCCATTTTTGTGCCCATTTTTGCATCTTATTTTGCATCCCTTTTTACATCCACTTTTGAATTTGATTTGTCTCCCTTTTTTGCACCATAGTTTGCATCATTTGTTGCATCCAATTTTGCATCGTTTTGAACACCATTTCTCACATCCAATTTTTCATCCTTTTGAGCATCCAAATTTTCATCTAGGTTTGCATCCTATGTTGATCCATGTGTTGCATCCACCTTTGCATCCCATTTTGTGTCTAATGTTACGTTCAATTTTGAGACATTTTTTATGTCTACTTTTGCATTTGTTTTTCACCAAGTTTTGCATCGCTTTTTTCACCTCATTTTCCATCCAACATTGCATCTCAATTTGCATCCAATTTTGAGCCATTTTATGCCCAATTTTGCACTATTTTCTGTGTCTACTTATGTGTCCAATTTTACACCATTTTTGCATAATTTTTGTTGTCTAATTTTGAATCCTTTTCAGCATCCAAATCTACATCCTTTTTTTTGCCTCATTTTGTGTCCACATTAACATCTCATTTTGTGCCTAAGTTTGAGTCTAAATTTGCATCTACTTATGCATTATTTTTGGCATCCAATATGGCGTCATTGGTTTCACCCTTTTCTTATCCCCATTTTGCATCTTTTTTTTTGTCTTTTCTTACATCCATTTTTGTGCCCAATTTTTCATCCAAATTTTACACCATTCATTGCATACTCATTTGGCATCTAAATTTGCATCATTTTTTGCTTATTTTTAGCACCCAACTTGGCATCCTCTTTTGCATCCAATTTTACGTCTAGTTGTTTGTCCTTTTTTGTATCTAGTTTGGTGTCCATTTTTGTGTCCTTGTTTGCACCCAATTTGGTATCCTTTTATATGCCATGTTTGGTTCCCTTCTTTGTGTCTAGTGTTACACCCTTTTTTACTTCTAGTTTAAAACCCTTTTTTTGTCCTTGTTTGCATCTTGTTTTGACACCTAGTTTAACATCCAATTCTACTCCCAATTTTGCATCCATGGTTACACCACATTTGGCTTCTTATTTAGAGTGTAATTTTCTTTCCATTGATGACCCCCCTCATGGGTTCATTTTACTAATTTCAATTACATAGTGAAATATATTACAGTTTCTAAATATCATTAAAAAAAAATATGACAATTCAAATTGATAACATAGTGTTTGTAAATAAATTTAAGTGAAACTTACAACATCCATCCAAAAAATAGCAATAATATCATATATAATAATTCTACATCAAAATCATTAACAATTTTCAATATACATATATGACTACCAAATCAATACCTAACACAAATATCATTATTCCAAGGTAAATTCACAACATTCATCCAAAAATAGTAATATCATCATACATAATGATTCTCCATAAAAAAACATTGACAATTTTCAAGACATATATATAAAGTAACAAGATAGTACTAGTAATATCATCATGATCTTTAATCAAATCAACTAAAATTCAAATGTGTGATTATCAGATCAAAATCTTTCATGAATATCACTATTCCAAAGTAAATTCACAATATCTGTCCAAAGATAGTAATATCATCATACATAATAATTCTCCATCAAAATAATGTTGATAATTTTCAATATATACATAAAGTAACAAGATAATAATGATAATATCATCATCATATTTAATAAAATCAACTAAAATTCAATGTATGATAACCAAATCAAAATGTTTCATAGATACCATTATTCTAAGGTAAATTCATAGCATCCATCTAAAAATAGGAATTTCCAAGATCATCAAGATATCACTAGCTAGCACCACCAAGATCATTAACGTGGTCATCATCCTAACCATCATGATCATTTTCATCCACATCATCATCACCAATCTTATAACCATCACCAACGATATCACCATCCTCATCATCATCGTCTCCTACATTTAATGCATGTTTAGCATAGTCTAGATCATCACCTTTGGGGTCATTACCTATAACATTCTTGAAAAAAAATTCAATATTACATGTTAGTATTAATTCCATAGCACAATGCATATTTTGGTTACAATGCTAACCATAAAATGAGGTAGGATACAATAACATATAGTAGTACTAAAAAATAAAATAAAAATTTGGCTTGAGATATATTGGAGATCCAGTTAAGAGTATGCTTGTAATTCAAATTAAGTAGTTGAAGCAATTCTTAATGCATATGAAGTAGGTACCCAATTGTTCTTCATATTCTATTGTGAATGTTTCTTATGAAGACCCAGTGTTTCATGGAAAGACAAAGCATATAAAAAACAAGTAGCACTACATTTGGAAGCTAGTACAAGCTAGTTATCCTCCCTAGTTTATTTGTAGGGATCAATAGCTCACAAACCTTCACCAACTTTGTTGTGTCCATTTTATCACTAGCCTATCAAGTAGAAATCCATACATAAGTTCACAAACAACATGAAGTGCTTCTGAGAAAAAACAAACATGGGGTGCACCCATCTATATAACATTTCAGGAAGAGTTATCTTTGCAAAGTTCAAAGAATTAGAGAAAGTGATGGCCTAACTAAACAACAACTATACAGTAAAAAGGAAACTACCACTGCAACTGGATAATTTTCCACAAAATTTAATGTCAGGAATCAATAAAAACAATCATAACACCAAAACAGTGAGTATCGATCTCATAACACCAAAACCAAAACATTTATTTTATTAGAAATTTAATTTTCGACACTTTATTTCAATGATGTATATTTTATCTAACTAAATTATCAAAAGAGCTTGGCGTTTCCATTTTTTGTTTTATTTTATGAAATTCTTATCCTTAAATCAATAACATAAATCAACATAACAAGGCATCTGCACTGAAATTACAACCAATAGAATTGGGCATTAGCCAACACCCAATTATCACAATGGTCACAAACCTATTTGGAGTATTAGGCAGGTTATCAAATCGGTCACCTCACACTTCCTGTGGAAAAAAATGATGTATGAGGACGTTTTAACAAATACTCAAAGATATCACTAAAATAAACAAGTTTTCAAATCTAGATGCTATATTGATTCAATTATGAGCTCTATGTGTTTCTCAGGAAAATATTTTGACCTCCCGAACAGATGCTCATTCCAACTTGCCTTGGTAGGCAGGGGAAAGGGGAAAAACTATTAATGACGACTATCATTCTATGTACTCTTTGGTGGCTACAAAACCCTAATAAATAGAAGTAATCATTACTTAATAGAAGTAAACATTATTTAATATGCAACAGGCTATGTCGAATGGTCGACATCCACACAGTGGAAATCTTTCACTGAGTAATATTGGGCTCTGTCAAAATTTGAAACTCAGTTTACCTGCCTAGGGTGCTTGTGAGCAGTTTCATTAGGCTTAGGAGTATAAGGACGGTCCCTCCGACTCAACTCCAAAGCTCCTCGATGACAAGTCGCAGGTATACTAATTACCCTGATTAAAAAAAAAAGATTTTAATGACAGGTTGTCTTAGATTACACAAGACAATGAATGGGCAAGTTGAAACTATGAAAGGCTGATGGTTCCACCCTGCCATGATTTTACCAATTTCCCAACATTCTATGTACTCTATGGAAAATATATTGCTTTGACAACATTGTCCCTATAGAATCATTATAAAAACACACAAGCCAGAGGAAAACATCATCTACTATGCAACAATTTAATGATTGTTTCTTGAAACTGGGCAGAATTTTTAATGGGCAGGGTGGAAGAATGTATAGATGATTGTCTCCAACCTACCCATATTTGTTTCTTCCAGTTTCGAAGCAGTAAACCTTGAGGTTTTCCATAACCGAACAAACAAGAAAAGGTACAAGCATTGAAATTTTGGTACCTTAAGATCCAAAGGATTAGCAACACCTCTCAAGAACTCAATATGTGCACCATTAGGCTGCCTGGTGCATTCACCAACCCACAATATATGAGTAGAGCAATCATATCATAGTCCAGAAGTGGAATCTTCGCCGGTATTTGCTTTCTCATATGGGAGTAGAAGGCATTCACGAGATGTCTAGAATTCAGTGGAATTCATAACAAGATGGTCAACTGTAAGGCCACAGGTAGAGATGAATCCAAGAGCTTTGTCGATGTGATGGGAAAGCTCCATATATACCTGAAACACATACACATTATCAAGAATAGAGAACAAGAATATATAGATTAATTCAAAAAAACTTTGTAATGCTTTGCAAAATTGTAAATGAATTTTGAAAGCTTTTGCAAGGCCTGGTGAAAATCTTACTTCTCCCATTGCTCACTGTTAGAGGTGAAATCCAAATTCCATTGAATAACATGTTGCATTGTTGCATAACCTCCTGTTGCAAACACCCAAATAAGGTTGAGGGTTGCAACAACTTGGAAAAAAGCATAAACCATACTTTGAGCATCTAGTTGTCGAGCTTTCAGGTTGAAAGTATCATTGTTAATATTATCTACTTTGTAACTTGGTAGTTTCACACCATCCACAGTTTCAAAATCATATGATCTGGGTTTAGAAAATTGCCTAGCCATTCGCCCCACCTTAGACAGAAGAAAAATTATTGTTAGCTAAGCCTCTATTACCACTGCAAATTCAACATTGCACCAAAGAAAACTCTTCCTGAACATTGCAAACTGTCCATGATTCCTTGAAAACATAGTGGTTTGTTCGTGATTCATTCACTTTCAATGCCTCCAAGAAATTGGAAATATACTCTGAAAAATCTAAAAGAACACCCTTCATAGAGTCAACTTCACTATGCTAGTTGTTCACAAAACTATTGATAATCAAATCAATGTATGACAAAATTAAAAGAGTTTTTCATTATGGATGATCACCCACCAATTTCCATTTCTCCATTGATCTAATTGGTAAGTTGGAGCACTTACCATGACAGTGAACCAGACTCAAAACTCTGCGGGGAAGAAAATATTTTGGTTCCTATGACCAAGACTGGATGCAAGTTCTAGGGACAAATAACTCATGATTTTATAGGAATCAATGGATACAGGCAGGTTCATGCAGTGAGAAATTTGATAGAATAGATACCCCTCAGCTGTGGCATCTAGGTTGACAACATAGCTCACTGTGCAAAAGAAAACAAGACAACCATTTACCTATAAAAAAGAAAAAATACCATCCATCCTACAAAACAAGCAATAGTTTGCCATTAATACACTAGTTTTTCACAATGGCATATATGCCTTTAAAGCTCAAAGTCAGAACCACCATGAAAGTCACAACACAAGTAAAATATCATGTTATGGGGAAATTTATACTATTTTCCTCACCAACCATAAGTTTCTCCTTGCAATGAGATCAAATCACTATTCCACGTTGTTGTGTGTTTTATTCCACAATTTGAACCTTCTACAAGTAACATTGTATTTGTCTTGATTTGGGACTGGTCAGGCTCCCAGTTAGTTTCCTAGATCTCACTTGTTTAAGATATTTATAAATTTAAACCAAGGCTTGCTTGGATGTCTCTCACAGAATCCCAATTATAGTCTTTGGTTCTCTATGCTTTCCTTTTCCATGTTTGTTGTCACACAACTTCGAGAGTCTTGTAGATGCTCCACAGATAAACCACCACATTTCTAATTAAATAGATGCCAAATTGACATCTCATGAACTCAATTGATGTAAAAAGTGCACTTCATATAAAACAACAGTCAAGTTCCTATGAACCACTACTTTGCAGAATATCCATTTTTCCATTCTCCAAATTTTAGTTCTTGCAGCAAGAGGGAAAATACCATGAAAAAAACTCTGACATAGTAGATATACGGAAAAGGTACTTTAAGGTTGTGATTCCATTGCATACCTTATTGTTTACTGCTTACAAGAACATTTCAGGTGGTCGTGTTGCATAATAATATCTGCAATAAACCATAAAACTCCCAGCTAGAAGGAGGACAAGTTCACAAAGAACAAATGTCCAATATCCATCCTGAAATGATCAAAGCAAAGGACACTCCAAGACAAGCTTGAGAATACAAAATATTAGCATCCAAATGAAATGAATGCAAGTATATTCCTTAACAATTATAAAAATATTATATGACATATTTGAGCCATCTGATACGCCAAATAAACTTGTTAAAATAATGAATTAATAAGAAAAGGTCTTGCTGCCCTGATTATCAAGAAACATTGATTTTTCGATGTCTTCAAATAAGCAACTTGAAAACTTCCTTTTTCCATAGTTGAACTCGTACTAATGTTTATTCTGAATAAAGATGAGCCTGAACTTCATTCAAAATACCTCAAAAACTGTACTGAGGAATCTCAACAACATAAATACTTTTGGTTGGACTTTTCTGGAGTAACTTCGTGCAAAGAGATGTTGATGACATTTCAGACCATCAATTTGTGGTCCATCTTCAGCATAAATAATGTAATCAAATATTTCTTTACAAGATGGTGCCCTTCTTAAACCTAGTAAGATTTAGGTTCTAACTTGAAGAAGGGAAAGAATTTTGTATATGCTTGCTTATGAGAGGCATCCAATTGCCATAATCCAAGGTATAGTATTACTTTAAACATCATTCGATGACCTGAATTTTCAAGCCTGGGAATAAATACCTACAATGAAAAAATTTAGATTCATGGATGAGTAGTCCAAATCCTATCTGCAAAATCTAGGCTTGCTAACAGCTATTGTTGTTGGAAAAACATACAATTTACCATGAATGAATAATTATTTTTAAGCTCCATTCTTGTCATGGCAAAGTAATGAAAACATCTAACACAATAAGCTATGGGAAATGCTATAAAAGCTCAAAATCAAGATTGCCAATAGAAACACATATATGAAACACACAATTCACCAGGAAAAAATGACCATACCAAGTGGAACTAGGTGATCAAAATAGAAACTAGGTTCAGACAAAAAATTACTTCAACTAAACAACAAACTGACACCTCTTAAGTCTTCAAAAAATTTCATTGATTCTATGAGATGCACTTTCGATCCTTCTTTACATAGATCACAAGAAACCAACTATCCTTAAAACAAGAAACACTCAATTTTCATGAATGTATCATAATTTATAAAGGAAATAATTCAAAAAATGTTGAAAATACACCATAGAAGATAAAACCACAATACACTTGAACTGTCACTTTAAGAAAATAACCCTCGAGCTGAATCTAGTGTCTAATATTTTGAGCTGATAAAATGTAAAAAGAGAGAGTCAACTTACATGCTAAAAATTACAATTTCTTCTGAGTGTTGAACATCAATGTTGTCTACTTGGTTGGAGCCACAACACATCAATTTTTGCGATGTCACCTAAACAGGAAAGTAAGACAAACCTCTTTACCAAATAAAATCTGTAGGTTGTGCCCTTTGCCAACTTGCTTGAAACAAAGATGAAAAGCAACCATGTCAATCCTCCTCGAAATCCCTTCGTCATGGATATTTCTAATGAGTTCTTGGATAAAATCTAGGATTCCAACTAGATTATACTTCTAATTCCTGTTTACTATTTATTTTCTAAGCGAATACATTGTGAACCCTGTGGTACCTATATTGTGGTTACAGTTATAAGAATCCTTCACTTCTCTTAAATTCAGAACTTCCATTCCAAATTCTATAGTGGGAGGACAATCTCCAAACTTCAAAAAATGGTGGAATGAAAATATTGTGATTCAAGAGCTAAGGAAGTAACTCCAGTCATTGCCTTTCAAGTCATGAGCATAATTATTCAGAAGCATCATTAACACCTTGAACTACATCTGAAGAGGGATTGGATACAACTATCGCTCCAGGGTCAGCAATTGCATCTTTCCATCATGCATATGCAAACACAACAGGGAGTAAGAATCATGGATAATCATCTACACGAAAAAGATGAAGTTGGGCTTGATATAATACATTCTACCTACTTTGAGAGAGAAAAGTTGATGCAGTATCACAAGCCAATAGAACTTTTAATTCAAATTGATCAATTGTTTCAATGCTTTTATTCACATAGTCATGATTTTCCCTTATCCTTGCACCACTTTGACCTTGAGTCATATGAAGTAAGGACCCTTCTGCACCATCTCCCATCACTCTTCTGATATCACCACTATTACCATCTTCCTTTCTTGGCTTGACATAAGAAACATTCCCCTCAAGGATTCCATTTGAAACCTTGCAAGGACTATCAGTATTACATTTGAATTCATTCTTTTGTATAGTGTCAGGAGCAGACTCAAAAGGTGCCTCTGGTTGACTAGTATTTAAAAGTCCTCTATGTTTTATTTTTGTTATAATACTTCCTTCCAGTGAAAGACGTTATGGAAATCTAGCTAAAACATTACTTAAAGACACAGACACTAACCCAATCAAAAAATCATCATTGGAAACACTTTCTAGATAGTAGCCAGACTCATTCTCTCCCATCGTCATGAATACTGGTATTGTATTGTTTTTATCACTTTTTGAACTATCCATTTCTGAAAATTTAAATTCTGAACCATATTGATATACTATTGGGATGCCCTTACCAATCGGCCCACTTGAGCCTACATATGATGCCATATGTACATCCATATCTTTCTCTACTACACTCCCAGTATCCAAAGTATCATCTTTGGAATTTTGAGATTTTGCAACCATGCAAGAGTCCAAAATTGATATTTGTTGCATCTTTTTTGTCCACATTTTGTATCCATTTGCTATAGCTGACACATTTTGGCCAACTGTTATGTCCCTATATTTATCAAACATGATTAAGTTTAGAAATAAGATTTCTTAAAACATATAAATACAATGGCAGAGTTCAAACAACACCATACACTATTAAGCATACTTCTTTCAGATAACTTCTTCTTCCTCAACAATCTCCTTACGACAACAAAGAGCTTCTGCATCCTTATCAACTATGTTAGAAAATTATATATTACATAGCAATGGAACACATAAAATATTGCAGAAATATAAACACAGAAAACGCATAAAACAAGAGACACAGATATACATGGTTCACCTAATTTGGGCTATGTCCACGAAGAAATAGCTAGTCCTTCCTTTTATATTATCTAGCAAAATGAAGAGATACAACCTACAACAAATCCGTTGTAATTCCCTCTTCACTCTCACACAATCTCCTCTCTATTTCTCATTCAGAATACACATATGTCTAGCCGCAATACAATTCCCTCATATGTAGCGAGGGGTTTCCTTCTAGGGAAAAAAACCCTAAATTAAACATAACTTCTATCATCATATTTCGCCTAATGAACGACCCAGATTGACTACGAAATTACAACATTTTACAAGGAAATTTTACTTCTATTTTTAGCTTCGGGGGCACTGACCCCAATCCCTTGCCGGGGGGGGGGGGGCTCTAAAGAATCGTCGTCAACCCCCTAAACCCCCCTGGCGGCATGCAAAAACGGGTAGCATTGCCTCCATAATATGAAATGGGGTCCAATGTGGCGATAGCTCTAAATAAAGAAGATAATCAAGCTCCACACCCAACAATCTCCCACTTGGAGACTGATTATAGCAACTCCACCATTGCTTCATTTGTTGGACAATGACTCCACTTTGGACTTGGTTGTTTCTCATCTCCATCATCATACTTGAATACCAATTGAAACCGAGAAGAATCTTAGTTTCTCCCTAGTTACGACTTTTTTTAACATATCTGCAGGATTCTAGCTAGTGTGTATCTTTTCCAACTTCAACTGTCCATCTTCCAACACTGACTGTACGAAATTGTACTTGAGTTGTATATATTTAGTCTTGGAATGAAATGCATAGTTCTTTGCAAGATGTATGGCACTCTGGCTATCACTGTATAACCTGCCCAACTCCAGCTTCTTACTCAGTTCATCCATAAACCTTTGGAACCAAAACATTTCTTTACTAGCCTCTATAGCAGCGAAATACTCTGCTTCTGTCGTTGAGAGTGCAACAACACTTTGCAGTTTTGAAACCCAACTGACAGTTGTTCCACCTATAATAAACACATACCCTGTGGTGCTCCTCCTGTTATCTCTATCACCCACCATATTTGCATCAACATATCCCTGTAGAGCAATGTTTGAACCACCAAAACATAATTCTTGATTTGTGGTACCTCTCAAATACATGAGAATCCACTTCACTACCATCCAATGTTCTTTTCCTGGATTGTTCATGTACTTGCTTACAACTCCCACTACATGTGCAATATCAGGCCTTGTGCAGAACATTGCATACATTAAGCTTCCAACCACTGATGCATATGGAACTTTAGACATATAAGCCATTTCTTCTTGAGTCTTGGGACACATCTCCTTACTTAGTTTGAAATGGCTATCCAAAGGTATACTAACTGGTTTTGCATTCTGCATATTAAATCTTTTCAACGCCTTTTGTATGTGCTCACTCTAAGACAATGTTAATTTGAGATTCTTCCTGTCTCTAGTTATTCTCATACCAAGGATTTGTTTTGCAGCACCCAAATCTTTCGTTGCAAATGAGTTTGCCAATTTTCTTTTAAGCACATTTATTTCCTACATGTTAGAACCTGCAACAAGCATGTCATCTACATACAATAACAATATAATATAGTTACCAGCGTTTTTCCTTTTGAGATAAACACAATGATCAGAGTGACATCTAGTATAACCTTGTTCAGACATAAACCTATCAAATTTCAAATACCACTGCCTTGGAGCCTGTTTTAAGCCATGCAATGTCTTCTTCAACCTGCACACTAGTTTCTCCTTCCCTTTTACCTCATATCCTTGTGGATGCTGCATATATATCTCTTCCTCCAAATCCCCATGGAGAAAGGTTGTCATTACATCTAACTACTCAAGATGCAAATCTTCAGCTACTACTAAACTTAAAATAGTTCTAATTGAAGTCATTTTAACAACAAGAGAAAATATCTTATCAAAGTCTATACCCTTTTTCTGTGCAAAACCCTTCACCAAAAGTCTAGATTTATACCTTTTTCTACCTCCATCTTCTTCCTTCAACCTGTAAACCCATTTATTCTGCAATGTTGTTTTACCTGCAGACAACTTTATTGAGTCCCAAGTCTGGTTATGTACTAAGGAGTCCATCTCTTCTTTCATGGTTTGCTCCCATTTCTTCCTGGTTTCTACCTGCATTGCTTCTTCATAAAATTCTGGTTCACCAGAATTAGTCAACAATACATAATATAATGAATGAGAGTATCGTTCAGGGGGTCTACTTATCTTGGTAGATCTTCTAACACCACTTTCAAGTGTTTGAGCTGCTTGTTGCTATTGTGGTTGCAGTTGTTGTTGTTCTGACTGTTGACCATTATGATTTTCAGGCACCTTCACTTTTTTTGTGATCTCATCAAGCACTGTGTATTCCTTGTTTTCTTTTTCATGTTTCTTTTCCTGCATCAGATTCTTATACAAAACCTTTTCATTGAATATGACATATCTTCTCCTAATGATTTTGTGTTTTTCATAATCATAAAAGCAATAACCAAAATCATTAACACCATATCCAATAAAGGTACATTTCTTTGATTTTGCCTCAAGCTTTGTTCTATTTTCTTTATTAATGTGGACAAAGGCTTCACAATCAAAAGTCTTTAAAAATGAGTAGTTTACCTTTTTACCTGTCCATGCCTCCTCTGTAATACCACCATCCAAGGAACTTGAAGGCCCTATGTTTATTAGATAAACAACAGTATCTACAACATCTACCCAAAATTTTAAAGGAAATCCTGCATTCAATCTCATGCACCTTGCATGCTCCATGATTGTCCTATTCATCCTTTCTGACACACCATTTTCTTCTAGTGTTCCTAGAACTGTCTTCTCTCTGCGAATTCCATTCTTTGAACAATACATATCAAACTCTTTGCTGCAAAATTCACCTCCATTTTTGATTTGAGACACTTCAACCTTTTTCCCATCTCATTTTCAACCAAAGCTTTCCATTTATTAAAAGTATCAAATACATCAGATTTACTTTGAATACAATAAATATGGGTTTTTCTGGTTGCATCATCAATAAAAGTAACATAATAATGAGAGCCATCGAGAGATGATACCTGAGCAGGTCCCCATACATCTGTATGCACAAGATCTAATTTTTCGCTCTTCTTTTCTTTCCCAACTTTGAGGAATCTGACTCTCTTTTGTTTTCCATAAACACAATTCTCACAAAATTCCAAATCAACATGCTTCAAACCTGGCAACAAATTTCTTGAGTGAAGAATCTACATCCCCTTCTCACTCATGTGCATGAGCCTATGATGCCACAATGTTGTATCTTCTCCTGTAGAGGTTAAATCATTAATAGAATTAGAAATACCATTGCATAAATACAATGTACCAACCTTTTCTCCTTTTGCTATTACGAGGGCTCCTTTAGTGACCTTCCAGGTTTTATCTGTAAAAGTAGTTACACAACCTTCACCTCCCAACTGCCCTGTTGAATTAGATTTTTCTTTAGATCTGGAACATGCCTTACCTCCTTCAATAGCCATTGATTTCCATTTGCTATTTTATGAATATTTTACCCATTTCAATGATTTTACAGGGTTTATCATCACCCAATCAAACCTGTCCAAAATATCCTTGAACATAATCATGAAAATGTTTCCTATCAGGTGTGGCATGGAATGAGGCCCCTGAATCTACCACCTAGTCATCAATAATATTTTCTAATGAAAGTATCAAAACATCTTGCAACACATCACCTGTCACATTCACTTCATGATTGTTTTCTTGCTACACGTCTCCTTCTTTTCCCTTCCGAGACTTGCAGTCTTTCTTCAGGTGTCCTTTATTCCCACATTTCCAGCACACTATCCCGATCTGGACTTGGATCATCTTTTCCTTGACTTACTGCGATATCCTAGGCTCTTTCCTCTTTCCATTTTTCTTCCCCTAATCTTTGTAGTCAAAGCATTACCTGATGTCTCACCGAAGATTTTCCATTGCATTTCCTCACTAAGGATTGCACTGACAACATCATCAAACTTTAAAGTACTAGATCCAGAGACAAAGTTACTAATGGCCATAACTAAACCATTCCAACTTTTGGGCAATGAGCATAGAAATAACAGAGCCCTAACTTCATCATCAAAAGTTACCCGTACAAAACTTAACTGTCTAGTAACTATATTAAATTCATTTAAATGATCAACAACATATCCACCTTCTTACATCTTCATATTAAATAAATGCTTCATAAGAAATAACTTATTTGAGGCTGAGGGTTTTTCATATAGTTTTTCCAGTGCTGAAATTAAACCCTCTGTTGTCGTTTCCTTTGAAATATTAAAGGCTTCCAACATCGCTAGGCACAACCATATTGTTCCAAGTGCCTTTCTGTCGAGAATATCCCATTCTGTGTCTGTCATACTTGTCGGTTTCTTTGTTTTCCGCTCAATGGTAGGTACATATCTTTTTGATACAAGTAATCTTCCATTTGCATCTTCCACAGCTGGTAGTTTTGGCCGTTAAATTTTTCGACCCTAAACCTACCATCTTTTTCAATTGATCCCACTCGAACCAGGAACCCTTCTCTCCTGTGAGTTTATCAGCAAAATAGGCATTCGGCTCTGATACCAGTTGTTAGAAAATTATATATTACAGAGCAATGGAACACATAAAATATTGTAGAAATATAAACAAAGAAAATGTATAAAACAAGAGAGACACAGATATACATGATTCACCCAATTTGGGCTACGTCCACAGAGAAACAGCTAGTCTTTCCTTTTATATTATCTAGTAAAATGAAGAGATACAACCTACAACAGATCCGTTGTAATTCCCTCTTCGCTCTCGCACAATCTCCTCTCTCTTTCTCGCTCAGAATACACATATGTCTAGCCGCAATACACTTCCCTCATATATAGAGAGGAGTTGCCTTCTAGGTAAAAAAACCATAAATTAAACATAACTTATACCATCAAATTTTCGCCTAATGAATGGCCCAGATTGACTACGAAATACCCTGAATAAATAATAATACAAAATGGGTCCAATGCGGTGATACCTCTGAATAAAGAAGATAATCAGGCTCCACACCCAACAAACTATCCATCCCTTGGCCTACCAAAATAAAAACTTTCAATCTTTTAAAAATGTGAAGTATATAAAAAATAATTCGTTAACTGCATTAATTAAAACATGTCATCTTCAAAACACCTATGTTTTGTATTTCACATAGACCTCACTTATCAATTTCTGCTCAACCAAGAAACCCAGGGAAGCAACCAAATTCCTCACTTCTGGTCCAACATTTCCTGCTTCTCCTTCAAATACAATTCTTTGTACATACATCGATGATCCTGTACATAAAAAGGTCATTTCACTTGCATCATCCAATTTGTTGAATAGATATCATTTGCAAGTGAAAGGGCCCACCATGCATAACATCATCATGTTCCTTTACATTGAAACTTCATAATCATTATATATTTTGTTGTTCAAAGACAAAATATAAAAGTTTTCAATGGAATATACCCAAACAAGTCAAGATTTAGATTATATTTCTCAATTTGGACAAATTGTGTAATTTGGTATTCCTTCAATTTAAAAGAGTCTCGACTGTTTTAGGAACTTTCACAACTTGACTATCATAAAAACATATGCTCTCCTTTCTAAAGACAATTCCCTATTTAGTTAGCTTTAACACACTAAACATGATGCCATACCTCTGGTTGAACTTATAAAGTGCTATCTGCAAAGCCTTTTACTTCAATGAGTGACTGCAATTATTATTGATCCATGCATGAAGGCAACATTAATTTTATGCATCTCTTGATATCCCTAACAAATTGGCCTACATCACATCGAAACTAATATACGCAAGACATCTTATAGTCTTCTAAAAAATTGTGACAAATGCTCATGGGATTTCACTAAGCATAGAGAGACAACAAACCTTATATTAATCAAACTCATATTCTGTACAAAAATTAAGAGATTGACTTTGCATGCTTTATATTCTAGACAAATGTATACTGACTTGTAAAGTATCAAGCACCTACTACACTTTCAAAGTGCACAAAACTTTCAATCCATTAGAAAAAAATATCATTTATTGTCAATGGGATTGTAGGTTAGTGGTGAAGTATGGGGCAAGTCGGGCCACCCACCAAGGTTGAATTCCTCCAAGGACATAAATAATAAGTTGGAGCCAGGTACAGATCCTAGGTAAATTTGATGAAACACTACCCTCCCTATTGTAGCAATCACATAACGAAAGTTCCCATGATCATCAATTCATCAATTGAGGACCCTTTTGCCTAAAAGCATTGAGGAGATAGAGATCACCACAAACTAATAGGGAAGATAGTGAATGAATAAAGTGCATAGTGGTAGTATCTCTTGAATATCTTTGTAGTATCTCCACCATCTTACCAAATAGCCTAAATGACATTTTGCACCACTGCTATTGTTGAGGGGCTGAAAGATGGAATTAATCAAGTAGCTCAACCTAGAGGGTTATCACATGGTTTGGCATTGCAGAGAACTGTTATCTTTTGAAAGAGTGCCAAAAAAATATCTAGTTAGGATAACCCAAAAAGATAGAGAGGCTCCTTCCAAAATCCTTGAATAGGCAATAATATCTCACTTGTATCTCATAGTATATGAGGCACTGAAAAGTAAAATAATCCTTGGTCTCAACTTCCTAGATTGTACATATATGAAATTATTATCATGAGGGATATGATGTCTGGTCTTAATCTTGAGCTAGTGGTATCACACTTTCATTGGCCCAATGGAAATATCAGGACATGAGACCAATGCTATTTTACTTTCCAAATAAAGAAAGCATAAACCTTTATTAAATCAAAGGAGTACATCCAAAAGCAATGTCCCTACGGTGTTGTCCAAAAATGAGACGGATTTTCAAGCTGGAATTTGTCTTTCAAGGAACAAGTTTTGCAAAGGCGGCACTGGTATTTTCTTCATATACATTGAAAGAGTCTTGATAGATTGTATAAAGTAGTAGCTTGTAAGCTACTACTTTGGCCTCAAAGAAATATTCTGAAAACCTGCAATCATCAGATATGGACTGAAAACAACTTCATGTTCAACCAGAGTAATCTTGAACTAGTATTCAATTTGCCTTAGTGGATGGATTTCTTCCCCACCCATAGTTGATCCTTTGATCGGCAAGGAACCATGTTCTCTTCTGTGTGCTTGATTAGAGACAATATCATCTTCTTGGTTATACTATGTAGATGTGGTGAAAGGATACAAAATTGAAGTGTTCTTAAGTTCTTCTGTAAACTAGAGGCACCCCTGCAATTGAACACTTTCTTATTTTTGGAGCTCTGCATCGAGCCAATAACCATTTTGGAGTCCCCATATATATTTAGGCTTCTGAGACCTCCTCCTCTTGCTAATTTCATTAGGATCGTGGTAGCCTTTACTTCTATAAAAATATTTGTGGCAACACCTAATCCACATTTAAAGTTCATTACAATGGTGGTAGCCTTTACTTCTACAAAAAAATATGTGGAAACACCTAATCAACATTCAAAGGATATTGGCTTTGTGTTGAGATTCTCTAGAATAACCAGAATGTCCCCACCTCCACTCTATTTTGAGTCTTGCATGCTGCCTCATCAAAGAATCCATGAGGAGTTTTAAAGTTTAGGAGAGATGTCAGGGCTGCTATATTTCTTGAGTTTTTCTTGCTTTGAGACTTTTTGGTAGCAAATGTAGGCTCTCTTTGATGATATTCTCATTTTTAGCAAGAATATGGAGGAGCATTTTCATCATTTGAAAATTGTTTTAGAACTCCTATGACTTGACTCTATCTGCAAAAGAATTGAAGTATGAGATTGCAAAGAGATAGAGATGACCCAGCAACGATTCCAACCATTATTGATTGGCCCACTCCAAAGAATGTGTTTCATACTTATGTAATTGGGAGACATCATATGTAGGGGTAGAGTTAGTGCTAACACAGGTATGCTTCAGGACATTATTGATTGGCCTACTCTAAAGAATGTGACATAGTTAAGAGGGGCTTAATGGGCTATGCAACTTCTACATATAATTTATTAGGGATTTGGACGCCTCATGGAACTCCTATCTGATCTCACAAAGAAGGACCAGTTCAAATGGATAGAGGCAACAAAGTCTGCCTTTCAACATACGAAGGGGGTAATGACTTCCATCATTGTACTAGCACTCCTAGATATCTCACAACCCTTTATAGTTAAACATGATGTTTCCAACATTAGCATAGGGGTTATCCTCATGGAGGACAATTGCCTTTCAGTGAAAAATTGTATCATAAGTAGAAGTTCTTGTCAATCTATGACAAAGAAATGGTGTTTCTTATTAATGTTCTAGAAAATTTCAAACAATATTTGTTGGGAATCATTTCATTATTTAAACAAACCACCATTGTTTGAAGTATTTCTTATCACAAAATGAGTTGAGTGAGTAACAAGCCAAATGGGCAAGCTAATTACAAGGTTTTGACTTTGAAATTCATTACAAGAAGAGGTAAACAATGTGGCTGCAGACTCCTTATCCCACCTGCCAGAACTAAAGTAATATCTACTATAGAACCATGGTGGAAAGAAAAGATATTGGCTGAATATGCCAAAGATGAGAGGGTTGTTTCCCTTCTACATGCTCTCGTAAGGACACAAAAAGAGAACATGAATACCTTCTCAGGTGATATGATTTTTTATAAGCATTTCCTTTATCTTGTATCCAATTCTAGATTTTATGGAGAGTGTCTTGATATAATTCCATTCCTCGCCTGTTGTTAGTCATGGTAACTTTTTTAAGACCTATTACGGTATAAAGAGTATATTCTTTTAGAAGGGGCTTAAAGGATATATGAAAGTTTTGTAGCTTCATATGAAACATCTTGAAGGGATATAACAAATATTGTATAGTCCAAAATCGTTGTAACCTTTGCCCATTTCCAGTGAAAAGTGATAATCCATTATTATGAACTTTATTACTGGGTCACTCCAGGTGGGAGGAAAAAAACTATTTTTTGGTAATTGATCAATTGGTTAAGTGTCACCATTTTGTTTCAATGAATATTTCTAGCAAAGCCTCAAAGGTTGTTGAATTGGTAATGCAACATATCTATAGGTTGCATGAGCTTCCAAAGAATATTGTTAGTGATCATGACTTGAAATTCATAAGCAACTTTTGGAGGTGTTGTATAAACTTATTGGTACCACCTTGAAGCCAAATACCAATGATCATCCTCAAAGGGATGGATAGACAAATATTGTGAACAAGCTACTAGAGGGGTATTGGAGAAACTATGTTGTACAGAACCAAGCTTCCCGGCCAAAATTGTTTCACTTGGAAGAGAATTGGCACAATACAATATACCACATAGCCATTGGAATGTCACAATTTAAGGCCCTCTATAATTATGCCATTCTTTTGCTGATTTATTTAACTACTCAAGACACCGAAGTGTCAATTGTTAGAGATTTATTGGAGAATAAAATCCATCAAATATTGAAGCAACTAAAGCAGAACATCAAATTGGCCGAAGATGGGATGAAGTCCCACTAAAACCAACAACACATTCAATAGGAATTTAAGTGTAGATTGTGTCTTCTTGGGACTAAGAATGTTATAAGAAGATATCTTTCAAAGGTAAAGGGGTGGAGAAACAAGAGCATGCATACTATGGGCCTTATAAGGTTCTAGAAAGTATGTGATAGGTGGCATGTATTGTTGAAATACCAATAGGATCAAGAGTGCATACCACATTTCATGTCTCATGCATAGGGAAAAAACCTAACATTTCAAATATCTTTCCTTCCCTCATAAGCAAGTACAAGTTCTTTTGATTCTAATCTGGAAACTTAAGAGAAGATGTTGAGGACTAATGCTTTGTTAGAATACCTCATTTAGAAGAAGGATTTTCCATTGGAAGAAGATATGAAGGCCTTAACATATCATGAAGGGAGATGAAAAGAAACCTTTAATAGACACTGTGGAAGTTGAATCACAAGTAACTCACCAGAATGTGGAGGAGGGCACCCAGCTAAAACCTGATCTAAGGCAACATTTGCAAGAATACAGGACTTCTGAGATCACAACCAAAATAGAGCAAAGGCCCAAGTATTCTAGATAGCCCATGTTATAAGTTCAAATTGCTAAACTTGATGCAATAGATTTGTATTAGGGTAAGGATAATTCCCAAAAATAACTCAATCTACTTCCTTAGAGTGACTTACAACTGAAATATCCGTACCAAGAGAAAGGAGGAGCACTACAGAGAAAAACAGTCTCCAAGTCTAGAGGGAAATATTGTGTGTGCATAGAATGATTCAATAAAGTTTCAACTACCAAAATAGAATAACCACTGGCAACAGGAGGGGTCTGAGATGCAGAATGTGTCGCATGAGGAGGAAATCCTATATGAATTCTAAGATACAATTTTCTCTATTCTCATCCATAGTTTGGCATGAAAACAGAGGAAGAGAAAGGTCATAGGACTCACTTGAACATGAAAATCCAATGTGAACCTTGGGTAAAATGAAAGAGGAGAAGAAGAGAGCACATGCTTACATGCTCTTCTCACAGTTTCAATATTTTCCAAGAACAATATGTTAGTAAGGCCATTTACTAGCCAAAAGTCTGATATGGGACACACTCTTTGATGAAATGGAGGACACATACAAGTAGAAGCAGACAATTAGTATGACCATGAACCTTGATGACACATCAATCTGCTTCAGCTAAACATCCAAGAGTTGGCATTCAACATGGTAACATATCAATAAGCTCAATCATAGATCTATAAAGACCAGATGACTCATCAGATAAGATTCCTTGTATCTAACTATGCAATCTTATGACTTATGGACAAGACCATTTTACTAGGACAACATGAAACTATTCCACCAACCTGAGTGGGTAATTTTAAGATATAAATTCACTCCCTGACTTAAATCATGCAATAAGCTGAGTGTCATACAAGATCACATTATTTTGCTAAGAGTTCAGAATCCAGATATATCCTTTTTCTCTTTTTCATCAGGAATGGATGGCCTTTGTTGTGATTTTTACATCGGGAATGAATGGTCTTCATTGTGATTTATACAAGGCCATGTTGGACATAATACAATATGATTTCTATTATTTGACAACTAAAGAACTATCTTCTATAAGGCTATCTAAATCTCTCAATCAATGCCTTGGTAAACTCATTACCAAGAATGTAGCTAGGGGCATCATTGGAGGTTGGAGGCTCATTACTTTCCTTGGTGACCTACACTAAAAGCTGCTTATTTTCTTGCATTCTTCACCTGTGTTGGAGCAGAAAAAGAATGAAAGTCACTAGAAAAATATGCATGCCATCAGGATTAGAGAATGGCCAGTGCAAACGAAGTCAGTTCCATGGAGCACATGGTTATGTATTGGGATAATAAGGCATATGTATATGATAATTTGAAAGGAGTACCATGTCTTCTTAGATTACATAACTTCTAATCTAGTTAATCTTAGCTTGAAAAAATTGTTAGATGGGATAAGCAACTATCAACCACCACAAAAAAATGTTAATAGGATTTCCGCTTTCAAGGGCTTTTCTAAAGCTGGCCCATTCAATCGTGATAGCCAAATGGATTATCTAGTAGTAAGTACATAACATGGTGCATATCAAAATGTATGATGACAAGAAAGAATCACTATTCCTGCCTCCTACAGGGGGTTCAATAGGATGGCTAGTGTGAGCTAGAGAAGGCTAGCTAATAGCCTAGCCAACACATTTCTTTGTGGAGGCACTAGAATAGACAACTTCGTGTGGTCCAACTGATTCTCCTTCACTCAAATAGGGGTGTGGGAAATATCCTAACCAATCTTGATACGTTACTATCAGGCAAGGGTGAAGCTCTACTGAACCGAGGAAGCATGAACCTTCCTTCTGAACAATGCAACTGGGGCTTTAGGATAGGATACTAAAGGATGGTATTGCCTAACTCTATTTAGCCAACTAGACTATCTTGGATTGATGTTTAGACCGGAGGCAAGAAATAAGATGAAAGGCTTAGAAAACTAGATTGATGTTCGAAGGATGCTCACTCGAACCATGGCTAAAGGGTGTAAATGGATGACACCCCCAATTATCTTTCCTTTTTGCTTTTTCCATTGGCCAAGAAAAGTAGTTCATTCCTTTGCTCAGTCCATTAAGTATGTTGGCCAAGCATTCATTCCTTCACATCTCCTCCACCTTCTCTTGGTTTTCAACAATAACCAAATGGTCCAACTGGTTATTAAAGTTTTTGAATTCTCAATAGCTCCAAACAAGAAATAAAGAGTCTATGAAGGTGAGGGAGAATGCCTTGGATAGATTGATTAGTCCAGCAAGATTCTCTCCCATACAATAGGATTCTCGATGTCAAGTGTAGGGATCTGATCTATATACTAGGAAATGTACCAATGTTCAAATTGTAAGATTCAGGCTCTCTCAACTCCATCTTACTTATTATCTTACTTGCTAACCAGTACCATCTCAGTACTAATACCATCCTTACTAGCTGACTAGCTACCCCGGTACCGATACCATATGCTCGTATATAACAACAACGGATAATCTTACCATTCTCGCTACCATCTTGGTACCGATAAAGCACATAAAAGTTGGGTTTTATCCAATAACATTACTATGAAAGGCATATATGAAGGGGGTAGCTTGAGTTTATTGGGTCTTTTTGCATTCATATTTCTATTGAATACACATGTAGAGTGTTGGTGTTGTTATTACATTATATGCCTAAATATTCAATATCCAGTGTAACAAGTACATGTAACCTAATTAAACTAAGGGCACATAATAAGGATTTCCCTAATACATGGCTTATAGAATAATACCCATCAATATAACTAGAACAAGGTAGTAGTATTGATCACGCTTTGTGATCTATGTAATACAAGTCAATCTGTTTGAGCATAGTTACCATTAGTATTCATAACAACTTAACTCTAGTTTGATTACGGTTCTACTTATGTTGAGTCTACTATAACAATGGAAACAAGAGTAAGCTAAGTTGGTTACTTCTATTATGTGAATAGTGTAAGCAATGGAGTTATAATTGGCATCATTTATACAACAGGTTATCATTAGGTGGTAAGTGAAACCAATACACAGTGAAATCAAACATGACGTTTATCTCATAATCAATTCAACTGCTTGTTACACAGAGTAATGTAACACAACCCGTAGATCGAATTCCATGTCAAATACTGGTTTGTTCTATCAGCTAAGTGTGTTCCGTAATCAAGAACAAGTATATTGTGTATAATTATGCATTTACTGTATCTGTACTATGAATAGAGTAGAACAACCTGTACAACATTAAGCTTCTTGTATTGAGTTAGTGTAAGCATTGATAATAAAGTCAAAAGGATGAAGACAGATGCAAATAAAATTTGAAAAAATAAATCTTCAGAGGTGGTGATTCTTGAACATCATCCTTTAATCATGGGGGACACAGAATGCAAGATAAGCAATGAGAAATCTTTCCAGTGGGGAAGAGTTTATCAAATGTTCAGCTCAGGGGATTTCTCAAGAGTCAAAACTCATCCACAATGATCCTGAACATGACCTCAATATCAACATTTACAAGAATATGACTAAATCAATCCTCCATAGAATTGCTGCCAAATATCATGTTCTTCCTTGTGCTAAGGTAATCTCCTGGCTCATAGGACAGGTGGATTTGTCCAATATATGGATCCTAAACCAACACTAGAGCCTAGTTGGAGGCTATCAGACCTTCAACATATTGTTAAGAAAGTTCCTCCCAGAGCCTGAAGTATGTCCATTTGAGGAGTCGGTGAAAAGGGCTATGGATGTGATACCTCCTAGCATGCTACTAAAAAATGGTGGTTTTATGCAAAAAGCTTTAAGACCAAGAGAAGAAAAGGTGTATCCAATTGCTAGATTGAAGCATCTTTTCAGAAATTCCATGTTGTTTCTTGCTAGACTATATGGAGAAAAGGATGGCACCATGTTTCATGAATCATGGGTGCCTATGGTGAATGAAATTTGTACTCATGGGTCAACATTCAATTGGAGTGCAATCATGTCCTCTTCATTATATAAAGCTACCAGGGCAGTGAAGAGTGCCAAGCCTACTAGTTTATTTATGTCAAGCTACCTATTGGACTCCATCTGTTCAGAAAATCAATTTCCAGAACTAGGATGGAAATGGTCCAAGTCTTTTCCTCCAATACATGTTTAATGCAAGCTCTTATGGGATTACAAGCATAAATCAGAGATGACAAGAATATGCAACCATTTTATTGCTCCAGTGTACTCTTTGTTATTTGAGAAAGAGTGTCCATGCCTCTCGGAACAAGCACAAGTAGTCATAGGAGGCACTGGAGACTGGTATTTGCATGAACAGGGAGTCTACATCAGAGTTTATGGTGCATCAAGAGCTCCTCATCTACTACCTTTATATGCTTCGGACAGAGTGGTTATGTGGAAATATTATATCAGACATTTGCTCATTGAGTGACAGTTACTCTTAAGAGGGAAAGAGGTCAATATGGCCTAAGTTGCCTATCATGATCAAATACTATGGAGTTGAGAGCACCAACCAAGCCATGAAAGAGGCCAATGAAATTGAATATATCATTTTGGAGAGATAAGATTCATGATACATGATCCTGAAGTTGTGGTTCTTGGTCATTGTGTTGTGTCAACCAGATGTGGTATTATACTCATGAGAGGGATACCGATGAGGAATTATTCAAGAGACTTATTTATCCATCTGAGGTTAAAGAAAAGCTAAGTCAAGGACCTCCGAAGAAGGCCAAATAGACCCATGCTTCACCTATTGTCAACCTCGAGGAAGAAGTTGAAAAGATCCAAAGGGCGTTATAATAGGTGGAGGAGATCAAGGAAAATTGGAGAAAGAAACAAACATACTCAACAGTGAGATTGAAGAAGAGCAAGCAACAAAGGAGCAGAAGAACAAAGAAGGAAAGCAGAACAAGATGACCGGGTGAAAAAATTGGCTTTGGAAACTAAACAAAGAATCAAGCAGCATGAAAAACAAAGGAAAAGAGATGAAGAGCTTCAGATGAAAAGAGACGAGAAACTCCAAAAGGAGAAGGAATAAGTTGTGGAAAGAGAGAAGGATTGAACACTCCATCATCTCTAAAGATACCCCCACTCCTTAGTCTATAGTGGAACCATGTCAGATTGAAGAAATGGAGAAGGAGCAATTTTCAATTTTCCCCATGACCATGGCTGACCCAGTAGTGGTATTGAAAACATTCAATTATGAATACAAGAAGAACAAGGTCAGCAGGAGAGTTTCCAAAAAGGATAAGGTTTGGAGAGAGATTTTCACTGAGGAGGTTCTCATTCATGATACAACAATTGATCTAGAGATGACTGCAACTGCTAGTATTGCCATGGCCCAAGCAACAGGTGATAATGTTTCCAAGCTAAAGAGAAAGGTCTATGATGCTCAGTTGGAACTCAGTGTTTCTAAGCAAAGAATTACAGAGCTAGAATTACAACAACATGGTGAACTAGACCCGGTTAAAGAGTTCAAAGGGAAATCACTTGAGATCCAAGAGGAACTGAGTATGGTTCAAAAATAATTCTACAAGAGCATTCAGGGCATCAAAGATAAAACTCCTAAGTTTGATGATTATATAAAGAGGATGGGGCCTGTCAAGGAAGAATTGGAGAATATTCCAAATATGCTAGATGACATCATTCAATGGAAAATACAGTATCTTGATAAGGGGGTAGACATTCCTCAGCTCAATGACTTGGAGAAATTAATATGTTTTTTCGAAGCTTGGAAATCTTTGGATAGGGTTAGAGCCTTAGAGGAAAAGGCTCGGGAAGCTTTCAAAATTTTCTTCAAGTTTGAAGGAGAGGTTGATGCAATCTTAAATAACTTCAAGTTATCAATGTTACAGTCAACCTTTGGTCCTGTACCTGTGGAGCAGTGCATAGAATAAAAGGAGAGAGTGATAGACAGCTGCAAGTAGGAGATCCAAGCATTAAAAGTCATCACCAGGGACAACACAATTTATATGAAGATTTGTAGAATACAATGTTGATGCAAATTAAAAGGAAGGTGTGTCTGTTTCTAACAAGGTTGCATAGGTATGAGGCTATGGCAGTAAGCGACATACAAGTATTGGGTATATAAGAAGAATGTTGAGTAGTTAATCTAGGACCTGGGTCAATCTAAAATTGTTTTTCCCTTTAATCTCATAATTTTATAAAGATTTTGGCCAGATGAGAAGTTTCTATTTAACTCAAAGCCTAAAAAAGATTAAATTTTTGGCACTATGTTCCAATTGATTTAAAATTCATAAGGTCACAACTCCACTAACATTTACAAGCAACCTCATAACATAAATAAGCAAAGAGAGACAGAATCAAAGAAAACCATCATATACATACTTAACTGTCTTGTCCCAACTTCCAGTTGCAAGCAAGTTCATTTCTGGAATTTATGCAATTTCCTTAATAGGTGCGTCATGCATGGTCATACTTACTAGCTAAACGCTAGTCAACAGTGGCCACATTTTAGCTTGTTTATCATGGCCAGCAGAGAAAACAACAATGCCATCATCCTTCGATGTCAAGCAGAGAACTTGCATATGAAGCATTACATGATATAAAAACTTAGAAGCACAATATGAAACTTCATTAATGGTTCTTTCCATAAGTAAGCTACAGCCTTGGTTCCTGCAAGCATATTACAACTTCTGAATAAAATTCACAAGAAAAAAGAATCAGGTAGTAGAATTCCAACCACAATTTGAAGCACCTCACTGGTTGGTCATGTGACATTGCCACTTTTAGCATGCTATCCCTAGTTTGAAGGACCTTCCAACATCTAACATGGTAACCTACATTCCAAAATATAATAGAAGATCAAAACAAAACACCAGGCCAAAATTATTACAATAATATCATTATCCCCAAAATCTCATATGAATGAGTCCACATTTCAGTAAATGGAGTTAGTTGAGAACAAACCTAATTATCCCAGGATGTGGCCACCAAATAGTTAGCTTTTGTACTGAAAGAGAGGCTTGACAAACTATCATTTGGTGGCTGCACAATCTGCAAAACAAAAAAATTATGAAGATAATCGCTAAATATTTGTTAGGATTGTGACGACTTGTAGCAATATCGATGGTGCTGAAAGTAGTTGCCATTGAAGAGACTCTGTTAATTAACCTCTCGAATACAACGAAGCGCAGCATAATGCTCAAGTCTCGGCCTAGAATCCCTCAATTTTGCCCCAGAAACTATCACTGCACAAAATCTGTCAAAGCTTTGTCTTAGAAAAAATGTTTAAACTGCTCAACCCTCAAATCTCTAGATGTCGCAGGCTGCGTTGTTTTTACTGTACAAGTCTCCTGGGCTCATGCCTTGGATTTCCCTCCAATTGATAAGCCAACAAATTCAAATGCTTAACACACCCACCAAAG